>CM047816.1:11999161-12547791 GCA_026214975.1 Gentiana macrophylla | reverse complement strand
ATATATATATATATATATATATATATATATATATAACTAACTCCAATGTTATCTTAATTCAACTCATTCCGCTATTTAAATATTGTCCATTAGTCGCAGACCAATTCAATTCCTAACTCCGCTACTGATGCATAAAACATAGCTCCGCCACCTCCCTTTACCAAACAAGAAGAGCGAGGGTGGGCGGTTTTTTCCCATTAAAATTCATTAAATCTAAATTACATCAGAAATATACAAGGATTTTATTTATAATTACCAGTGAATCTTAATCCACCTTTCCATGATACAAAGACAATCAACAAACTACATTTTTTTCCCCATACTTTTTATCTACTTACACACACAGGGAAAAAGAACCAACTTTCTTCTATGCAAACAAATGAAACACGTGCCTTTAAAACACGAGGCCCCACTGACCCGTCCTCATAAATTCGTGGAGGATGTATATCGAACATTACGCCTCAGTGGTCTATCGTACGCAAGCGGCTGCATGTACACCGTTTTTTTTTTTACTGAGAGAAATCGATACAGAGGATCGAACTCCCACACCCCCAACTCAAAGACAAGGCTGCAACTATAGCACACCCGTTGTTTTACCACTGAGCTATGCAGAAATATTAACAATATATATGATGTAACTCATGGATGCCTATGGCTACTTTGGCTCTCTTGTTTTTCCAAAGAAATCTGCAAGAAAAATCCATAACAAACAACAATGTGAGTAACAAACACTTGCATCGGTTTTTAAAAACTCAAGTACCATGTTTCTATACTTTACAGAATCTCTAGACCGTGTGAAATGCAACATAATCTCTACAATAACGAATATGTATTGTGTGCGGTACATGTGGTGCATAATTTAGATAATTTAGAGATTTCGTATGTTTACGTAATCTACAGTGGATCTCTCTGCAACGAGGAGATCTCATCATCCATTCAGAACCTGACACTGTTGGCCTGATTGTTTTCGTGTTTTAGGAAATGCTTTGTTTACGGACTTGTTTGTAATGTGTTTGACTGGACGACAGTGGATTTCCTCAATTACGGACACACTGTGGTGGTAGAATTTCCCTGAAGAATGGCAGACAAATTTATGTTCAAGAATGTGTTATTACCAATAGAAGGTCTTCATCTGTACCAAAGGTTTTCCTGGACTCTTCTAAGCGCTTTTGACGCGATTCTCTCGTGTTTCCTGAACAAAAATGTCACATCAGTTTCAGGCCAAGAAATTAAACACATGGACTGGAAAACAATATCAGTCTTAGTTTGCTAGATGTTTAATAGTTAATATTCTTATCGACCAAATGCATATCTCGTGTGACTAATTCTTAAGGACGAAAATGGAAATACGAGATGAAGGACCTGGTGCTAGCCGGATCTCGAATTTCAAACTCATCTGTAGCAGCATCATAGCCACATATTATAATGTAGTGACCTATAACATATAACAATCTTCATTCAGATAACATAATACAAAGTACTGGAACTCGTAAAGAACAACACAAAAGCGAGGCATAGAAATTTCCTGAGAAAAAGAACATTGGGATTGTAAACTCGTTTTGCACGCAAGAAATCTTAAAAATATGCTACTAGAAATGATTATGATTTATGATGATGACTTTATATATGGAAAATTCTTTCAGAGTACTCGTGGCTCACCGGTATATTCTGGCTTGTCACTGTAGATATCAGGGATACAAACATCTTGAAGCCAAGATCGACTGCACGAGACAAGAAGAGATAATTGAGAAGAAAACGGCAGGAGTAAGCTAATTAACTAACATATCGAACATCTACAAACGCGTGCACACAAAATAAGGGACTCTTTTTTTTACGTGTAAATTATTGGAATAGTTCACAATGCCATGAATAATGAAATTGCCTAGAAAAGTTATGTGTCTAAATGACACTGATTACTTAATAAAGTAACTGAAAAAAGGGAAATAGTACCTTAGTTTATACTGATCAACGAGTGCAATAGCAACAAATTTTCGTGACAAAATCAACAGAGAAATTTCTTCTGTACCGAGGGACCTGCACTGTTAATAAAAATGAAAAAGTAAGATCTGATTTACTGAATTGACAAGATTAGTAAGATCAAAACAAATGTTTATAGCACATTTTTAGTCAACTAGCAACAAATAACCATAGTTGGGTTTACCGTTTACCTCTATATTGATGCCAGAATCACGTGCTTTTGAAATAGGATGTCAACTCGCACTAGATCATTTGGTAGTTGGTCCTGCAAACACAGAACTATGTCGTAAAAAGTCTAAATACATTTGTCAATGCTAGAGAAAAATATGCTAGCAATTTAAAATAAAACGATCTCCCACCTTCACCACATTTACTAGTAGGTAATAAGCCTTAAGCTAGTAGGTTAGTACAACGTAAAGGTTTGTAGTTCGATTTCCCCAGTGTTATTAAGGTTTGGTTTTCCTTGGACAAGGATCTGTCAAGCCTGGGGATGGATTGGCCCAAGGTAACCCGGGATACAACCTTCAGACACAGTAATCATCTGGTTTATTTGTGACTATTGTACAGTATGATAAAAATGGATAGAGCATGTTGAATCTACACATATTTCACAATTGCTTAATGTCCACCAGAATAACTGAGGAATTCCTTCCAAAACGTGCGTTCACCTAGGTAAATTGGATGGTCAGGAATCAAAATGTGTAACATGGCACAACTCTAGCATTCAGTAAAACTGTAAAAGGCCAAAATTTCTAGGAAAATACTTGAGTTGGAATCAAATAGTCAGCAGTACACTCGTATGAAATCACTCTACTGCAGGCCTTCAGTGAGAAGTTTAGATCATCCGATCCAAAATCCAAGCAAATTTAACAAAGTCAAAAGAAAATTAGAGCACGGACTACTCGTCTAAGATATAAAATGATCTCTTTACTCTTCCCTTTTGTGATCAAAATGTGATGCATACATGTTTAGGTGAAGCAAAACTCTGACAACAGGGTTCAAAACACAAGATTTGGTTTTCGAAGGAAATATTCACCTTGTAGAAAGTCTCTGCCGAGAAACCGGGTTAAGCTCCTAATGTTACTGTATAATAGGAAAATGATACTGAGAACTTCTGCAATAGATACGCCAGATCAACTGTCCAAATACTGCATAAAACATCACCAAGAATGTCAGATATAGCATACAAATACGCAGTCAATTGTGCAAAACTACCATTAAACATTTTAGGGGATTAACTAAAAGCCACATCGGCTTCTTTGTTGGGGATTCACATTAGCCCTTTTGATATGATATTAAAAACAACTCGATTAATTTCAAATATCTTTTGAAACCGGGTGAATAAATCTCTCAGATTCAACAAAGGCCTGTCACATTCTCCGTCAACTCATTGAAACAGCACGGGTCCTTGTTACTAAAAACCAGACATCAATTTTTTGAAACAAAAGTACCTTGTTGTACAGCAGAGCTCCTCCAAGTCTTGAATATCACAGGTGCTGAATCCAAGAGCTCTCAATATCATTGCAACACAGCAGGCAAGACCACAATCCCACGTGTATAGCTGATTTATATGTGGAACCTTAAAATCACAAAAGTATCATGAAATGTTAATACGAAACGTAACAACAAATAATGACCAACACATCTGTTCGAGTAGACTAACTTACTTCAATAGAAGCCAAATCGGAGAAGCCTCTACCATCACACTTCCCCTTATCTAGCAATGACTTGAACGGATAAATCTCGACCAAATTTAAATGGCTACCAGCCGTTCCCTGGTCATCTACAACTTCATCTTTCAATAATTTGTTGAAGAAAAGATACAGAGACCACATTTATGGGCAACGTGCTCAATCGAGTCCTTATGCAATTGAAACTATACTCTTCCCCCAGGTTTTTGAACAGAAACAATCTCGCCTCGCGATGAATATGATTCCAAGATTTTAGGATTGCATTTCTTCCTCTGTGATTGAAATAGACCACCACATCAGTTCAAATTCAACAACCTTACGCCTCGATTTCACACTGATAAACACAACATCTACAATCACAAAACAACCAAACAGAATAAAAAGAGGTATGAAGACAAACAAAATCCCAAACATAGCAATGATCTAAGCTACTTCCACGACATCATAATCATACAACCAGACACCAGTGTTGCAAATTAAAACAAAAATGGTGAAAACAAAGAAGCACAAACCTCTATATACAGCGGATCAAAAACCTGCTTAAAATCATCAAACTCATACACAGGTACCGAAAGTATGAACACGAGATCAATGAGGTATTCATGAATGATAATAAGGAGAAATACCGTGCAGAAAATGAATGAAACACCTTTCCAAACATAACAATAAAGCTACTTCCACGACATGATTATCATACAACCAGTTATCCAAATCAAAACAGAAATGGTGAAAACAGAGAATGCAGAAACCTCTATATATACAGCAGATCAAAAATCACCTCAAAAACATTAAACTTATACACAAGTAAACCTAATTTAAGCAACATATATAGAATGAAAAAAAATCACCAAATGAATGAGCAAGATCAATGAGGTATTCATTAATGATAAGAAAGAGAAATGCCTTCAAGAAAATGAATGAAACACATCATAAGCATATTTAATGATCTGAAAGCTACTTCCACAACTCATAATCATCCAATCACTTTAACGAATCAAAACAAAAATGATGAAAACAGAAATGTTCAAACCTCACAGTAATTAAAAAATCAGCTCCAAATCATGAACAAAGATGCCAATTTAAGCCACGTATATATAGGAAAACAAGGAACGAATAGATTAACCCAAAGATCAAATGATGTATTCATGATGGATAAGAAAGAGAAATACCGTTTAGAAAATGATGACACAGATAGCTCTCCTTCGAGAAGCCTTTCACACAGTTTTTTTTCGTACCTTGTTTGTGGTTGGTTGAGCAGCAATGGAGAAAATATTATATTTATAGTTAAAATAAACGTTCATCCTTATCTGTTTTTATTTCTTTTTCTTGTCTTTTTTAAGCCGTGAATTGACAGATCTGTCCTCTGACTGAAAAAAATTACCGACGTCAATATTTTTTACTTTCCTTTTGAAGAATCGGTATAATTTATTTGAAAGGAATTATTTATCTTATTTTGAGAGGAAGAGATTAAACATTGCTCTTCATTCTTCATAACGAAATGCAATGGCATTTTTTTACCATGAGATTATATCTGATTCTCCAGAATCGTATAAATAATAAACTATATCCACATACGATAGAATTTAAATCGAAACTTGAGTATGAACATGTATAATACCATTGAAATACTTGACGAGTGTCAGAATTTTCTAATCATTGATATGAGACGAGACTCTTAGATTTTCATCACTCGCATGCTAAACGTGAGAAAATATAAATTTAGTCATCAGAATATCCTTTATTTCATTTGTGTCATGTTTGACCGACATTTTTAGTTGTTCGTGGAAATTTTCCTCTCCTCATGCGTGGAAATTTCCCACCGTGGAAATTTCCACACTTTGGAGGAAAATTCAACCGGATCGTGGGAAATTTGACTGGTCGGGAAATTTCCACGGGCGAGGGGAAAATTTCCACGGGTAACTTAAAAAAATGCCGCGATGATCCGAATTAAATGAAATAAAATAAAATATAAATGATGACCTAAATTTATATTTTCGCTAAACGCTCAACAATAAATTAAGCTCGGGAGTTGGGTCTAAGCTTGACCCACAAACAGATTGTTTAGATAGACTCGCATGAATTATTGATCGGTCATGAGGGTCTCAAACATAGCCTTCACCACGCACTGCTTGGTCAAGACACAGGAGTATCTTTTATAAGGTCTTGGAGCACCAACTCGACCTTTAGCTCTTCGGGGTCTCTAAGCAGTGGCTTGACCTTTGGCATTTACCAGATCTCTTAATGCCTACTCGACCCACAATCTCTCGAGCATCCGTGACGACGCCTTATAAACGAGAAATGTCTCGCATCCACCTCGAGACACCTTCGGCATGCTCCAAGGCTCATTTGCGTGTGGATATGACACATACCTCATCTTTTCATAACTGCAACTACGCGCAACTGTTATATGCTTGCTGGTTTTAATCACGGAGCAGCTCAACCTCCATTAACTCCACTATTTGGCGTATGAAATAGTTTCCTCAACAATCGTCCCACAATAGTCATTCTCACACTAATCGTTAATGTGCTAGAAATGTCTTCCATAAGCAAGCTAGGTCTGTAAATACTTCATTTCATTATGTTAAACAGTACGCACAATCTTTATAACCGACAACTCTTTCCATTAAGAGTCCGGTAGAAGAACCATGTCCGGCTTGGTTCAATCAGAGAGAGGATACTTAGACATTTATACACTTGCCTATCCGTTCCATGGAACAATTCCGTTGGACTTATATTTTACAATACTTTTTTTTTTCCTTTACTTTGATTATTTACTTGATTTGCATGTGATAAATATAAATTAATTTTCTTAAAGTTTTTACATAATATATGTGGTCCAGTATAGCATGAATCATGTAAATGACAAAATTGTGCAACTTATTATTTACGAAAGGAAAATGATGTATGCACTACACAATACGTGTAGAATAAGACATTCACTCATCAGAATTTAATTCGCCTCGAAAACCCGAAGATTACAATCATGGATGAAAGCCAGAAGGTCATCGATTAAAATGCTGTCTTTATCAAAATCAAATGGATAAAAATATATAGCGAATGCCAGTAATGGATGTATCACAACCCTTTTGAAAACGACATTGAGACTTAAAATTCAAAAAAGTATGATCTACTTTGACTTTAAGTCTTGCCAATTTTTTAAAAAAAAAAAAAAAAACTGGCCAAATAATTGAGAACGAAATTAATGGCCGTTCCAATAATTGTGTTACATATAGTACTTTTATTTATTTTAGATGAACATATAGTACTTTTTTTTTCCGAATTAGAGGGTCATAATTGGAAAAAAAAAAAAAAAAAAAGAAAATATGCTCATCCTGCATAAAGGGCTAAAGTTACCACCCTGGTTTACTACTGGCCAGTGGGAGGATCGCGTTCAATCCCCTTCCCTTCCTTTTCAGATATAAAAAAAAAAAAAAAAAAAAAAAAATGGAAAAAGACATACCCTATAAAAATGGAAAAACACAAGGACTTGAAATTAAATTGCAAGTACAATTGTATTCCCTTGAAGCTTAAAAATATTTATCTTTTTTTTTTTTATGAAATAGTGGAAGATATATGTGTAAGAATGATGTAATTCCTTCTCTAAGAAAAGAATGTTGTCATTCTTTCAATAATAACAAAAACAAAAAAATAGGTAGTTATATTAGGGAGATTTCTTTGTGGAGAGTGCCTAATAGAGAGTTACACGCGTGCAACATCCTGACTACACAGCTTTGGATGCAATAGGAATTTCCCACAGGATTAAATCAAGCATGGCCGAGATGGCACGCTGCAGACATCTCCAAGACAGCGCCTCCACAAATGTAATCACCCGCTTTATTAAACCTGGAAATATGTAAGAATGATGTCATTCTGTCATTAGGTAAATGAAAGGCTGCTAATCCATCTCCCAAAAAAAAAAAAAAAAAAAAAAAAAAAAGCCTGCTAATCCAGGTAGCCTAATCTTTTGTAATTCAATTTTTTTCTTAAATTTTTCATAATTTATTACTATGAAAAAAATATTTATTTAACCCTCTTTAACGATTATTATAATGATGATATAATCAAAAGGAGTACCTGTTTAATATTTTTTAACGATTATTATAATGAAATAATCAAAAGGATATTTTAATTTGATAAACTAAATATTACAGTTATAAAACCTAAAATTTATAATAATAACTTACTTTATTTACCTAAGTGAAAAATGACATATATTGAGGCATGGAAATATATAGGTAAGTAATAGAAAATCTATGCATGATTTATGAATGATATAATTTAAGAGAAAATATATTTTAGTTAAAAATGAGACTCATACAATAGCATATTTGCTCTTATCCAGCTTGATTAACAAACAAAAAAACACCGTTAAAATATATTGGGAAACAAATAAAAGTGGTTGATTACATAGGTGGTGATGTGTTTTTGATTGAGACATTCATTGTTTATTGACCTACCTATATAAGAGACATACTACTAAATAGGGGTTATTACGATGTAGGAGACTTCAATGTAGAAATGCATACGCAGTGAACATCCTGACCACATTAGCTGGATTTCATTCTCAATAGGGAATTGCATACGTGGCATGAAACTGTGTGGTCAGGATGTTGTCACACGATGCAGCCTCTCTATCAGTCCTCCTCGCATCGTAATAACCCACTAAATAGTTTATCATTGAAGTAGTTGAATTAAGTCTGAGTAAAAAAAAAAGTATAGTTGAATCAAGTTGTTGCAGCTGCAAAATCAGGCTCCGTTTGTTTTCGTTAGAGTTTTTTTTAGAGTTCTTTTATATCACTTCATCAATCATATCTTATAATTCTCTTACCAATCATTTCTTCAACTATAAATAAAAAAATATTAAATTATCTTTCATCATTTTACTTGACCCATTTTATAACCTTTTTTACCATTATTTTATTTATTATATTATTTTATTTCAATCATTTCATAATCTACATAAATTTCAAAAAAACATCTTACCTTCTAACATTACTTCAATCATTTTATATAAAATAACCCCAAAAAAAACTCCAAAAAAAACTTCAACCCAAAACAAACGGAGTCTTAAAGTCTATGTGAAATTTATAATTGTTGTTGGGCTTTGTTTGTTATAGTCGGAGAAATTTAACGCTGGAGATTCTTTTAGAAAAGTTTCATTTACATCAAAATGAAACACTAAATCTGGCTTGATTTTAAAGTGTTTACTTTGTTTTTGAATTTATTTCTAATGTGTTTCACGCCACACGTCGTGTTTTCATTGGATACAAGTGAAACTCTCCACTAAAAGGTGAGAATTTTTAATGTGGTATTTTCCTTGGCGTGGAAACACTATATGGTTCAATCTGAATCGTATAGTGTTGGTGTAGACCTGCTAGTGTTAGACACTAATTCATGGTCTAACAATACTTGTTACCAAACCTTGGCTTGGGTTTGTTAAGATACTGGAAATGATCTGAGTCGCTTATAAGTATCTTAACGTTCTGTATATGAAATATGTATTCATATATGATTTAATTGAATTAAAGGGCAACTTGAAAATTTTGCAATGTTAACGAACTAAATTTAACATTTTAATGATTAACTCAAATTGTTCACATGTTTTATCGAGTATAATTGTATTATATTGATCACAAATCATGGTAAAGGCAGTGGCGGATCCAGAATTTTTTCCAATGGATGTCAAATTCAAAAACAACCAGAACCTATGACCTTAGGATAAGGAATAAAGTTTCTAACCAGTTGAACTTAATAGATAAATATAATCGAATTTGCCTGAAACAATATACATATACAGTTTTCTTATTATTACGAGAGATATGTTAGTAAATTCAAGACTGGAAATTTGAGTGGGTCCATACACTCCACCCTTAAAGCGGCTGCTAGTCCGCTTCTGGGTAAAGGTGGATTGTTTGTTGCAAGAAGATTGTTACACTAATTTGTGTTTGTACCAAACTTTTTTTGTGGTCTTGGAAGGTCTAATTTCGATCAATGGCCTTATAACTATAAGTTTCCATTTTATGTTTTTTTTTATTAATTTTAATGGTAGACCTATCTCAATCATGTAACCACCAAAACAATGCAAATAACCAACAAACCAAGTCTTTGGACAAATTTACCAACTCTATAGCCATATATAGCTTTCTTCATATAAGGAAAGGAAAGCTTTATGTTTTATAAAAACCTTATAGTAGCTGATGTTTACACCTTATAGATGGCTAATAAACTAACCAATATGAATATTATCTTTCATGTTTAGGAAATATGATTTAAACCATACATTTAAGCAAGCAACTTATAAGTAGTATAGTCACCATACTTCTAGTACCTTAAGTATTTTTAAAAATGGTTAAACGCTAACCACGAGGGTCTTCCTCTCCATATCCTACGGGATGACTGGAGATGTTAATCAGATAACTTATCAGCTTTGAGTCATGGACTTGCTATTATACAAAAGAACTGAAAGAAGTCTCCTATTTACGGAGTTTGAACCTCCACACTTCAGCTTAAAGTCCAACTGTCATTTTAAAACACTCAAGCCCTTTAAAACACTTCAGCTTAAAGTCCAACCTCCACACTTCAGCTTAAAATATAGTGAAGTAATGATGATAAAGTTGAAAAGTTGTATTGAAATTTGTGTAGTTAAAGTAATGATTGTTGATTTGAAATATTATATTGAAAAAGTAATGGTTAAATAGTGTAATGAGTGTATAAAGTGATGGATTAATATTATTTTATTTGTTGATGTTGATTGATTGATGAAAGAATTTATAATAAAATAATAGAATTAATAAAATAATAATAAATAAGTTAGTGGGTGAATAAAATATTTGGTTTGGGATCCAAATGGATCAATCTAATCCCAAACCAAACAAGTAGGTAAATTTGGGCCTATAAATAGGCATCGAATGCTTGTAAAATGAATCATGTTTTGAATGAATCAAAATTGAGATTTATGCATTCTTATTTAATTATGTGCTCTGTCTTTTATTTAACTGAAAGGGCTACTTTAAATCATTTTATAGAATATAAGTAACTCATTACCGTGTTTAGAATACGGTGGAATGAAATATATGAGATTTCATATGTGATAATATAGTGGATGGTAGTGGGTGATAGTAAGCATAGATTTGGAGTGATGATGATGATAATTATAAAATATGGGTAAGGATGAGGATAAAGTGTTAGTAGGCATTCATGCTTGTAGGTTTCTATATGCACTCCTATCCCTAAAATGAAGATAAAAAGTAGAGTTTACTCCAAAATATTTTCCATTACAGAGTCCCTATCCCTATTTATTTTTAGTGATATGAAGCAGTGCATCCCTACTTGTGGGATGCACAATTCAAATCCCTAAACATATTTAATTATTAAAATTATAGGGATAAGGATAAGGATCTGTCTTTGGAATGAAATAATAAATATTTAATGTGTATGAATAGGGTTGTGAGGTAGAATATGTATTATTTAATATTATTTGAAATGTTATAGGGATAAGGATAGGGATGCTGCCATGAAGTATTTTGAATTGAGATGTTGTAAAATATGGATATGTATTATTTTATATTATTTTAGGGATAAAAAATGGTGCACCTGATAAGAGTGCCCTTAGATATGTGGAAGGATTAGGTGATGATGGGTTAGGGGGTAGAGGTGGGATGAAAAGTGGAGGTAGGGTAAAGTGAATGGGTGGTGATAGGGATGTGTACGCGGGAGAGGGAGGTAGTGATGGCAAATGGCAGGGATGTGTAGGAAGGGGTGATGAATGTCCTAGAACAGTATGTAGTGAGATGGGGTTAAAATGGGGGTTGAAGGTAAGGTAAGAGAAAGTGGTTGTAAATGAGGTATTGCTAGGTCAAGGCTGGTAAAGGTCATCGAGGCTCTATGGTAATTTTTTGGATAGTCATTCCATTTGTAAGGTTACACAATGTTGATTTATCTGGACCAAACGATTTCATCTTACGTTGAAATAGTATGAACCAGATTCATACACATAGTTGTTGACGATATGTCTGGTTTCGCTTCTACGAATAAATCCGGTCGTTTAATCTAGGGATGATTGAATCAAGGATGATTTTGGGGTGATTTTAGATCGAGTCCGGAGAGTCTCTCTCAAAGTTGCCTACGATATCTGTTATGTTCCAGAATCAAGTCACACGTAGTTCCTGGAACGGGTATTTATAATGACAACACTTGCCATAACCCTAAGGTTAAGTCGGCTTATGTTATTGTCTCGATTTACCTTTAATGGGCCTTAATCCTTGCCCCAAGTTATCACCGCGTTAATAGGCTGGGGCGGTGGTGCGGACTCGCTCACGATGTCGATATTGCCTTTCGCGGCAATCGAGCCTGGACTCATTGTCCTACATCGCTAGTAGTGCGGTCGGATCGATCGTCCTACACTTCTCGATAGTCGATCGTCGAGCCTGGAGTCTACTAGATGGCCTTAGCCTCGAGCCTGGCACCGACATGAATACCTTGACGCTTATTCAGATTATCGGGGACCAACCGTGAGGCCTGCGTGTTTAGAGTGGACTTTGTCCGCATCCCGAGCTTTCCGCTTGCGGTATCGAGATGGGCCCATCGTCTCGGTTCTCTCGATCATGTCGGTTGTCGATGTCTCATCTCGTATTCGACCTCGGCTATCACTTACTCTTGTCCAGGAGGACTATCTCGTGACGCCACGTGGAGGTGCGATATTCGTATCGTCATAAGCCCCAGGATCTATCTCGAGCTCTTGAGGTCGTCCGATCTATCAAAGGTGTATCTCGCCACCGTCATCCAATGCTCAATTTAAATCGCCTCTGCGGACTTACTATTTAAGCCTTGACATTCCTATCCCGCCGGACGTTGAAATGCCTTGACTTTATTATATAGTTGAGCATTATCCGATCGGGCGGACTTAGCTTAGCCTATACTTAGGCATAGTATTTCCTCAGATTGTCGGCATGCCAATGTCGAGGAACTGTCGACCCGTCTGTTCGACTTAGCTGAGAAGAACCCAATGGGAGAGCTTTAAGAGCCTGGTAGGGGCCTTCCCAATCGGAATTCACGCAATTGTCTTCCTTGCCTTATCATTTTTTGAACTTTTCTTTGTTGTTGTGTAGAGGAGATGCCCTGGTCATCTCTTTTCGCTTGTCGAAATCGATGCCCTTCGGTCGCCGATATATATTTCCGCCACGATGTCCTAGTAATTACCGCCTAAAAAGACTAGTAATGCGTGGATCGTAGCTCGGATCTCGGCGCCGTGGTGTTTCTTTGTCGCTCATGACTCATGACACATGACTTCCGAGAGATTTGGACATGATCTGAACTCGATGCCTTAGCTTTTTGGTTCCATGGAACTTTTTTAGCTTTAGTGGTTGTCGATTGAAATGATCATGTTGCCCGACTCGATGCCCTGGTAAATCCTCTCCTTTAGGAGTCGATTACGCGCCGCCGACTCGGACTTCGATGCCATTGCGTTTTGGCCCCATTAGGACTTATAGACGTTGGATGTCGACATTGTAGAGTCCGACTTGCGGGTCCTCATAGACCGTTGAGTAGATTCTTTTGGGGAGTGGATTCTCGAGATACGTAAGATACTAGTCAAAAAGTCACAATAACCGTGGGATAGCTCACGAAATAAGAATGCTCGCCCCACCATGCTCGGCCAGAGAGTTCCAAGATAATGTAGGTCGATCCCGACGTGGGAGAGTTCCCAAATAAGGAGGCTCATCCCGCCACGCCGCCAGAGAGTTACAAAATAAGATAGTATTAAGATGAGATGCCGAGTCGAACTCGGACTTATTAAAGATGCGCCATTGGTGAGCTCCAAATACGATGCCGAGCCTTATTTTGCTTCAATTTTTGCAAAGATTTTATTTCCTCTTCTTTCACGTGTCGATGTTTTTAGCTCTTTCGCTTGTCGAGCCTTTGGCTCTGTTTCGCTTTTTTGCTTTATCGATATCGTGTTGCCCCTAAGTGTATTATGAACCTCTGGTTCTTATTGCACTTGTGATCGCCCGCTTGTTTTAGCCTTTTGTCTCATAGACTTATTCGACTTCCGCCGAGCGTTTTAATTCGATCGTGTGAATCGCCTCTCGACCTTGGCCTTTTCGCCCTTTGGGCTCGTTTGGCTCTCGGTTGGGACAGTGGTCCGACTATGCGAACCATCCTTTGTCCAGGTCTTTTTTTCGCCTTTTGGGCTCATTCGCTTTCGATCGGGACAGTGGCCCGACTATGCGAACCGCCCTTTGTCCGCACCTTTTCGCCTTTTAGGCTCATTCGGCTTTCGATCGGGACATTTGGCCCGACCATGCGAACTGCCTTTTGCTTTAGCCTCGTTTCGCCTCTTGGGCTCGTTCACTTTTAGCTTGGACCTTTGGCCCGACCCCGCGAACCGCCTCTATGCCTTTGCATTTGTCGCCCATTAGGCTAACTTTGCATTTGGTCAGATCGAGATGTCCGACTTTGGATTTCTACTCGTTGTTGAATATTTGCTCAGGTGTAGTCCTTGGACTTAATTCCTTGCCCTCGAAGTGTAGTATGAGTGCATGACTCATGGTACACTTGAATACGAGTCGACCTAGCTTTGTATCGCCTCATGGCCTTGACTTGGCTATTTGGTCGGAGCTCGATTCGACCGTCGTGCCTCGCCGGGCTTATGAATCTGGTCGAATTAAATAACTCCTTATTCGACCGTCGCACTTCGTGGTGCTTATGAAGTGGTCGAATAAGGTATCCATCGTCAGGATCTTCCAACCGCCCGCATCGTGGGCTTATTGGCGATTGGGAGAGATATAAGCTTGCCATTGACTTGGCTTTATTCACTATTTTATTCAGACTTCAACATGTCGAGGATTCAGTAGATAAGATAGCTCGACCCTCCGGCCTCGGTAGGTGAGTTCCAAAATGATATAGCTCGACCCACCGCCTCGGTAGGGTGAGTTCCAAAATAAGGAAGCTCGACCCGCCGCCAAAGAGGATGAGTTCCAAAATAATATAGCTCGACCCTCCGGGCCTCGGTAGGGTGAGTTCTAAAATAATATAGCTCAAACCTCCAGCCTCGGTAGGTGAGTTCCAAAATAAGATAGCTCGACCCCTGGGCCTTCGGTAGGTGAGTTCCAAAATAATATAGCTCGACCGTCCGGGCCTCGGTAGGGTGAGTTCCAAAATAAGATAGCTCGACCCGCCAGATTCGGTAGGTGAGTTCCAAAATAAGATAGCTCAACCATTTGTTGAGGTGAATTTATACGATTTATAACGCTATATATTTTATGTTATTTTCTCTCATATTTGTATGAATTTGTATAAGAAATGAGTGTTCAATGGATTTATCGAGCAAATGGTACTTTTAAATAAGTTATTCGCAACATAGGATTAATTTATGTGTTTTCATTATGTTTTTATGATTATTTGAGCGATATTACATTTTGCGATATTTTTATGTGTCATAAAAGCACAAATTCAAGCTCGTGAGGTGATCAGAGATGATCAAGTCGGATTTGATTAAAGAGGAAGAGATAATGATGATTTACAAGGAGATAAAGATAAAGAAATCGAAATTCGGCCATATTGGATGGCGCCAGTGTCCCGCCCAGTGGGACGGGCGCCTCGATGGAATTGGACGAAAGCGTCCGGATACGGGAAGTTGATTCGTGATGTTTGACGCCGAAGTGGACGCCGCCTGACGAGCGCGTTTGGTCATGGCTCGCCCAATTTGAAGTTCATGTGAAGAATGGACGGGCGCCCCAAGAACAGGACGGGCGTCCGTAGCCGACTTAGCAGAACCGACTTTGAAATCTATATATAGTCGGCCGTTTTTCCACACAAGGGATCATACTCGTTATTCAAAACCCTAAACCTAGGGGCGGCTTTAGGCTGCGTTTTCATCTTTTATTCCTGCTTTTATGCTCTTAGTTTAGATTAAAACTAGTTACTTTTTATGCAATCTGCTTCGCAAATTTGAGTTGCCGAGGATGTTCAGAGGCTAAAAGCTTCATCAAACGAGTATTGTGAAGCCGCCCAACAATTATTGATTTCGCTTTTTTCGATTATACCGTGAGTTTTTAATAAAGGTTGTTTCTTATTCATGCTTATTCATGTTTAATTTGCTCTTATATCGGAAGATGTGCATGTGTTGATTGTTTATTGTTGATGGAAGTCTTAATAAACCCTAGATCACCATGAATAAGAATAGTAATTCGAATCTATCATAACGGAAGTTAATAGGTCTCGACATTAGATTATAAACACAAAGTTTGCACCTTTGGTTAGAAAACGCGTTAATCTTACATCGGAAGATAATAGATTGATAGATGAACTTTCTAAGGAATTAGGGTTCATGTTTAGGTGAGGTGAATCACAACCTAGATAAAAGCGCAATATAATCGAGATAGGAAATCAATGCTTGTTGGATAGGTGGATCAACTCGCTTGCTCGTTATAAATTTGATTTAAATCCTTAAAAGCTTGAATTTGTCTAGTTAATTTACTTTTATATCGCATCTTAGATTAGTTAGTTTAAATTGGTTCGCAGCCCGTATCCTTCCCGGCTTTAGATCATCTCTTCGCCCGCTTTTACGCTTTAGTTAAGTTTAATTTTCAGATTTCGCTTAGTTTTATCCGCTATTTAGCTTAGTAATCGTGACATAGGTTAGTTAGATAAAACTAGAGATCACAATCGCTTAGTTCCCCGTAAGATCTAATTCGCATTAACCGCTATTACTACGATCCTTATACTTGAGGTTAACCGGATTATTACTTGTTTATTTTGTGTTGATAAAATCCGAATAAGTTTTTGGCGCCGTTGTCGGGAACCGGACGGTTGTCTAGTTTTTGTTTTCGCTTTTTATTTTTTCGCTTGTTTTTGTTTCGCTTTCGCTTTATTCCGTTTTAAATTCTCGCTTTTAGTTGATAATTGTTTTGTAGTTGTTAAGTAGATAATTGTGGTTTAAAACTTTCCTTAGTAGTTTTCTTGAAGTTAGATCTTCCGCCTTTTCGCTTTTTCGACGCTCTTTCTCACCTTCTTTTATTCTCTCGCAAATTCTCGCTTTTGTTCTAGTTTTCCGTGAACCAAACGGGCGCCTGGATATTGGACGCCCGTCTACTGGAAAATTATCGATTCTCGCTCGTTTTATTCACTTAAACGAGCGCCCATAAGTTTTGGACGCCCGCTCAGTGTTCCGTTCATCGACGAAGCGTTTAAACTACTAAACGCCCGTCCGATCTCATTTCATCCGACGCCCGCCAATCTTTTGACGTCCGTCCGGTATTGTTTTTCTCAACACTTTTGTTTCTTTTCTTCTTTAGGCTTTTAATTTTTAGTTTAGGCTTTTACTTTCTTAGTTTTTAGGTTTTGATCCACTTGTTCTTGGTCCGGTTTATGCAAACTCGAGTCAAAAAGGACCGTTAATATACACCCCCGACCTTTGAGCGAACCATAGTCCGCCAAACAGCGGAATTTCCGCTCTCATGGTTCTCGCGCATGAGCCGAGCAAGATCTTCAAGAACAACTAGCAAGAGAAATCACCGATTTTGTGATAATGGGCCGATAATAGACGTGATTTTTGGCAGACTACGCCATGCCAGCGTAAGTCAAGGTCAACCCGGCTATTGTTATTCCAGCCCACATCGCACAAACCTTTGAGCCAAGCCAGGACTTATCCAGATGATGCAAAGACGATCAATTTTTCACGGCTACCAATCGAGAATCCGTGATACCCACTTACACACATTCTGTAGAGATATGCGGTACTACACGCATCCAAGGAGTAAGTGAGGATGCTATCAAACTTAAACTATTTCCATTTTCGCTGAAAGGGAGGCCAAAGAGTGGTACACCTCTCTCCCGCCTCGAATCTATCACCACCTGGCGTAACTCAAAAGGAGTTCTTGAGTCAATATTTTTCCACCTTCAAAGACGGCCCAAAGGCTTAAATGAAATTTTCACATTCTATCGTAAAGAGAATGAATCTTTCTTCGAGTGTTGGAAGAGATTCAAGTCCCTTCTAGAAAGTGCCCCACCATGGCTTGCCACCGGAAAGGCAAGTCAATACATTCTTCAGTGGATTGACCGAGCTTACAAAAGGCATGGTCAATAGCTCTTTCAAGCGGGCATTTCAAGAAAACGCCTGACGAGGATGGGCATTGTTTGAGGACATTGCAAAATATAACTATGCCCCTCTTATCAAGCAATTCAAGCACCTCCTCCTCCCAAGGTTGAGGAAGTCAATTTACAAAGTTTGATTGCCATGCCGCAGTGCAGATGGTACCACCTCAAGTTTCCAATCCTATAAATCAAACTTCCTTCTTTTCCACGTAACCCTCGTGTCTCAGACAATAAAATTGTCGCCGACCGCCATATGAATGGCCAATGTCAATTTAATCCCCTCGCACCTTATCAAGTAAATGCTGCTCATGACTATGGGACAAGACAATCAAGTCACATGTCAAAATTGTGACGAGGTGGGGCACACTTCTAAATTCTCGCTCTATGAACGGACGTAACGCGGAAGTGAATGCATTCTATGGCCGTAACAATCAAAGGTTCAATCGGCCTGTGCCAGGGCAATTTTCAAAACCAAGGGTTTAATCCATCTTCAAACTTCAATTCGAATTTTAATTCAATCGTAACTTCAACAGAAACCCTGGTTTTAATCGTAATCAAAACTCGAACTTTTCCAATCCTACGCAAAATTCAATCTAATTGGCCTTCCAATTCAAATTCTCAATTTCAAAGTCGGCCCACCAAATCTATGCTCCAAATCTCCAAAACTCTCAAGGCCCTCCCAACCTACAAATCTTGAAGCTAAGTTGAGGAGCAAAGTAGATCGATGAAGAATCTTGAGAGACAAATTGGGCAACTGGCCGAGCAGCTTGGCTTTGCACTTCAGGCACCGCCGCCGCCACCGAGAAGAACTCCAAGGGCGGTCAAGTTGCTCAGCCGATTTGAACAAAGGCCCATGTAATCGACCTCGTGCCATCAAGTCAATACGGTAAGGAGGAGGCCAAAGGCAATGAATCTAAGGAGCGGTACACAAGTTAGTGGTCCTTCCCATCCGGGAAACCACCAGCCCCTCCCGCCATTGATAAGGCAGAGAGGGAAGCCGAGCACCTACACTCCCTCAATCGCAAGAGAAAACTCAGGTGGCCGATCCCCGAGAGGTGAAGAGTTTGGTGATCCTCAAGTGGTCGATCCTTTGAGGACCGAAAAAGCAAGCTTAAAGTCGTGAGGCCGATCCCCGACTACTAAGAAATCAAAACTGCTCGTTGGAAGGATCTCGAAGACAGAGTTGTGCAAGGCATCCTCAAAAGGGTTTTTTCCGAGGATGACCTTAAGAAACTTCCATTTCCACCGAGAAAGAGCAACATTCCTTTGATTGAGGATAAGAATACTAAAAGGTGCTAAACCTTTGAAAAATACTCAGTGAATCTTCCATTATCGGATGTCTTAGTCGAGATGCCTAAGTATACAAAATTTATCAAAGATGTTGTGTCTTCGAAAAAGAAATTAGCAGCATGGAAAGGCAGACATTGGTGAGGATTGTTCCATGATTCATTATGAAAACTTACCAATTAAAAGAGGTGACTCGCAAATTTGTACTTACAGCTTTGATGGGCGGTCTAGTCTTCCCAAATTCTTTGTGTGATCTAGGTGCCTCTATAAGCCTTATGCCAATGTCCGTATGCAAACAAATTTCGGTTTACAAAGCCTTCTAGAACCCACTACTATGAGTTTACAATTCATGGATAGATCCTCTAAGAAAGCTTCAGGATCCTAAAAGACGCTTTTGGTTTGATTGATCGATTTACCTTTCCAGCTTGATTGGTACGTTTTAGATATAGAGAAAGACTAAAACGCTCCCTTGATTCTAGGAAGACCTTTCCTATCTACAGCCAGAGCTCTCATCGATCGCGATGGTGGGCAAGTGACTATCCGAGTTGGTGACCAAGAGGTGAGTTACAATGTCTTAAAGTCCATTCAAGTACCCCTCGGCCCTCCAACCGGCTTTTCCATTGATTATATGATGGATGATTTCACCGACTATATGGATAAGCAAGTCATGGCAGTAGAAGGAATATGAGCGATTAGTTGATAATCAATACTCATGGTAGGGTGAATCTGGATCAACTAGCAAATTGATTTTGAGGAAGAGTCATTGGAAGGAGAAGCTTTGGCGGTGGGACTACGAGTAAACTCAATGATATTGAGTTGAAAAGTGGAGATCTCAAGTCTAGTTTAAGAAGACCCCTCATGGATTTGGTGTTGAAGCCGTTACTCAAACATCTTAAGTATGTGTTCTTAAGAGAAGGCGACAAGCTTCCTTTAATCATATCCGCCAAGCTTTCCCAGATAGAGGAAATGAAACCGATCAACGCCTTGAAGAAGAATGAAAAAGCTTTTGGTTGGCAAGTAGGAGATATCAGGGAATATCTCCGACATCCGCATGCACAAGATCAAGACGAATGAGGGCGCCAAGTGTGTCAGACAAATTCGGGGCCAAGGCTCAACCTCATATGCAAGAAGTCGTTAAAAGAAATCATTAAACTTCTCGACATGGGAATCATTTATGCCATCATGATAGTGAATGGGTTTCCGACTCAAGTAGTTCCCAAAAAGGTGGAATTACAATTGAAAAGAATGAGAAGGGAGAGGAAATTGCATTGAGGCTTGTTATCAAGTTACAGAGTCTCCAGATCGATTATCGAAAGCTCAATGAGGTAACCATGAAAGATCACTTTCCCTTCCATTCATTGACCAGATGCTCGAAAGGCCTGGCGGGACACGATTCTAATATTTTCCTAGATGGATATTCAGGATATTTCCAGATACCCATTGATCCAAATTGACCAAGAAAAGACCACCTTCACCGCTTATGGTACATTCGCCACTGCAGACGAATGCCGCTCGTCTCTCGCAATGCCCCAGCCTACATTTCAACGATGTATGCTAGCCATCTTTGACGGGCTTGTAGAAAAGTGTATGGAGATTTTTATGGACGATTTTTTCGTTTTTGGTCACTTTTGATGATTGCCTTGACAATCTTGATCAGTGTTATCCAGATGTGTGGAAAAGAACCTAGTACTTAATTGGGGAAAATGCCATTTCATGGTAGATGAAGGAATAGTTCTTGGCCACAAGATCTCACCAAAGGTATAGTGGTTGACAGGCAAAAGTAGAAGTTTATTGAGAAGATGAGCTATCCTAAAAAATGCTAAGCGAGAGGCTTTCTTGGACACGCCGGCTTCTGCTGTATGTTCATTCAAGATTTCTCCAAGATAGCCAAGCCCTCGCCCACTTTACTAAAGGAAGACGTTGAGTTTAATTTTCAAGAGAGCCGCAAGCAAGCGCTTGAGGAGCTTAAGAATCGCTTAATATCCGCTCCAATCTTATATCGCCTCGATCGAACCTACCATTTGAGCTTATGTGCGACGATCAAACTATGTCGTTGGTGCCGTTTCAGGCAAAAGATCAAAGGAAAGTTCCACCTATCTATTACGTTAGCCACACATTGAACCCCTCTCAAGTTAACTATACTACCATCGAAAAGGAACTACTAGCCGTAGTCTTTGCTATGGACAAGTTTCAGAGTTACTTGTTAGGAGCTCAAGTGATCGTGGTGGACTCGATCACGCCGCTTATGCTATCTCGATGACTAAGAAAGAGGCTAAACCGCGCTTACTACGTTGGATATTGACCCACAGAGTTTGACGCTCAAATTAAGGACAAAAGTAAAAGAGAGAATGTAGTAGCGGATCATGTGTCTAGGATGTTAAATGAGGAAAAGAATGAACCAGATGATATAGATCTTTACTTTCCTCTAGAAAACATCATGTTGATCGATGGCCGCTCTCCCGATGTTCCATGGTATTCTTCCATTGTAAACTACCTTCATGGCCGTTATCTCGATCCGTAGATGTCTTATCGTGAGAAGAAAAGTTCTTCTCGGATTTAAAATATTTCGCTTGGGATGAACCTTATCTTTTCAAGATCTCAGAAAGATGGTTTGCTTAGAGATGTATTCCGTAATCTGAGCAACGTGACATCATTGAGCAAAGGCCACAAAGGGACCCACAGAGGTCACTTTGGTCCGTGGAAAACCGCTGCTAAGATATTTCAACTGTTTCTATTGGCCTACGATCTTTAAAGATACGGAAGCTTTTCAGAAAGCTTGTGATAGGTGCCAAAGAACCGCACTCTGACAAGGCGCTTTGACATGCCTTTAAAACCCATCCTCGAATGCGAAGTCTTTGATGTATGGGGTATCGATTTTATGGGACCATTCCCATCATCTTGCGGTAATAAATACATCTTAGTCTCGCGTGAGACTACGTGGTCTAAATGGGTGGAGGCCCAAGCCACCTCACAATGATCATAAGACGGTGATGAAATTTCTAAAGAAGAATATCTTCGTGAGGTTTGGATGTCCACGTGCCTTGATCGCTGATGAAGCGGACGATTTCGCGCAACCGATTTCAGAGAAAGTATTTTGAGAAGTATGGTGTTCGCCATAAAATTGGCACACCATATCATCCGATGACTAGTGGTCAAAGTTGAAAGGAGCAACCAGAGCATTAAGAAGATCCCGAGAAGATCGGCATACAATCATAGGAAAGACTCGAGTCTAAAGTTGATGATGTATCGTGGGCATATCGAATAAAGCCTATAAGACCCTATGGGTACATCACCATATCAAATGGTCTACGGAAACCATGTCATCCGCTCGTCGAGTTAGAGAGACAGAGCTTATTGGGCTACAAAGTTTCGAACTTTGACTCCCAATCTTGTGGGAAACATCGACTACAAAGTAGCTATATATGAGCCGACGAATTCTGCACTCCGTGCCTATGAAAGTGCTGTGGATTAGTAAAGATAAGATGAAGCTTACCCACGATGCTAAGATTAAGAAAAGAGAATTTCATGTCGGCGAACAAGTTCTTCTATATAATTCTAGGTTACATCTGCTTCGGAAAGTTAAGGACACGTTGGTCCGCCCTTTCGAGATTCTCCAAATCATTCCGGAGGCGTCTAGAACTTCGTGGTTATAGTGGTGACCCGCTTTGAGTCAACGGTCGAGGTGCAAACACTATATTGGTGAACCTAAAGAGACATCTTTGATTGTTAAATTTCTCGATATTCTCGGATGTGGTATTCCGCGAGTCGACGACTTTAACGAAGTTATCACCCGACTTGTTCTCCGAGGATGCCGGAAGTAACCCTTCAAGAAGTTCTAGCAGCAAAGGCCGATATGGAAGAGTTTGAAAGGGAGCGCCGCTTGAAGCGCCATCGAGGGCTCAGAGAATGAAGAGGTCGCCCACGGGAAGTTCACGCAGCATGTGGAAAGCTATTAAAGATTTCACCCCATGTGTGAGATGTCGCTTTCGCAGCCCACACCATCGATCGAGCTTACACGAGGTAGTGCATCGCGTAAAGTCAAATGGCCCGATCCAGCCGAGTTTTAAACGGTGTCGAGCTAACGACATTAACTAAAAGCGCCACCAGGGGCAACCTAGATATCGTTCTTTTAGTTGTTTTTGTTTTATGCTTTGATAGTGTTAGTATTTAAGTTTAGTTTATTCGGCTTTTAGTCTTATTAAGTTTTGGTTTTTATCTCACGCTTAGTTGTGCTTTCTAGATATGGATTTTCGTGTTCAGCCAGAGGAGTTACCTTCCTCAGAGGATTCCACTCACATCGTAGATGACGGACCGGGAGGAACCATCGCTTTGCACGAGATTTTGACATTAGTACCTCGCCAAGACGGTCACCTATGTTCTCATTGTTCCCCGTTGTTCGGGAGGTGGAGACTTTACTACCGAGGAGTTACAGCAGCTCTCAGACGCCATTACACAATCCTCAATGATCCGATGTCGACAGATTTAGCGCTAGTGCCGCAAGTCGAGCACTTTCGAGGTGTTGATGTTGGTGAGGACTCGGGTTTACAAGATGAGTATGACTTCCTCCGGCGATTGACATGCTCCGCCGCCTCATTCGAGTGATAGATTGGTCGGACATTTATGATGACTAGCATTCTTAGGATGTTTCGCCGAGCAAACGACGAAACAAAAGCTACCGAGTGGGAGGCAACCCAACGTTTTCCATCTGCTTTTATTTATTTTCTAGTAATTTTGTACTTCGTTTGATTTTTATTTGTATTTTTGAAGTTTTATATAAGTTTAATAAGAAAGGGCAATTTTGGATTTGATTTGTATGGAAATTTTATAATTTTTGCACTTATACTGCTTGGACGCCCGCCCGTAACTCGACGCCCGTCCGCTTTGACTAATTTTTAGGACGAAGCGCCCACTAAGCCTCGACGCCCGCCCGCTTTATTCCTCCAAACTCGTATGTGATTTAAACTCTTGACGAAGCGTTTCGATAACCGGACGCCCGCCCGCTTCATCGATTTCGCTGGACGCCCGTCCGTATCGTGGACGCCCGCCCAACCTCTCGCCTATATATACTCCCTCAACGCATGAACCTTCATTTTTCAGATTTCAAACCGCTAAACCGCTTTCTCTCCTCTTTTGGCCTAAAATCTTCGCTTTCTAAACCATTTTGAGCGATTCCGAGTGCTACAGCCGCTCTTGATCCCTCTCTTTGATTTTCATAACCAAATTCCCCAACACGCAATATTTTTGGAGAATCAGCCCCATTCAAGTCCGACTTTTCCGACAAAAACATCGATTTTGGAGCCCCTATCTCGTGTTGTTTGGACTCGCTTTCACCTCAATCCACATCTACTCATCCTACTCGGTAAGTTAGTAACAACTTTTCTAGATTTCATTCACGTTTTTGTGAGTTCGATCTTTGGGTCGGCTCGTTTTCTTGAATGTTACCTTAATTTGTTTTTTTTTTTTTCCTGGTTTTGGTGTTTCTTTTCGCTTCCGTTATGGTGATGTGGTGTTGTGGTGGGTGATGAATGGGTTGTTTGGTCATGATTATGGTTGCGGTTGTGGTTTGGTTGATTTGAAATCCCTTTGGATGTTAAACGGGTATCTTGTTGTGACTCGGGTTGTTTTGGTTAGAATAAGGTTGAATATGGTTCATAAGAAGCGGCGTGGTTAAGAGGCATGGAAAGGAAGTAGCTAGGAGGCCGGAAAGAAACGCAAGGAGTTTGATCCTACTTTGGTCGATCCCAACCGGGGTGTGAGTATACGAGAACAACCTCCTAGAGCCACCCAAACTAGAGCTACTTTGAGAGATGAGCCGACCTCGGACTCTGAGACTAGTGACGATGTGCCTTTGGTACGGATGCCTAGAGTTCAGAAAGGTGGAGGTTGCCTCAGTGGTCGAGGAGACTGCCGATGCCACCCGGGAAGAGGAACCAGCTTGTACCCTAGGGCAGCCCTCCTAGAAAGAAATCCAAAACCGCACTCCCAATGCCATTACCTCGCCGGTTCGTGAACCCCAGAGCTCATGATGTGTATAAACAAAGATTATTTCTCGCGGACGATGTTGATTGAGCGGGCCATTTTGGAGGCCAAAGTCGATCCGGGTTCGTTAAGTTGCTCAAGGATCGGAAATGGGAGACCTTGATGACAATCCCGACTACCCCGTGAATAGCCCGTAGTTCGGGAATTTTATGCTAAACTGCTCGAAACCGATTTGGGGAGGAAGGTAGTCGTGGTTCGAGGGGTAAGTTCCTTTACACCGGAAGTGATTAATCAAAAATACAACTTAGCGGCTTTCGAGGGTCGGGACTACAAGGAAGAGATTGTACATAGACAGCAGTTGGGGACAGGATCCTTTGGAGGAGTTGAGGTTAAGAGTGTGTCCGGACGTGGGCGTGGACGTTAAGACCGGCGGTGACCGGAAGGAGTTGGTAACCACGACTGGACGGAGGATTGGAAGGTCCAAAGGTCGGTTTATTCAAAGTCGGTTGTTGCCTAAGAACAACTTGACGACTTTCACATCGGTGACCCTAGGCATGTTGTACGATTGACATTTGGCCCGAACGTGAATGTGGGGCAGCGCTTATATGATGAGGTGGCTATTAATCGTAAGATTTATACCCGATGTTTGATTATCCTCACTTGATCCATACTCTCAGATCGATGCCGTGTGCTCGAGTACGGGCCGATCACAAACGAAGAATCCGAGGCCGATACGGCGTGAGAAGCGGTAAGCCTTCAGTCCGCTCGGGATGGAGACACCACAGAGCCCGGTTCATCTTCGCACCACCTAGAGCGCCTCACGGCTCTCGCTTACCGCTTCGGTCCGACGCGCTCAAGATGGCCAACAGCTTATGGAGTGGTGGTGAAGACATCAGACATCTCGTAACAACATTTTGACGATCCCAAAGTTGTATATGTGAAGGCGGCAACCGAGGGATGACAGGATTTTCAGTCCGAGCCTCATTGACTACCATTATTCTTCCGAGATTGAGCAGCCATTGCCGACGCTCTTCACGAAGTCCGAGTCCTCTTCCGATGAGGAGCAGTCTGATTCGGCACCTAGGGCTACATCACCACCTTCCGCCCTCCTTCCGATACTCCCGGCCCGGGGCAATCTTGACTTTCTTTGTCTATCTTTTTCGATTTGATTTGCCCCTAGATACCTTCATTTGTGTGGTTTTACTACTTTTTCCTCTTATATGGTTCATTGTAGTTTTTGATGTTGCTACTTTTTATTCTTTCGATGGATCATGTAAGCCATAAGGCACCCGTGATTTCATTTCGACTTAGTTTATACTTTTGGTTGTATTGATGCTTTATCTCTTGTTAGTCCTTGAATTTGCTATATCTTTTCATTTTGGTATAACTCCCGCTTTTCCCGAGATGGTTCCATGTTTGTCAAGACGCGTGTGTTTTTTTTTTTAGCGGTTTCGTTGAGCTACATTGTCTGGTTACGCTGCTCTACAAAGTTGTCATTCAGAGGCTCCGGCCCGATCAACGCTTCAATTTACATCACTAAGTCTTTTCCATTTTCTTTCATTTTGCACAACACGAGGACATGTTGGTTTTTAAGTGTGTGGGGAGGGAATGTTTCGATAGTATCTCGCACATTTGCTTAATTCGTAATGTTTCTATGCAAACGAGCTAAAATTTTTGAAATTTTTGCAATTTTCCGACACTTTCGCTTTTGTTTTGTCCCGAGTAGGCAATTCGATTCAATGTTCGCTATTTTTATAGTCATTTAAGTCGTATATCATATGTTTGGTAAAGTAGTTGTTTCACCCGACACTAATTTCCACGAGCCATAAAGTGACGATGAGCTATTTATAAAGTTATACCCCGCTTTGGATTAGTGGTTTTGATTTTCTCGTAAGTCATGTGCTTAGTGCTACGATATATCGTGAGACTTATGATAGTTTGTATTTAGTTCAAGTATGAGATATCGTGAATATTCAGAGGTTTGAATGTGATAAGTAACACGAATTAATGTCAAATGGGAAGTTGAAAATTTAAATGAATACAATGTGTGTGTCGGAAGTCGGTTGATGATTTGAGTGCGTAAGGCATTATCTCAAATGCTTTATTCCACTATGATGACCAAAAGCTCACGACAATCGTAAGAAGTCGCTTTATGATTTGAGTAAGGTAGGTATACCACGATGTCCTATTCTCGCTATGACGGGCAATAGCTCATTTCGATGTGTGTTTAAATGTGAAGTAATTAAATCAACTTGAAATTGGTTATGAAATGAATATAAGACTTAGTCTTTCGTTAATCTTATCCCAAAGATAAACCGATAGATATGTTGTAGGATTATCCTCTCGAGTATTTCGTAAAGGCCCTAGATATATTCGATCATATTTTTCGGGATATGTCACGCTTGTAGGTACATCTTATGAGTGTCATTTATTACTAGTCTACAAGGGGTATTAGCTAGTTTTGCTTTGAGTTTCTCGAGTTTGGATATAGTGGAAGTTTTTTATGGCTATGCACACACACAAGGGTGAACTTCTGATTTATTGAATATGTGTTATGCACGTTTAGATGTCTGTTCTTCTCTCGAGCCTAACTTTTGTTTTTGTTTTGCTCGGGACGAGCAAAAGCTTAAGTGTGGGGGAGTTGTTGAGGGTGAATTTATACGATTTATAACGCTATATTTTATGTTATTTTCTCTCATATTTGTATGAATTTGTATAAGAAACGAGTGTTCAATGGATTTATCGAGCAAATGGTACTTTAAATAAGTTATTCGCAACATAGGATTAATTTATGTGTTTTCATTATGTTTTTATGATTATTTGAGCGATATTACATTTTGCGATATTTTTATGTGTCATAAAAGCACAAATTCAAGCTCAAGAGGTGATCCAGAGATGATCAAGTCGGATTTGATTAAAGAGGAAGAGATAATGATGATTTACAAGGAGATAAAGATAAAGAAATCGAAATTCACGCCATATTGGATCAAGCGCCGTGTCCCGCCCAGTGGACGGGCGTCGATGGAATTGGACGAAAGCGTCCGGATACGGGAAGTTGATTCGTGATGTTTGACGCCAAGTGGACGCCGCCTGGACGAGCGCTTGGTCATGGCTCGCCCAATTTGAAGTTCATGTGAAGAATGGACGGGCGCCCCAAGAACTGCACGGGCGTCCGTAGCCGACTTAGCGTAACCGACTTTGAAATCTATATATAGTCGGCCGTTTTCTCCACACAAGGGGATCATACTCGTTATTCAAAACCCTAAACCTAGGGGCTTTAGGCCGCGTTTTTCATCTTTTATTCCTGCTTTTATGCTCTTAGTTTAGATTAAAAACTAGTTACTTTTATGCAATCGCTTTCGCAAATTTGAGTTGCCGAGGATGTTCAGAGGCTAAAAGCTTCATCAAACGAGTATTGTGAAGCCGCCCAACAATTATTGATTTCGTTTTCTTCGATTATACCGTGAGTTTTTAATAAAGGTTGTTTCTTATTCATGCTTATTCATGTTTAATTTGCTCTTATATCGGAAGATGTGCATGTGTTGATTGTTTATTGTTGATGGAAGTCTTAATAAACCCTAGATCACCATGAATAAGAATAGTAATTCGAATCTATCATAACGGAAGTTAATAGGTCCGACATTAGATTATAAACACAAAGTTTGCACCTTTGGTTAGAAAACGCGTTAATCTTACATCGGAAGATAATAGATTGATAGATGAACTTTCTAAGGAATTAGGGTTCATGTTTAGTGAGGTGAATCACAACCTAGATAAAACCGCAATATAATCGAGATAGGAAATCAATGCTTGTTGGATAGGTGGATCAATCCTCGCTTGCTCGTTATAAATTTGATTTAAATCCTTAAAAGCTTGAATTTGTCTAGTTAATTTACTTTTTATCTCGCATCTTAGATTAGTTAGTTTAAATTGGTTCATGACCCGTATCCTTCACGGCTTTAGATCATCTCTTCGCCCAGCTTTTACGCTTTAGTTAAGTTTAATTTTCAGATTTCGCTTAGTTTTATCCGCTATTTAGCTTAGTAATCGTGACATAGGTTAGTTAGATAAAAACTAGAGATCACAATCGCTTAGTTCCCCGTAAGATCGACCCGGCATTAACCGCTATTACTACGATCCTTATACTTGAGGTTAACCGGATTATTACTTGTTTATTTTGTGTTGATAAAATCCGTAACACCCGCCAATTCGGTAGGGTGAGTTCCAAAATAAGATAGCTCGACCCGCCAGTTCGGTAGGGTGAGTTCCAAAATAATATAGCTCGACCCTCCGGGTTCGGGTAGGGTGAGTTCAAAGAAGATGGCTCATCCCGCCACGCCGGCTAGAGAGTTCCAAAATATGATGCCGAGTCGATCTCGGACTTAGGGCAAGACGAGTCCGTAGAGCTCGGATGCCGGTGCTCGATATCTCGAGTCTTTGTGGTGCAATGTAATTGTGATAAAAAAAAACATTACACATATAATAAAGGCTTACAAAGTGTATAAGAATTTCAAATAACGATTGTAAGAACCTGGAGAGCTAAAGAGCTCGGCTCGATCCTTGGAGCTCGAGAACTCGCTTCGTGGATAGCTAGATACGGTAGATAATTCGTTGCTTTCTCGGGCACCACAGCAGTGTCTTTCCGGTGGCAATCAGACCTCGAAACGGATTCCGATCGGTACGAAATTTGGAGGGATCGTTCTTCCCTCACTTTTCTTCGATGTGACCGGTGGAATTGTTCTTTCGACGGCTCAATCTCTGGGAATAAGCCGCCGAATTGGCAGCTGCTGTCAAGAATCCTGCTGCGTTTTTGGTGCCTGCAGTAACTTCTTTGCCACGATCGAGAAATCAAACGAACTCCGATCGGCCTAAAATTTTGAGGGCTTGTTCGGTCCTGATAATTCTCGAATCTGACCGGTGGAAATCTTGTTCCGACGGTTCAATTGTCGGGAATATTCAGCCGACTTGGAACCTGCAGATTAGGGTTTTTCTGCTTTTTTGTACGTAACTGCAACTTTTAGGCGATGATCTGGAATCGAAACCTACTCCGATCGGCATGAAATTTTTACAGATTGTTCTTCTCTCTGTAGTATTTAATATGACCGGAGGAATTTTCATTCCAACGGTTGAATTGCTGGTAACAGTCCGCCGACCTGAAACTGCTGATTAGGGTTCTGCTGCGTTTTTGATACAGCAGCAACTTCTTTCCGACGATCGGGCGATTAAACGAACTCTGATCGGCCTAAAATTTTGAGGGCTTCTTTTACCCCCCTTCTTCTTCATTCTGAACGGTGGAATTCTTGTTCCAACGGTTGAAACTCCATAAACTAGCCGCCGATCTCGGTGCATTTTTGGTGATACAGAAACATCTTTCCGGCAACGATCGGGTATCTAAACGGACTCCGATCGGCACGAAATTTGGAGGGTTTGTTCGCCCCTCCTTCTTCTTCAATATGACCGGTGAAATTCTTGTTCCAACGGTTGAAACTCCGGCAATAAGCTCGGATCTGACTGCGTTTCTAGCATGTTTCTGCCATTAACTTGACCACCATCACTCCTTGATCCATCACCGATAGAAGGCCCTCCTTCTAGCGCCAATGACGATGCTGGGTTTCGTCTACGAATAAATCCGGGTCATTTAATCTAGGGATGATTGAATCAAGGATGATTTTGGGGTGATTTTAGATCGAGCTCGAGAGTCTCTCTCAAGTTGCCTACGTATCCTCGTTATGTTCCAGAATCAAGTCACACGTAGTTCCCGGAATGGGGTATTTATAATGACAACACTTGCCATAACCCTAAGGTTAAGTCGGCTTATGTTATTGTCTGATTTACCCTTTAATGGGCCTTAATGTTAGGAAATCACTACTTTAACGCAGCGGAATTTAAAATTTGATTTCCTTTTCTAGATCATTCTTCGTTTAATGCAATAAACACGTTAAGTAGTTTGACGGTTATACCTTGGATGATCTACAAGATCGTTGCTTTGACCGCCAACGGAGAGTAGTTCAACGCGCAAGCCGCCCACGCCGTCCGGCCTCTATCGCTAATCCACACGAACCCCTCGCCGAATCCTCCTTGGATTGCTATCGAAAAACTCCGGTCGCTAGATCGACCTTTTCTTCCCTCACAAACTCACTATGGAGAGCTCTCTATTTTACACAAGAATTATGAACTCTTGCAATTGTGTTGTATAAAAGAGCTTGACACCCACTTCCTTTTATATAGGAGGTGGCGCCCCAAGTTGAGTAGAAGAGAAGAAAACATTTTTCTAATAAAATAAGGAAAATCAACTAGATTGATTTATCTCTTTAATTATAATTTATTTTGTCAATATCATATATTGATTATAATTATCTTATTACCATAAATCTATTTTTCAAAATCAATTAATATCATATATTAATATTATGGCAATCTTTATTAATTAAAGTGCACAATCCAAGTGTATCTTATACACACAAAAGTGGCGTTTCATTAGTCAACAAATTGACTTCCGGAATATTCTTTAATTAATCTAATTTGTATATAATTAATATCTTGTATTTTATTTATTCATAATAAATAAATACCACCATATTAATTTACCACTATAACCTTCATAGTCTAGAGATAAACTTTCCTTATTTGGTTATCAACTATAACCGCATTTTAATCCGACTCGATGTTCATATGTGTGTGACCCGATAGGCTTCCGAATATGTTGGCCGTAGACACAAAGTGCAATTGTCTAAAATGCCCTTCATACCTAACGATCACGGGATAGCGCCTCAGCAACACACCGTGACCCCAATTATCGGAAGAGTCAAAAGCAATGACTACTACCTTCATGTGAAGCGATTTACCGTGTAATTTACAATCCTATCATTGTAATAATATCCATACGATCAGATCTCGAGTGTCAATACATTGACGATCGTATCTTATAATCGGACATCATGCTCTCTCGAATAACACATTTACTCTCTCTTTGCAAAGATTCTCGAGAGCTAGACATTCCTTATAAGAAGGCCATTTCGGATATTCAATCCCAATCATAGGATACGCGATTCCCGGACGACCAATCATGTATACTCCGTGATGCTTCAATATCATACCCAATCACTACCGCATGATCGCCCGTGGTTAGGAGAAATCTCAATAGTGTCAAAGCATGACAATCCACACCGTGATGCCATGAAGACTCCGGTCAAAAGGATAATTACACAACCGCCACATAGTGTGACACTTAATGTAAGTGGGGTCACCTAACGCGTCGATTCTCTAATACACGCCCACGCATACCCAAGTGTCTCTACACTTCGATAGACGAGATCTATCCCTACCTTCTAAAAGATAGAAGACATCCAATACGTGTTAGTCCGATTATACTATCAATGTCCCATTTGATAATATGTAAGACTAGAGACATTTAAGTACCAACCTTGTTATAGTGATTAGAGATCTCATCAACCATAATCACTATCATGGTTTCTCTATCATGATTGATACTAGTGGACGTTACTATATATATACAACAAATAATATGAAGACAAACAATATATAATAACATAAGTGCTTTTATTAATCATAATAAAGTTATTACATGAACTAAATAGATCAGAATGACCCGACCGGTCGGATCCGGTCCAACCGATTGGGTTTAGGACACATTTCCAACAATCTCCCACTTGGCCTAAAGCCAATCACCCATATGCCTAAGCCCGTGCAAGTGAACATGTTTCTCATGCTTAGCTTGAGACAATGCCTTGGTTAACGGATCGCTATGTTATCATCCGTGTGGACTTTCTATCTTTACATCTCCTCTATCAACTATCTCTCTAATCAAGTGATAGCGCCGTAGCACATGTTTGGACTTTCGATGAGACCTTGGTTCCTTTGATCGAGATATCGCTCCATTATTATCACAAGACAGAGGCCTTTGGACCTTCAATGGAGGGAACCACACCAAGTTCAAGAATGAACTTCTTCATCCAAATCGCTTCCTTTGCCGCCTCCGAGGTCGCTATGTATTCGGCTTCCGTGTGTAGTCCGCAGAGTCTCCCCGCTTGGAACTCTTCCACTCACCGCTCCGCCGTTAAGCGTAAAAACAAATCCAGATTGTGACTTAAAGTCATCCTTGTCGCTTTGGAAACCGCATCCGTGTAACCTCGTAATACTAAATCATCATTCCCGAAACCAGTGAACATATCCCTGAAGACGCTCTCAAGTACTTAAGGATATTCTTGACAAACAATCCAGTTGACCATCACCTGGATTGGACTGGTACCTACTAGTCATACTAAGAGGGTACGAGACATCCGGTCTTGTGCATAACATGGCATACATGATAGACCCGATTGCCAAGCATAAGGGACTTTACTCATTTGTGCCTTTTCCTCCTCTGCCTTAGGACTCATTCCCTTCGATAGGTAGACCCCATGTGACATGGGCAAGCAATCCTTTCTTTGATCGCTCCATGCCGAATCTCTTCAAGATCTTGTCTATGTAGTGGATTGCGGCATGCATCAAGCAACCTCTTAGATCTATCTCTATAGATCTTTATTCCTGCATATAGTCGCCTCACCCAAGTCCTTCATTGAGAAGTTCTTGGATAACCAAGCTTTGACTGATTGTAACATAGGCACATCATTCCCATGAGCAAAGATGTCATCCACATAAAGCACTAGAACACAATGGCACTCCCACTAACCTTCTTGTAAACACAGGCTCATCTTCGTTCTTGATGAAATCAAACTGTTTGATAATCTCATCAAAGCGAAGATTCCAACTCTAGAAGCTTGCTTTAATCCATAAATGGATCTTTGCGTTTACACACCATCCTGGCGTCATTGGTTGTGAAACCTCTCAGCGTGTCATATACACTTCCTCAGACAGAGTTCCCGTTAAGGAAAGTTGTTTTCACATCCATCCGCCGATTTCGTAATCATGGTATCTTCGCAATAGCGAGCAAAATTCTAATGGATTTTAACATGGCAACAAAGTAGAAGGTTTCATCATAGTTAACTCCTTGTCTTTGCTTATAACCTTTTGCCACCACTCAGCCTTGTAGGTGGTCACGTTATCATCCATGTCGGTCTTTCTCTTAAAGACCCATTTACACCCTATGGGAACTATTCCTCAAAGCGGATCAACTAAGTTCCAAACTTGGTTGTCCTTCATGGATTCCATTTCGTAATTCATGGCTTCTAGCCATTTCTCTTTGTCATGCCTTAATAGCACTTCCTCATAAGTTCTGTGGTCCTCATCTTCCATGAGATACACGCCAAATGTACCTTCGGGTTCACGGCGTTCCTTGGTGGATCTTCGAGGTGCTATTGTGTCTCACGGTAGAGGTGGCGCCACATTTGTATGTGGTGTCTCCTCTACTTCCATCAACGGATCTGTTATCCGTAAGTGGTTCTCAATTTCTTCAAGATCAATCTTACTCCCACCGACCCTATCCGAATAAACTCTTTCTCCGAGAAAGTGGCCTCGCATCCGGCAACAAACACCTTTTGTTCCTCGGGGTGGTAAAAAATTGGTACCCTTTGGTTTCTAGGATAACCCACAAACAGACATTTGTCGATCTAGGTTCCGATTTGTCGTGCATGGTTCGTTTCACATAAACCGGGCATCCCCAAGGTTTCATGTAACCTAGTGTTGGTTTCTTCCTTTGAACACTTCACAGGGGAGTGGACTCAACCGCCTTTGATGGAACTCGGTTCAGTGTATAGGATGCGGTTTCTAGAGCATACCCTCAAAACGATTTTGGAAGAATCAGATAGCTCATCATGGAACGTACCATGTCTAACAAAGTACGATTCCTCCTCTCGAGATATGCCATTCATTTGAGGCGTCCCTGGAGGGGTCCATTCAGTAGAATCCCATTCTCCTTTAAATAACTTTGAAACTCTCCATCTAGGTATTCTCCACCTCGATCGGATCGAAGTGTTTTGATTTCTTTACCAGTTGTTTCTCCACTTCACTTCGAATTCTTTGAACTTTTCAAGGCTTGGACTTATACTTCATTAAGTATATATAACCATAGCGAGAATGGTCATCAATGAAAGTGATAAAATAAGAGTATCCTCCTTTGGCTTGAATCGACATTGGGCCACACACATCAGTATGTATAAGCTCAAGCAATTCATTGGATCTTATCCCTTTGCCACTAAAAGGTGACTTTGTCATCTTGCCAAGTAAACAAGCTTCGCATGTATCAAACGATTCAGAATCGAATTGATCCAACATTCCATCTTTATGGAGTTTGGAAATGCAATTCTTATTTATATGGCCAAGTCTACAATGCCATAAGTAGGATTCATTCAAGTCATTTGTTTTGGATTTCTTGTTATTTATATTAAGTACGTCAACATTCATATCTAATATGTAGAGACCATTGCTAAGTATGCGGTACCATAAAAGATTCCATCACGTGAAAAAGAACAACATTTATTCTCAAACGTAAAAGAAAATCCATCAACATCTAATGCGAAATAGAAATAATGCTCTTCGTAAGAGCAGGAACAAAATAATGATTATTGAGTTCTAGTACTAGCCCACTCGGGCAATGAAAGAAAATAAACTCCTACGCCAACGCAAGCAACACTTGCTCCATTTCCAACGCCAGAGTCCACCTCTCCTTTCCTCAGATCTCTAGTTCTTCTTAGTGCTCGTGATATTCGTGACAAATATGAGAACCACAACCATGATCTAATACCCAAAGTGGTTAGACTTAGAAGAAGTAATGTTGATCTCAATCATAAATATACTGAAGTCGAAGCATCGTAATGCTTCTTCTTGGTACTCAAGAAGCCCTTGCGTTTCTCCTCCAATGTCCGGTCTCACACGCAATGGAAGCAAGCATCCTTGGATTTGTCTTTTGCTATCTTAGGCGTTGGCTTTGTGTAGCCTTCGCTTCTTGGACTTTTTTCTCGGCTTTTGCCTTGCCCTTGCTTGAAGTGACCAAAGAACACTTGCTTTCCCTTCCCTACAAAGGCCTCGGCATGATTTTAACATGTTCAATAACTCCGCCAGGAGCAATCTATCTTGTTCATGTGATAGTTCATCACAAACTCGCGAGAATGAGTCAGGTGCAGAGATTGCAGAATCAAGTCAATACTCAACTCGTTCCAACTTCAGGCCCGCCTTCCCAAGCCTCTCTATGTACCCGATCATTTTAAGCACGTGTGACCCCACGGTGATTCGGATGCCATCTTACAACCTAAACAGGGCCTTCGAGACCTCGCACTCTCAAAAAGTAGAGGCGAGAAGCGTAAAGTTCCTTTAGGTGGACCATGATAGAGTAGGCGCCCATAGACTCATGTCAAGTTTTCTGCAGATTCAGTGTCATAGAAGCAAGCATGATACATGTAGCATCGATCTTGTCGAAGCAATTGCTTGTTGTACTTCTCGACAACATCTGTGGCCGAACCCCTCGGGCTTTCCGGTAGGGCCTCGCCCAAGACATAGCCAATCTTCTCGTGCCTCAAAACGATTTTGAGGTTTCTTTCCCAATCGAGAAAATTAGTTTCGTCAAGCTTGTTTTCGATGATAAAACGAAGGTTCAATTTATTTGACATTTTCTACAACAATAAATAAAGATAGAATAAGTAAAAGCTCATGTATAAAAAACCTAAATTTGCACTAAGAAATTTATAAGGTTTTACTCCCACTAGCCAACTATTCCCTATTAGCTTTCAAGAATTTAATTAATTCTTTAGTGGCTGGGACCCCATCTAGTTGCCTTAATCCCCGACGGTGGTCGATCAATCTCGGCAATTTCGAAAGGTAGGTACTCCTACCAGTCGCATCGCATGCGACTCCCAATGGCTGACTAGTCAACTCTTTGACGTCTCACATCTCTATGTGATAGTCAACCCCTTGTCTCTAAAGTCAGACGGCCCTGACGGTGGCCAATCACCGAAAGACTTTAGTCGAGTCATAACCCAATATTCATGAGATCTCGTGACGATCATATCTCAATAATAACGATATACCCGTGGTAGGTCAACTCCCGACGGTGGTCGATCAGTTGGATCCGAACAAAGGCTCTTCACCGTCATTATAATATTGGGAGACAATTTTGGCTCGATTTTTTGGCGTGGGAATAATTTTAAATTAATTCACTTAATTAATTTGGTTTAATTATGGTCTCATCTACTATGTGCATACTACTACGATATCATATAAAGTAAAACATACACAACATTCCGCGCATAAAATAACCGGTATGATCATGGACTTTTTCTAAAGTGCGGTTTCGAATACAAACCGATTTAAACCGCTGGTCACAAACTAAGGGTATCTGCAACCGCCAATAGGATCTTTATATTGCAGACGCCAATGGGTTCTTTATCTCTCCTTGGTCTTGAACTTCTTGCTCCATTCTTGTTACATAATAAATAATTACACCCGCCGCACACGGGGGAGCTCGAGGAATGGGATAAATGCAAAAAGTAAACTAGGTCACGTTCTTCATGTGGCTCAGGACAATTTTTCAAAACCAACATAAAGAAAACATTCTCATCTATCATATTGGTTGAGTCACGATCAATCGGGGTCCATATAATCACATTATATCTACACATCTAATCCATACAAATTTTATCTTATGAAAAAGATTAAATTCTAATTTTAACTACTACTACTCATGCGTCTTTATTTTATCACGTCAAATAATTAAATAACTTTTAATTAATTATATGACTTAATCGAAAATTAAAATTAACATTTAATTTTAAATCGATTTCAATTTTAAGTAAATTTGAACTATTCAAAATATAAAATTAAAATTATAAAGTCTCCTATTTGTTTCCTTTCCAAAACTAAATTTAGCTTAGAACTTCAGCCACTTTCCAAAATCAAAATTTTGGAAATGGCTGCGCCTGCACTTTACAAATCAAATATTTGAAAGTGGCCTGCGCCTATTCCAAATCAAATATTTGGAAAGGCCAAATTTTATTTTAGTCACAAACGGCTACACTTTCCAAAATCAAAATTTTGAATGGCAGCAGCCAAGCAAGCCTTTACAAATCAAATATTTTAAAAGGTTTGCAGCCTATTCCAAATCAAAATTTGAAATGTCAAATAATTTTGGTTTAGGTTCAGCCACTTTCCAAAATCAAAATTTTGAAGTGGCTTGAGCCAGCCTTTTACAAATCAAATATTTGAAAAGGGTTTGGCCTATTCCAAATCAAAATTTGGAAAGGCCAACATGCCATATGAGTTTCTCGATGGTCCAAACTATTTGAACCATTGGTTGGTATATGACACAACTAAACAAACGAGATATCTATGCACAATAAAATATCACAAAACTAAAAGGGTTGATCTCCCCATTGGAAGAGAGAGAGCCGACGGACGGCAACCCTAGGGTTACCGCCGCCCGCCGCAGAGGGAGGCGCCGCCAGTCGGCCGACCCCCCATGAACCCTATTTTTTTTTGTTTCAACGTTTCGTGATTTAAATCTTGCATCTATTGATTAAATACTACGCAATTAAATTATGCTTATTGCTTAAGCACGAAGTCTGTCTCTGATACCACTGTTAGGAAATCACTAGTTTAACGCAATGAATTTAAAATTTGATTTCCTTTTTAGATCGTTCTTCGTTTAATGCAATAAACACGTTAAGTAGTTTGACGGTTATACCTTGGATGATCTACAAGATCGTCGCTTTGACCGCCAACGGAGAGTAGTTCAATGCGCAAGCCGTCCACGCGTCCGGCCTCTATCGCTAATCCACACGAACCCCTCGCGGAATCCTCCTTGGATTCTTTATCGAGAAAAACTCCGGCCGTTAGATCCGGACCTTTTTTCCTCACAAACTCACTATGGAGAGCTCTCTATTTTACACAAGAATTATGAACTCTTGCAATTGTGTTGTACAAAAAGAGCTTGACACCCACTTCCTTTTATGATGAGGTGGCGCCCAAGTTGAGTAGAAGAGAAGAAAACATTTTTCTAATAAAATAAGGAAAATCAACTAGATTGATTTATCTCTTTAATTATAATTTATTTTGTCAATATCATATATTGATTATAATTATCTTATTACCATAAATCTATTTTTCAAAATCAATTAATATCATATATTAATATTATGGCAATCTTTATTAATTAAAGTGCACAATCCAAGTGTATCTTATACACACAAAAAGTGGCGCCCATTAGTCAACAAATTGACTTCCGGAATATTCTTTAATTAATCTAATTTGTATATAATTAATATCTTGTATTTTATTTATTCATAATAAATAAATACCACCATATTAATTTACCACTATAACCTTCATAGTCTGTAGATAAACTTTCCTTATTTGGTTATCAACTATAACCGCATTTTAATCCGACTCGATGTTCATATGTGTGTGACCCGATAGGCTTCCGAATATGTTGGTCGTAGACACAAAGTGCAATTTACTAAAATGCCCTTCATACCTAACGATCACGGGATAGCGTCAGCAGCAACACACCGTGACCCCAATTATCGGAAGAGTCAAAAGCAATGACTACTACCTTTCATGTGAAGCGATTATCGTGTAATTTACAATCCTATCGCTATAATAATATCCATACGATCGTATCTCGAGTGTCAATACATTGACGATCGTATCTTATAATCCGGACATCATGCTCTCTCGAATAACACATTTACTCCTCTTTGCAAAGATTCTCGAGAGCTAGACATTCCTTATAAGAAGGCCATTTCGGATATTCAATCCCAATCATAGGATACGCGATTCCCGGACGACCAATCATGTATACTCCGCGATGCTTCAATATCATACCCAATCACTACCGCATGATCGCCCCGTGGTTAGGAGAAATCTCAATAGTGTCAAAGCATGACAATCCACACCGTGATGCCATGAAGACTCCGGTCAAAAGGATAATTACACAACCGCCACATAGTGTGACACTTAATGTAAGTGGGTCGACCTAACGACGCATTATCTAATACACGCCCACGCATACCCAAGTGTCTCTACACTTCGATAGACGATATCTATCCCTACCTTCTAAAAGATAGAAGACATCCAATACGTCTTTAGTCCGATTATACTATCAATGTCCCATTTGATAATATGTAAGACTAGAGACATTTAAGTACCAACCTTGTTATAGTGATTAGAGATCTCATCAACCATAATCACTATCATGGTTTCTCTATCACTGATTGATACTAGGGACGTTACTATATATATACAACAAATAATATGAAGACAAACAATATATAATAACATAAGTGCTTTTATTAATCATAATAAAGTTATTACATGAACTAAATAGACTGTAAATGACCCGACCCGGTCGGATCGGTCCAACCCGATTGGGTTTATGACACCTTTCCAACACTTAACCCTTGCCCAAGTTATCACCGCATTAATGGCCTGGGCGGTGAGTGCGGACTCATCTCACGATGTCGATATTGCCGATCTGCGGTAATCGAGCCACGGGACTCATTGTCCTACATCAAGTACCGGTGCGGATCGATCGCCCTACATCGCCGATAGTCGATCGTCGTAGCCTGGAGTTTACTAGATGGCCTTAGCCTCGAGCCTGGCACCGGCATGAATACCTTGACGTTTATTCGGATTATCGGGGACCAACCGCGAGGCCTGCGTGTTTAGAGTGGACTTTGTCCGCATCCCGAGCTTTCCGTCTTGCGGTATCGAGATGGGCCCATCGCCTCGGTTCTCTCGATCATGTCGGTTGTCGATGTCTCATCTCGTAATTCGACCCTCGGGCTATCACTTACTCTTGTCGGGAGAGGACTATCTCGTGACGCCACACGTGGATGTGCGATATTCGGTATCGTCAGTTGTCACTCCACAAATAGAGTGACCACCTAAGAACTTCATGAGGCAGGGTAATTCTTGTGTAGTCATTCCATTTGTAAGGTAACAGAATGTGGATTTGTATGGTGCAGATTCATCCACATAATGTCACTCCACAATAGTAAGATTACGGTGTGTGATTAAGGTAATGATGAAGATAGTTAAAGTATGAGGAAGAGTGTGATGTAGAGGTGGATGAAGAGGTAAGCAATGGAGAGAGAGTATGATGCACTTGGAGCAGAGATCCTCTACAATGTTGATAAACACAACAATCTCCTATATGTAGGTGTCTAAGGGCAAAATAGACAACCCACTCACTTGAAATAAGAAAAAAAAAACATCATTTACATGTTCACAACTAGTAAAACACCACATAATACAATATAACAGAGGATCCCAAATGAATACACTTGGTACATTCTTAGTACATCGATCATACCATAAAGTCAATTATTTCTAGGAGACATTATGATACACCCCTTGTATCAACATATTTTAACTATATTTTCATGCACATGTACTATACGAAAGATGATAAGAAAATATGAATATATTATATGTCATTTACTATAATATACTCACAAATGACCGTCGATTAAATTTATTCCTCCTTGTCTATACGACTATGATCATTTTGTGAACGACCCCAAGGAAATAGTTCAATGATAAAAGAATATAGATTACATAGCAATAATCTTGCTTTTAAGCTAATGTATATAAAATATTTGCGCATAAATTGTTAAGACATAACGTTCAATTTATATCGAGGACTTTTTAGTTGGGCTCAAAAAATTGAAACGCCGTTTCCTGTACGGCTAATGGAAACATTTTTTTAAATTCTTTTGAAATCTACTTTATTGATGTAGTCAGGTGTAAAAAGAGGATAGAGAGACGTTACCCAACGGCGATTGCTATTCACTGCCTGCTTTCACTTTGAAAATCAAATTTTCTGCCGCAAAACCCTGTGCTTACAGAGTTGCTCATCATCAAGAATAAAATCAGTAGACCCCCCCACACACACACACCAAACCTTATTACCTTAATCACAATTTCCATTTCATTTTTCCTTGTAGTATTTCAAAATTGAAAGCTTTTCCATGGCCTATCAGAAGATCCCATTTGAAAATTCAAATGTCTTTAGCTCTAGAACTTGAATCCTTTGTTTGTTTGTTTGTAGCTTTTGGGGTTTGACGTGGTCTTGAGAGCACAATTTCCATCTCATTTTCCTTGTAGTATTTCAAAATTGAAAGCTTTTCTATGGCATATAAGAAGATCCCCTTTGAAAATTCAAGTGTCTTTAGCTCTAGAACTTAAATCTTTTGTTTGTTTGTAGTTTTTGGGGTTTAATGTGTTTTTGAAAGTGTGTTAAGTAGTAAGATGACGAGTGTATCTGAGAAGAAAAGTGGTTTGAATAATGGAAGAATTGGGGGAAGATCATCATCTGGGTCACTCAGCGACTCAGCTACTGAGTCCAAAAATAGTAGCAGAAGTATGAATTCTAAAACGAGTTTGAATGTTTCTTCAATTGATACTAAGGTGAAAGAGCACTCTTCTTCAACGCAAGCTCTTGCCGGTTGGCCTCTTCCTAAACCGCCGCTCTCATTTTGTGTCAAGAATGAGGAGGAGACGAAATTGAAGAAATTGAGCTGCAAAGTTTCAGGTGATTTTTCATAATTTCTTTGAGCTGCGTAGTAAGATTGTAATTAGCTTCAGAATTTTCAAAATTTTAAATTCTTAAAAGTCTAAATTTCCCTAGAATTTCAATCAAATTGACAATGCAGGCTAAGTGTTTACTGAAATAACTGATATTTGTTCTTTTTTTGGTCTATTGAGCAGAGATGGAAATGATGAAAGAAAGATTTGCAAAATTGTTGCTGGGTGAGGACATGTCCGGTAGCGGTAGAGGTGTTTGTCCAGCATTAGCCCTCTCGAATTCCATAACTAATCTTTGCGGTATTTTCATATTCAATTGATCTATCCAAAATTGCTATGCATTTGTTGAATTTTGCTTAGATTTCTTGATATATAGCTCCAATGATGAACTTATATTACAGCAACGATTTTCGGGCAATTGTGGAAATTGGAGCCATTGCCTTCTGAAAAGAAGTTAATGTGGCAAAGAGAGATGGAATTTCTCCTTTCTGTTAGTGATCATATTGTTGAATTAATTCCTTCTGTGCAAACATTTCCAGATGGTACTAAGCTTGAGGTAGCTTTCATCTTTCCTTAATTGTTTGAAATTTTGCTAGAAATTCAACTTTCCTTTACTAATCGATGTTTCGGGTTGAAAGTACTATGTTTGAGGGTAGATCCTCCTCTGTTAAGTTGGTGAATCTGACCCTCCAGTGGCTTTTTTGCATTTACGCCGTTGAAAACTCGTGTATTATTAGGAGGGATCGATGTACCAAATTCACAGTTTAGGATCCCGATTTCTTTGTATGTAAACAGAGCCTTGTCTTTGTGCTAGAATATCTTGTATGAACAATGCTTCTTGTGGTGCCTTCAGGTGATGACTAGCAGACCACGTTCGGATTTGCTTATCCATCTCCCTGCACTCCGGAAGCTTGATAACATTTTACTCGTAAGATCCGAATTACCAACTTCTATGATCCGTTCTGTAAATGCCGTCTACATTTCAAAACGCCTTTTTCTCAATTACTGCAGGAAATTTTGGATAGCTTTACAGAAACCGAGTTTTGGTACATTGATCAAGGTTTGATGACACCAGAGTTTGATGGATCAGCCTCATTTCGTCGTTCTGCTCAAAGACAAGAAGAAAAATGGTGGTTGCCGGTGCCACGTGTCCCTCCTCCCGGCCTTGTAGAGGACACGAGGAAGAAATTAGCTCATAAGCGCGAATGTGCTGCCCAAATCTTAAAAGCAGCCATGGCTATCAATAGCATTACTCTTGCTGACATGGAAGTACCAGAATCTTACATTGAAAATCTTCCAAAGGTTCTTTGAATATGCTAATGAAAATCATTAAAATGCGTATCGATATTACTTGTTATGTGTCCAAATTTGATGGGATTTTGTTTGTTTTTGCAGAATGGAAAGACGTGCTTAGGCGACATCATATACCGATACATAACATCAGAGCAATTCTCTTCTGAGTGTTTACTAGATTGCCTTGATCTGTCTTCAGAACATTTTGCTTTAGAGATTGCAAACCGTGTGGAGGCTTCGATTTATACATGGCGTAGGAGGATCCACAATCGAGCTCAACTTAATCCGAGCCGTTCAACTGCAAAATCGTCTTGGGAGATAGTGAAAGATCTAATGATTGATGGAGGAGATAAGAGAGAACTGCTTGCTGAAAGAGCTGAAAACCTTTTACTCTGTCTGAAACAGCGGTTTCCGGGCCTTACTCAAACTACTTTAGATGCTAGCAAGATTCAATGCAATAAGGTAGTTATCTTGTCTTACTATATGAAAATTCTAGCCCATTTGCATTTTATATCTCCGTAAAATGACCGCTTTTTTCAATGCACCACGCGTAATATAAAGTGACACGACACACCTACCACATCATCTTGCTGAAAAGGGCGCTCTTTGTGGGCACCATATGAAAGTCGGTTTGCAGTGTGGTGTCACTGTAAAATTATTGTGACGGCTTTAAAGGGTTCCATTTTCAGGAAAAAATTGATCTGAGGCTCTCTATTAGAACAGATCGTTGGATGAGCGCCACGCGTGTACAAAAAGACAACTCGCTTTGTTTGTTTGTATACGTGTGCGTCTATCCGACGGTCCGTTCTAATAGGGAGAGTCCCTACCGGCAGAATCACCTCATTTTTCAGATGTTTTGGATGTGTTAATTAATGTTGTTTCCTATAACACTTTCTAGGATATTGGAAAGTCTATATTGGAGAGCTACTCAAGAGTCTTGGAGAGCCTAGCATTCAACATCGTGGCACGAATTGATGACCTTCTTTACGTGGATGACCTAACCCGACAATCCGAAAGCCTCTTATCATCTTCCACGCGTAGCATCATCACTCAAAAGAAGCTCAAAATACCGTACTCAGTGTCCGTCTCAGGCACACCGTACAAAACCGGCCTCACCACACCAAACCTTTCACCAGCACCAGCAACGTCTGCACCGCCATTAACAAGCCCAAGAAAAGGCGAAAGAACACCGTTCTTGAGTTGTAACAGTAGCAAAAACGCGCGTCGTGGGCTCGGTGTGAAAAGGGTACTGACAAACTATCTAGCTGGTGGTGGTGGTGAAGTGAAAGTGAAGAACAGTGGGGGGAATATATTTGAAGGGTTAGGTTCTATAGCTAATAGAAATGCTGAGGTGGTGAGTGTTTGTGAGAATAGGTTAGAAATTGTTGAGAAACATAAAGAGTTGTCTTCTTGGAAATAGGTTTTTTTTTATTTATAACATTTTGTAATGTGACATATGTATGGTCTATTTGTGTTATTTTCAGACAAAATAGGCTGATCTAATTGTATTCCATCACTTATAACTCTGATTTTTATTTATTTATAATTATATAAAGCTGTGTTTAACTCTGATCAATTATTATGCAGATTTTTGATTTCTTGACAAGGAAAAAGCAGACTAATTTATTTGCACTTCATTTACAAACCTGATCTGATTTTTATAATGCAGTGTACTATCCCCTGTATAGCAAAAAGGGTAAAATAAAAGGCAAAAAGAAAGAGGAAATAAGCAATAATAGAAGGGGAAAAAAATGAGGAAATAATAAATATAGGGAAAGAGAAAAAAAAATAAAGGGGCATTCCGAGAATTGAACTCGGGACCTCTCGCACCCTAAGCGAGAATCATACCACTAGACCAAATGCCCATTTTATTAATAACAGTGAAAAATGTCATTAATTAACGTGAACAACACAGAAAGTAAGCTCTTATATATTAGCGCCTATTTCTTTTCGAATTTCGAACTCCCCTGCGATGAAGCAATTAATGCTACATGCCTACAACAGTTTAATTCGTAATTATTGTAGCAGCCAAAAGTGTTCAATTAATTTGGTCCACAGTTCCACTTGAATAGTTTAATTACTTTGATTCCTTTTCTTTTCCATTTGAAATTGCATGTTCACTTACCTCATCATCATTACAATATATAGTAAAATTATCAAATTTAAAATATAAAAATATGATTTATCGTCTTTTGGAAAGGCGATGGAAGATTCCAATAAAGAGAATGGATTGAAGCATGAACCGATAAATGAATTCTATGTAAGGTTATAAAAATCTTGAGAAACCGTTATTCCTTTTTATTAGATGTATAATGTTAATTATCTATCTTCCTATCAGCTTAAGCTGTTAGGAGAGATGGTACATAGTTCACACTTTTTGATGTTTTGTTTGTTGAAAAAGAAAGAGTGCTATCCATATTTGAGAAAAAGATCGAGCAATTCCAAACTACTGCGTTTCGGGATTTTCTAGGATGCGATCTGGGTGTTAAGAGGCTCTGAATAAAAACAAGATTGTGGATGCCATTGACATGATAATTTGCATCTGACCGCGCGTTCTTGGCTAGTCATTAGAAAGAGTGATAATACAATGTCAAACAAGTCTATACCATGCACTTTTAATCAGATGCAGATTCTTGTATCAAATGACAATTACCACCACAAATTCACAATCTTAATTTCATTTAGTTTTCTCTTAACACTGGTACTGAATCCTAGAAAATCCCAAGAATGTGCATGTGTTCTGGAGTTGCTTAATCTTGTTTTCAATTATTGAATGTTTCTTTTCCTAAAATTGGAATGTACATTAAAAAAACAACAATTTCTCAACTATGATTTTTATAACCTTTCATGCCAGCAAGAAACTGCATGCGTTTCTTTATGAGTACACAATATACGTTAGTAATACTTTGACCTGGTTTGTATTTGAGAAGTAGTTTGATTTATACTCGATCGGTTTTGTGTCGAATACAGAGATGGTGTGATGTATCATCAGAAGAAAAATAAAAAGAAATAAAATCATGTAGGAGACACTATATTAGTTAGATTTATATATGAAAAATCGAGATCTCCAATGATAAAACTCAAAGGTCTTCCAAAAGTACGTGGATCATGCGTTGGAAGTGCATTCCATTGATTCAATATCAATAATTCTCCAAAAGAGGATTGAAGGTTGGAGCGAATGTAGAACATGAATTCTTGACATTCCTTAGGGATTCTTGGTTGGTGTTGAGCCAACTAAAATGCAAACTGCAAAGTCGACTAAAATTACATTATTAGATACAAATTAATCAGATTATTAACTATATGGCACGTTTGGTACATAAAAAAGCTAAGGAATTAAAGAAAATTGTTGAGCATAGACATGAGTAAAAAAATTTGAGAAAAGAAATTAAAGAGCAGTTTCTCAGGGGAAAGGTGTTGAAAATAAGCTCGATTCTCACGTATGTTGTTTGGTAGAGAGAAAAGAATTAAGAAAAGAAAACATTTACGATCTTTTCTCGTCCATGAAAATTTGATTGTCATAGAAAAGAATATACTAAAAATATATATTAACACTCTCAAAAAAAATATTAACAGTTTTTTAGTTAAATTGTATTTGCGATAATTTTTGTCGACAACAATTATAAATGTTTTCTACCTCACATACTAAAAAAATAAATATAAAATGATTCAAACATTGTTGTAGATGATATGTACGAATCAGAATTAAATAAACAAACTATTGTGCCTAACGCTAACGATAAAAATAAAATCAAGCGGTTCATATTGTGAAAAACGATTATGCAAAACACAAATAGGAGACGTGGTTAAGAAAATGTGTAACAAGAATAATAACTTTTCCATTCTTACTAAACTTTTCTTTGGGGTAAGGTTAGAATTAAAATTGGAGAAACAAATAAGATTTTGAAAAATGGAGTCATTTGATAAAATAGACTTTTATTTTCTTAGTTTACCAAACATGTCTAACTTATAAGAAAAAAAGTTAAAATCTTTTATTTTCTCGTCATTTTTGTCTCTATCAAACATGTGTTTACGATCAAGGGCAGAGGCACAAAATGCATAGAAAAAGTATTCTAAATAATAGGTACAAAATCAAAAGGTTGTTATGGATTTAGATTTTGAATATTCATAATAGGCATGTGCATTTTTGTAATTTTATAGAAACTTATGAGGGGGCTTATGCCCTTGGCCAATTTGGGTCAACTGACCCCAAAAAAAAAAGTTCTATATATATTTTTAAATTATTTAAAATTTTATATACTAATATCTATTAATTGATCTATTAAAATTTTCAAAATTGATCATTGACTTATAATTATACATATAATTTTTATATAATTCATTAGAAACCTGTAATATGATGTGTCGTTCTCGATCTCTGATTCGTGTCACACAATTTCTATAGCTGTCACTACTCACAATAGAATCCGTAACTGTTCACAGCTATGTAAAATAGCATTGCATTGGAATCTCTTGGTGGATCTGAACACCTTAGATTATGTGAGGGAAGCGGTAGATGAACCGCAAAAAAAAAAAAATGTGTGCGGCCGCAATTTCCTTTTCCCTCAATTTCATTTCATCTTAAATAGATATTTTGTAAACAAGAAAAATTTGTTTTTAAAAGCAAGGACGGAGCCAGGATTTTAAATCGGGATGGGCTAATAGACTATATCGAGTTCGTCCGGTTGGCTGAATTAAGAAAATTTTATGGATCCGACTAGACTACACATATTTTTTAGTGTACTATTTTTTTGTCCGAATGGGCTTAGCCCCCCTCAATTTATACATACATCCGTCCTTGTTTAAAAGGACCTGATGCAAATGCTCCAATGCTACTCGTTTATTTACTGGAAAATGAAGGTGTTGTACATTTAGGTTGTAATTTAAGAAAATGAGGTGTAGTACTTTTAGGTTGTGATTTAAGAAAATCAACCACGGTGTAGCTTCGACATTTAGGTCGTGATTAAAGAAAATCATAACACGCGGAACGAAGTGAAACTTGTTGTTTTATTGGATTTGATTAATGAATCTGATAAAGGCGTGAATGATGATCTCTAGAAGTAAGAAGCGATAACATTTTTAAAGACAAATAAAAATTTAAGGAAAACTATATGTCATAGTTTAAATGTTAATGTATTTTTTTTCGAATCGAGAGGCGATTCTTCTCTTTTTGTTGTATGTAGGTCATGCCATTTGAATACAATCTTGAGATTTATCTCCTTATATTGATGATAAATGATAGACACTTTTATTTAAAACAAAATCTATCCTATCATAAATTTAAAAGAACATCAATCTTTTATTTTAAAACTCTATCCAATCTAAAACATAACAACTATATCCATTCGACACCCATCATTGTTATCTCTTCAGATTGCGTCTACAATCAACACATGTAATTAAAATATACAATTATTTTCATATATATAATATATATATATATATATATATATATATATATATATAAAATTATGATATTTACTAATTCAAACACATTTTATGGGGACTTTACCTTTCAAACATAGTTTTTAAAGGTTCTCTTTTTTTTAAAAGTAATAAAATATATTAAACCATACCAATATTATTACAATCAGAATTATTACAATCAAAGGATGTCCAACATTGATATCAAATTCATACGTGAAACAAAAATAGAACATGATAGATGATAGACTCCCATATACCAGACGAAAATAGACCCCAATCCAGAGCAAGGCCATACCATGTTATTACGTACTTCTTTATCAAAAGCAAAACGTTTCTGGCAATGTGAACAGAAGCTATATAAACTAGACTCGGCGGCGGCGGCCACCTCGCCATTTCCGACTACCAAACCTCCCGTTAATCCAAACTCCCTCCATCATGGAGGATATGACGGTAGACCAGAGCACTGAAGAGGAAGATCTCTTGAGCAAGAGCAGAGAGAGACCCAAGAGCCCCACGGCGTGGGGGAATCGCTCAGGCGTAGATGCTGTTCGCGGAGAGAATTTCAGAGCACAACTATACAACGGTGATGGGGAAGATGAAGAAGATATCTCAGAATTTATCACCATAGCTAATAATTGGCGAGGACCGGAGGTTGATGAAGACCCTGTGGAATTGGAAGTCTTTGATTGCATCGATCTATGGTGTCAATGGAGGAGGGCAATCATAATTAAGGTATCGGGGAGAAATGTATCCTTCAAGGTACTGCAAGATCGATTGAACAACATGTGGTGCACAAAGGGACGGCTCGACATTGTAGACCTAGAAATGGGTTTTTATGTTGTTAGATTCTGTTGCAAGGAGGATTATATCACAGCTATGGAGAAGGGGCCATGGTTAATACAGGGCCATTACCTATGATCAAATGAAAGTGGAGACCATTCTTTGTGCCTTCACAAGAAAAGATTGAATCCACCCTTGTATGGATAAGGTTCCCGCAGGTTCCGTTAGAATTATTTGATGATCACGAATTCATACTGAGATTGGCTAAAAGAGTTGGAAAGCCCATTAAAGTGGACATAGTAACCACAGATTCGACGAGAGGCGATTCGCGAGTTTGTGTGGAGATGAATTTGAGAAAGGTGTTGCGAACCAAAGTGGTTCTTGAGGCTTTCAATTCAAGGTGGAGTATGAAGGGCTCGGCTATCATGCTTTGAATGTGGTCGCTACGGACATAAGACACGAGATTGCCCAACAATCCAAAGGGAAAAGAAAGTGAAGGTCGTTCAACCCGCACAAGATGTCCTCGATCCACAATTACCCCAATGACCCACTGCAGAGAAGCCCTTTGGGCCTTGGATGCTAGCTCAGACTCGAAGAAGAAAACCGACACAAAATTACAAAGCTGATCACCGACAAAATAACAATACCGAAGGAAAAGGCCGACAACAAGATCGGCGTGATTATCGAACAAAGCGAATCGTGAAACTCATGAGGGGAAAGGCAACAATGGCTCTAGATTTGCTGTTTTAGTTGATGAATCAGAGGAGATAGAAATGGTGGAAGATGACACCCTCCCCGACCCTGTTGAGGAGTTTAAGAGAAAGGTAGTAGAAGCACACGCAACATTATTGGCCCCCAAAATATCTCTTTTAAGCAAGAATGATCCCCAAGGACAGAAACAAAGCCAGGCTCCTAAAGGGGTCAAGAAGAATGCACAACCAGAGAGAGAAGTATCAGCCCAACATGAAAACATGAAAAGGAAAGAACCATATGTAAGTGATGTGGGTGCAGGGATATCCTCTAAAAGAACCCCCACATCTGTGGAAACAACAAGAGCACAAAACAGCCCCGTCCACGATATTTCCAATGCCCAGATTTCACATTCACATAATAATATCCCACCAGGCTTTACTCCACAGCAGGAAGATGGGCAGGGGAGAATTGAGAATGTCACCAGCAACACCAAATCAAAACCACCCGATGGACATCAAGAGAAAGGAAATCATCAAAACAGAAAAGTAGGCCATGCTACTGGAACAGCAGAATGGATACGGAAAGATCAACCACCGGATGACACAGTTATGATTGAAGGGGTCCAAACCCCCAACCAAAAATTATAAGTTTACCCAATGTATATTCTATCTTGGAGGCTGTAGAGAGTGCGGGATCACAAGATTTTTGTTGAGTCTTAAAGACATTTTGGCTACGCATAAACCGGATGTCTTGTGTTTAACGGAGAGGCGAGTTACTAGTGACATTGCTTGGAGGATTCTCATGGCCTCAAAATACACTAAGGTGTTATGTGTGGAAGCAAGGGGGATTCTCGGGAGGCATAAGGTGTTTCGAGGCGACATGGATGTAGATATCCATTATATTTCTGCACTACGTGATTGCACGAGCGTTGCGGTGTGCCAAAATAGAGATATTCAATGTATCATATCCTTCATATATGCATCACCTACACCAAAGTGTGAGGCAAAACTTTGGGAGTATTTAAAAATTCTCTCATCGGTAATAAAATATCCTTGGTGTGTATGGTGGCAACTTCAATCAAGTTATAGATCAAGAGGATAAATCCGGAGGTAGGCGGTCAGAGAGGTATCAATGTGTAGAGTATGAGATCGATGATACAACAACGTAAATTGCTTAACATGGATTTCAAGGGCCTAGATTTACTTGGTTAGGACCTCTACATCAAGGAGTTCGTATATCAAGAAAGACTAGACCAAGTGCGGACCAATAGTGAGTGGCTAATTAAATTCTCAGAGTCAAACTTGCTCCATCTGCCAAGAGTATTATCTGATCATTGCCCTCTGCTGCTTTGTATGTCCCCAAGAAAATCTCAAAAAGGACAAGGAAATGGTAATAGATTTCTGAATGCGTGGCTTGAACATGACAAATTCCTTGACTTCGTGGAACAGGCATGGAGTACTTCTAACAACAACATGGCTGCTACTATATGCAACTTTATGAAGGCGGCACAGACTTGGAATAAAGATGTATTTGGCAACATCTTCTATCGTAAAAAAAGCGCATGAAGCAGTTGGCGGGGATTCAAGAGTATTTGACAAAAATCCTTCAAATTATCCGGATAAAATCGAAGAAGAACTACAACTAGAATATTACGATATCCTCAATCGGGAAGAGTCATTTGTGGCATCAACGATCAAAATTACAATGGCTTGTAGAAGGTGAGCGAAATACGCATTATTATCACATCACGGCTCTCCTCGCGCCAACAACGAAGGGCCATTAAAATCTTTGAAAAAAGGACGGAACTGGACCAGCGATAAGAATGAGATTGGTAATCGATGAGGACTTCTTTGTGGACCTCTATTCAAGCGCCCAAAGTGCACACATATGCAATTGTGACTTACAGTTCCCAGCTCTCGGACAATCGCCCTTCATCTGTTAAATAGAAGTGTCACGAAATGGAAATTGAAGAAGCTGCATGGACATGGGGACTATAAGGTGGCGAGCCCAGATGGGCTCCCACCTATATTCTTCAAAGCAGTCTTTGGGGATCATCGGAGAGTCTGTAGTAAGTTTTGTTAAACATGTTTTCGAAGAGGAACAACTTCGGAAGGCATTAATGAGGTCCTCATAACCCTCATTCAAAAGTTGATACCACGAATCAATGACTCGATTCGGACCGATTGCTCTGGCTAATGTGATAGTGAAAATTGTTACTAAAGTACTAGCCAATAGAATGCGATTGATTATTGGTGATCTTGTACATAGTAGCCAAAGCGCATTTATACCAGGAAGAGGAAGTGCCGATAATATCATACTTGCGCAAGAAGCTGTACACTTCCTACACAACAAGAAGGGGAAGAAGGGCTATATGATTGTAAAAATTGACTTGGAAAAGGCTTACGACAGAGTGGATTGGCAATTCCTAGCTAATATTCTGAAAACAATTGGAATCCAATCGAATATATTGAATCTTATTATGCACACCATCACATCAGTAAATCTAGCGGTCTTGTGGAATGGTCAAAAACTTGACGTGTTCTCCCCTAGTAGAGGCATTCGACAGGGAGACCCTCTAGCTCCGTATTTATTTGTACTATGTATGGAAGTACTCAATGGGCTTATTATCGAGGCGATAGTGGATGGCATTTGAAACCCCTACACTTATCCAAGAGTGGACCTCCCATATCCCACACTTTCTTTGCAGACGATTTGTTACTTTTTGGAGAGGCTACAGTGAGACAAGCAAAGAAAATGGAAGACATTCTGAATCTTTTCTGCCACTGCTCAGGACAGAAGGTGAGTTTGGCTAAATCAACTTTTTATACTTCGGGTAATGTGTCAGTTGCGTGTAGATAGAATATTGCCAATGCACTATCTATGCAATACACACCTACTATTGGCAATTATCTTGGAGTTCCTCTTATCCAAGGCAGATTAAAGGTATCACATTTCACCCCTCTCCTTGATAAAATGAAAAAGAAACTGTCATCGTGGTCCTCTAAGTCACTATCTAAAGCAGGAAGAAACATCTTGATACAAAGTTCAGTTGCCTCTCAAGCCTATTATCAGATGCATACCTTTAATCTGCCTTTATCCTGTATTGCGGCGCTAGAAAAAGTTTGTCGGGACTTTCTTTGGGGGGATGAGCCAGATGCACGAAAAATGCACACTGTGGCATGGGAAAAAATTTGCAAACCGAAAAATGAAGAGGGTCTAGGCATCCGCAAACTCTTTGAGATGAATATGGCATTCTTGGGTAAATTGATTTGGCGACTCATACATCGGAAAGACAAGCGTGGGTAAAAGTTCTATCACATAAATACACTTGAGCTAGGTATAAAGCCAAAACCAGGTACATTCACCTCTTTGGAGAGAGGATTTGCAAAGCCTACTCCAAAGCGTGGAAAGGTTTAGATTGGAGAGGAGACACTCTTATATGGAAGAATGTACCCAATGGGAAATACACGGTTGCCTCGGGATACCAAGCTCAAATGACTGATTTTATACAGAGACAAGAAAACGAAGAAGAGGCCACGAAATGGAGACATTTATGGAAACTCAAAGGTCCAGCTCGAGCCAACTTCTTCCTTTGGAGCCTAAAACATGGAGCAGTGCCTACTTATGGCTTCTTAGCCAAACGACATGTGATACCATCACCTCTATGCCCTCTATGTGGAATAGAGAACGAAGACCTCCTTCATGCCCTTCGGGACTGTACTTGGGCGACACAAGTCTGGACCCTATTATTGCCTCAACATCAATGGAGGGGATTTTTTGCGTATAACGATATAGATAAGTGGATGCAGGATAACCTTCAGACTATGACGCGCTTCGGCGAACATGGATCCCATTGGAAGTATATTTGGCGTGAAGCTGTCAACGGTATCTGGATATGGAGGAATAAAGAACTCCATAATGATGATTTGAGACGACCACCGGCCTATGTTTTCATAGCGCAAACAGTGGAACGAGCGAAGAATCTACGCCTTGCATGGCAGGAGATTTGATTAATTTTTGTTGTTACTTAGCCTCTCGGCGAGAGTTTTTTTTTTTTTTTTTTTTTTTGTGTTTCATTTTTGCAAGTTAAAAGCAAGTACATTTTTTGTGTTTTAAACACCCGTTGATCAATAAAAAGCTCGTTTCCAAAAAAAAAAAAAAAAAAAAAACGTTTCTGGCAATTACGTACTTCTTTATCTACCTAACCTATGAAAGGCCGGTTGATTGAAATAATTATTGGATACCTGGCCCATTTGGCTCATTAAATGGGTTCGGTAAGAAGAGTAAAACAATCAACTTTGGCGCTTCTTTTGGATAGGTTTTGATGTGTACAAACGATAGTTTATGATATTAATAAATACTACTTATAGAGTAGTTGATGATTAGGTTTTGAATCACTCGATTTGAATATCGAGTGAATAAGAAATTAATATTCAAAGTTGGTGAAAAAAAGTCTGTGGGAGAGGAGTTTGAAGGGTGTATATATAAACATTTTTTTCTCCCACATAGGCTAGATGAGAGCATTTGATTATAAACTTAAAGGTCATGTTTACTTTTTGGGATGTACCTCAATGGTCAAGATCATTTTTGTGCGGAGGTTAAGCTTCTGAATGGGTTTATGGATATTGTTCTTCCCTCGTGTGTGCATGGGATGAAAAGGTTGCAGATGTGGGGGGAGGGATGAGGCGGTGATGGTGGGGTGGATGTTGATGTGTGCGCATGGGATGAGAAGGTTGCGGGGGTGAGGGGAGGGAAGAGACGTTGTGGGGCGAGGGATGAGGCGGTGTGGTGGGAGGGATGAGGCGGTGATGGCGGGGTGGATGTTGATAGTTCAGGGACATGCAAAGAGGAGGGTTCAGAGACGAGTGAAGATAGAGGTGGAGGTGTGGGAACAGAGGCAGGAATGAGAGGATTAGGTTCTAGAGGAGGACTGGTTTGTAACGTGCGGAATGTGAAAACATCCTCAACAATTTTAACATGCCGAGACACATAAAGACAGGAGTTGGAAACATCATAGCAGTAATATGCATGCTGAGTGAGAGCTTTACCAAGGAAGACATATGGTGTGGAATGAGATTGGAGTTTGTGGTCAGTATAAAGACGGAGCCAAAGATAAAACAAACATCCAAAGGAACAAAGCTTAGCATAATTAGGATATTCACAAAAAATACACTCATAGGGTGATTGCATGGATATATAGAGCGGGTGTAGGCATCCGATTGATTAAATAAACAGCAGTGCCTGGGGCCAGTAAGTGAGGGGAAGGGATGCATGTGTGCGAAGAGAAAGACCGGTCTCAACTATGTGAAGATGACGGTGCTCAGAATAGCCATTGTGCTCAGAAGTATGGGGAGGGGTAGTGAAGTGTGAGATGCCATGGTGAGCAAGATAGGGACATATATAGAGCAATAAACTTAGTGCCATATCCTTGAATGTTTTAGAGAAGCCAATCATTAATATATGCAATTAATGTACAAAATGAATTTAAATAATATTCTATAATTATATCTTTAATACTTAATGACTGAGAATGGATTATCGGATTTTCTCCTCTACTACATATAATTCATTCTGCGCGCATTCATCAAGTTGTGTTGTGTCGAAGAAAATTCGGAGCATCTAGTTGTTCACTGGAGCTAAAGTTTCTTAAGCCAAACTCGAGACGTAAGCCTTGTATTTTGGTGGGACAATTGCTATAACCGTTGACTCGTGATCGGAGCATATTGTTTTAAGTCGTTTAATGCAGTTAAGTTGTCACTGAACAAAGTTGGAGTGCTTTACAAACAAGATAATTGAGCCATATATGTTATCTCAGCAGATGTGTGTGCTGGATGTACAGAAACCTGAATCTGGATCCGATTCATAATTGGATCGTCAGACTTGATTCACAGCACCGATCGAGACGTTCGATCATGCACAGTGGAAGCTACGAATAAATTCGCATGCGATTTTACTACGATATGATCCACATAAATAATTAATATAACTACGAGAAGGCTGAAGATTACTTAAACGGAGAGGAATAGGCAATCGACCAAAGGGAGAAGCCGTGATCTTCTGGATTGTATCTCCAAACGACGACGGGTGGACGTCGATCCTCGTAGTAGAACCTCCTCGAATATGCCTTCAAGAAAAATCCTAGATTTTTCTCTTCCTAATGGCTAGAACAAAAAAACTAAATTTTCTCTTCCTTTTTTAATGAATGTGGCGCCAAATATTGTGTCATTGTGTTGGGATGAACTCATTTATATAGGAAATTAACTAGTAAAGAGAAAGTTATCATTTTCACAATACAATTACCTATTTCCATTAGGAAAAGATATTTGCCATAAAATAATAGATAATCTCCATAAACGAGATAATGATTATAAAATCAATCTCTTATTTTTCCATTAATTATCTAACAAATAAATAAATAAATAATTACACATGTAACATAATCTAGAAAATTAGAGTCTCTCATTTTTACACTCTCTCACATAATACACTTATATCGTGTGTGAGAGGTTAGAAATGAGTGGTTGTAATGTATGCCACTTGGTAAAACCTTCATACAACGGTTGTATTTTAAAATTTCACTTTATTTTAATAGAAAATGTCTTTTCTATTTTACATATTATTTACCAAATAAATAATATTGCATATTCATTAAATAGACCAACTATTTAATTTATTCACGAGGTTCCACAAAACGAGAAAACACTCGCGTGTTAGGAGCAAACCCGGGGACCATGGACCTATAACCACTAGCTACAATAAATTGAATAAAATATTCATCGAACAGAATATTTCTAATCAACTTATTAATTCCGGAATTACGCCACCATAATTCCAAACTGAACTCTATCGATTATATATATAACTTATTCTCAAAACGTCGAGTCGATAAGTGTCCATTGATATAATTATTACACACAGAGTAACTCTCCATAGACTATCTGTAACGAAGCGGGAATATTTCCATAAACTTTCTTCATTACATCTTATTCTTATTTACCATTAACCCACTAGTGATCAATTAGTTCATAACCAATACGAACTCCCGGGATCGATCAGTTTCTAGGATTAACAAATAAGAAGATTTTCTTTTTACCTCCCGCAGGAAGGAATGAATTCCATATCTGTGAGACACATACTTCTCACTCATTCCAGAATAGTGCCAACGTGAAAGTGATTCGGACCGCGCCTCTTAGCGATCCTTAACGATCACATCAAACCCTATCTTGAAACAAACAGGAGTATGCAATCACTTCAGGATTAAGGTTAATCCATATATGATCATCTTGTGATTCAATAAGATTTCTCAATCACGGAATTATATGAGAAATTCAGATTAAATCGGTTCAGTCCTATATGACTACATCATATATAAATGTCCCACTTAGACAACCAATGTCGACGGTTCGGATAAGACGGTCACACCACAAAGTGTTCTGAGCGCATTAATAGTGGTTTAATCAATAGACCCCATACTTTGATTAAGTTCACCACGGACTACTAGTTCAAGTGTATCACCATAAACTTAATCCTCATGTGTGACACACACTAAGTTATATGGTTACATACGATACGACTTGGGGTTTTCAGTAGTGTATTATTTTTAAGCACAAAGCAGATAATAAGATGATAATAAATCTGTCATTTATAATTATAAAAACAACTACATAAATTGCTTTCGGGCGCTACTTCCAACAGTGTGAACATTAATACACTGAATGATTATATATACATCATATTGCATTGTACCAATGTTTATCCATAACATGATCACATATTCTTTTATCAGCTCAACTAATGAAGTAAAGAACAATCTTTTTGCATTTCAAAAGTGACTCAAGTAGCATTACATTACATTTAAGGTGTACTGTCCAACATACAAGGATGTGAATTAATTAAATAAAAAGTTGGCAACAAAACAAGGCATGTGTTGCATTCAAGTCTAATTACAACTTGTCCCAATCTCAACATTATAAATATTGTTGAAATCTGTTAAACAAACACATCCTCTTCAACTTTCCTAGTTCTAAAACCCTACAAGTTTTCTCGATCTCTTCATTTTTTGTTTAAAAGCATTCCAAAGTAAGAAATCATTCAACTGCAATGCCTAGCCCAATGGTTTTCTTGCTTGTCCTTATTACCCGCACCTTGTTCTTGTGCACTGTTTTCTCGGAAATCGCGGAAAACAAGAAGGTTATGTAATTAATTCATACTATATACATAGATGAACTATTACATTCATTCAAACATATCTGCTAATTTTATTTTATTTTATTAATAGTACGCGCATTTGGTGATATATATTCAGACTTATATTGTTTACACGGGCAATGCTCCAATCAAGCTCTCACCATCTACCCATCATCTAAATATGCTCAAAGAAATAAAGAGAAGGTTAGATTCTAGTGCATTTTTTTTTCTAGTTTGCTTTTAAAAACACCATCACTCTGACGGAACAAATATTTCGTAACATGTTGAAGATACAAGAGACACAAGAGTGAAGATTCATTGCTCATAGGGGCATTTGGTCGAACACTAGTAAGTTAGTTAGTTGGATATTAGTTAGAGTCGGTTATTGAGGGATAAGGAGGTTGTACACTCTATATAAACATGTAGAAACACATCAGAAGGGTTAAGAAGTTCAATTCACTGATTCTCGATTGTAATGTTCATCTTCTCTAATGAAAGGAAATTTTCCCGCCAAAATTCAGTTTCAAATTCTGTAAAATATTCTTGCTCGATTTTGTTCTTTCCAGTTTTTTTGATATTTTCTGATCATCTTCAACAGTGTTATCACTGTTTTTATCATGGTATCAGAGCAGTTCGCTTCTGATTTCCGTTTTCGATCGGATCTTTTCCTGATATTTTGCGTACTCTGTTTTTCCGCTTGCATGTTCTTGACTGAATATCTTTGATTCTTGAGTCATATCATGGCAACACAAGGTGTTAGAGATCCTTACTACATTCATCCGGCAGAAAACACTTCTATGGTGTTGGTACAACCAGTTCTGAAAGGTGCACAAAACTATCATCAATGGAAGATAGTGATTGGTATGGTATTACTATTGTCTACGAAAGGGAAGGTAAAATTTGTTGATGGTTCGTTGCCTAAACCACCAGAGAATGATGATAATTTTGAAGCCTGGTGTCAATGCAATGATCTTGTCAATACTTGGATACTAAATTCGGTTGATCCTGGAATTTATCAAAGCGTTTTTTGGTTACAAACGGCAAAAGAAGTTTGGGATGATTTGAATAAGAGATATGGTTCAGATAGTGTGTACAGGCTATCCAATCTTGAGGAAGAAATTTTCAATACTAAGCAAGGATCGTTGTCTGTTACTGAATATTTCACTAAATTGAAGGCATTATGGGATCAATTCTTGGTGATTAGACCCATACCTCATTGTACTTGCCACGCTCTAGAGGTGTATAAAGGTTATAATGAGACTGATTATGTAATCAGATTTGTGAAAGGCCTGAATGATAGCTATAGCAATGTAAAGTCTCAAATTCTTATGTCTAAGCCACTTCCTGATGTTTCTACTGCTTTCTCCATGGCAATCCAACATGAAACACATATCACTTATTCTTCAAATACTGGAGAGAATATGGCTTTGAACGTTAATGCAAATTTCCAGAATTTTCAAAGGCCTAGTCAAGATTATTCAAGATCTGGTTAGTACTTAGGACATAATGTTAATACATCAATTGGTAGAGGCATAGGAAGAGGTAATCAAAGGAATTATCAGATGAATGGAAAGAAAATATAGTGTAGTTATTGTGGAAAGGAAGGTTACACAGTGGAAAGGTGTTGCAAGAAGTATGGCTTCCCCAATGGTTCAAGAGGTAGGGGTAGAGGAGCTTATGGCTAATAATGTTGGTGTGGAATCTGGTTTTGATCCAGAATTCTTCCAAGATGCAGAACCTTCCTTGGACATTCCTCATGTTCATACTACATCATCAGACACTTCCAAGACAGATACAATGTCCAGATCTCAGTATGACCAGATCATGAACATGTTGAGGCATGTGAAGATACAAGATCCAGAACCTGTGTTGTCTCAATCCTAATTTCCCACTGTTATGACTGCTAATGTTCAAGTCGTGAATGATCCTTCATCAGGTAACATCTATACTTGGATTGTAGATTCTGGTGCCACTGATCATGTGGTATCCAGTCTCACTTTAATGTCTAAACATATGACTTTGCATGATTTAAGTGTTAATCTTCCTAATGGAGCTAAGGCTGTTGTCACTCATATTGGTGAAGTCATTATTAATGATGACATTGTCTTGAAAAATGTACTTTGTGTGCCTTATTGCAGGCACCACTTGTTCTGCCTCCTTTGATGCTAATGGCCGTACGATACAGGATATACCAACATAGAGGATGATTGGTTCAGCTAGCCTAATCAAAGGATTATACATTCTAAAAGCAAGATCTGCTGCTGCTTCTGATTTTATTTTCCGTAATTTCTTCAGTAAATTACGGATCTATGTACAGACGATACGCTTTTCCGCTAAACTTTGCTGGATCACCACCGCAGTTCCACCAATCAGAATAGCTCCACCGCTTGATGAAAAGCACCGCCGCCATCCATGCACCCACGGGAGCTTTGTTGATCTACCACTCTCTTGAGAAGCCCAATTTCAGAAAATACCATTCCATTGTCGATATACCACTTCCATTTTCGCGTTTTTGGTGTTTTTGGAACCAAACTAAATCCTAATTGGGAAGGGGAACTCCAATAGGGGATTTGATGACCTTAAGATCGTGCACACTTGTAAAAAAAATGGGAGAAAATCGCGTCCCAAATTTTTTTTTTTTTTTTGCCTTGGATGGTATATCCACAAAATGCACTAGAAAATGGTGGTGCAGATCAGAAAAAATCCCCCCACGGGAGCCACCAAACATAAGACAACCAATAACCAGATTTGAGCAGGGAAAGGCCCCAAGTCTCCGAACAGCAAGACCACAACACCCAAACTCCGACCAACACCGGCCCCTAGAGACCCAAACTCCGATCATTCACCATTGACCACATGCAAGCCGGAGGGCTTGAGAGAAGCATGATACAAGGAGAAGAGCCAAAGTAGGCCGCCGGCCAGCACGTACTGCAACCGGAGAAGCTAAGGGCAGGGAATAAAAAGGAAAACAAAGATTAAAACAAGAAAGGAAACGGAAACGTGATGCCGGCGCCGGAAGCTGCGAAGATGAAGGGACTCAAGCGACTGGGGAGTTGTTTAGAGAGAGGGGTTGTTTCTTCAATGTTTTCCAAACGAAAATCCTAAATGGATTATAAATCTTATAAATTAAACCTATGCGTTTTACAAAAATAAATAAATTAAACCTATGCCCCAAAGCAAACATCGATCCCTTTTCTTTCATAACTATGAAAATAAAACAAGAAAATATCGACCTACAACCATATAGATTGAAATCTTCAGGAACATTTAAACAATCGACAATCAACAATTAACAAGTGGCACTCTATATATTTTTATTCCTTTAACAAACAAACGAACTCAAAGGAGTTTGTGAGCTAAACGAGCTCGAGCTCGAACCACCAATACTCGATTCGGTTTGACTCGTTAACAACACTACATCCATGAATAATAATGACCCTTTTTTATGCAATATTTGTTATGTTTAATTAAAGTTTTTATTTAGGGACACAAAAAACTTATTCGGTTATAAGGGCGTTCTAAATTTTTTTCTTTAAGATTGCAATATTTGTTATGTTTAATTAAATGGCTCATAAATACTATTGACATTGTATCATGTTGTATTTTACAAGTTTTCATTTTTAGTGCGGTTCTTTTTGTCTTAACCAGGTAATTTCTTTATTATTGATTGAAGTTTAGTTTCTGGTTGTTTTATGATAAAATGTGTGATTTTCTAGCTCTTGTGTTAGCGTGGTTTTTATTTTTTTATTTTCAAAGTTACCATGATGATTTTTTCAACTTTGGGTGTGAAGAAGGCAAGTAGTTGACTATTGGAACCGAACACATTCATAAGGAAAGGATAATGATATACTTAAGGCATAAAAATGAACTTGGAAGGCAGTGAAATGATTTTAGGAATTGTGTAGGGAATTAAAGACTTTTTAGCACTCTCGTGGTTTGTGCTATCGAACCATTAGATGCATGCTTTAATAGTATGCCTCTTTCCCTATGTTTATAAGAAAACAAATATTATTTTTTTGAATTTTTGTTTTTTATTTAAGTTTTAATTTTGAATTTTTGTTTTTCTTTCTTTCGAGAATATTGTCCATTGCATTCCAATCGGAGGAAGGAAGAGAATACCGTATTTAAGTATTTAATTCTTTCAAGCCATGTTATCACTCTCACGACATGGCTCATCCTAGGCCCAGTGCTTGGCGAGGAACTCAAGAGTAGAGCTCATGATTCTTTGGTGTACAAAACCTTGGATCTACAATGGTGATGTGGTCATTGATGCCATGATTGCCGTGGCGGCCGGACTTGAGCGATGCGTGTTGATATTTTGACTCTTAAGTAGGATTGATTAAGGTTCTAACGAAATCGTTATGGTGTTAAATGGCGTTTGATATGTTCATTCAATGGAAGCGATATTTCTAAATAAAAAAAGCGATCCTCGTTTACTTACGGTCTCCCTGTGTTTATATGCATTTTGACAAACAAGTGTAAGCACAAGAACTACCGAATTAAGAATGACAAGAGTGCCCTATATGATCATCTTGGTGAGTGCAGGCTTATCTTGATGACATTCTTGATTATGCGGTGACATTGATGACTTATTATTGATGATCTATTGACATTGATGTATGATATCGAATGACATTGATGACTACAATGAGATATTTGGTTGTATTCAATAATCGCGCGGTCAACTAATGGATCCCGATGGATTTAACATGTCTTATAATTATTAATTTTGTAAAAATATGTTGGTCAATTTGTTATTTCATTAATATTGATCACCTTAGAATAACATTTCCAACAATCATATTACAAGATGGAAGGGGTGGATGTTTTCTACGGTACAATACGCCACGTCGATTTTTATGAAGAAAAAAATTGATTTTTGAAATGTATTCGGAAAAATATAAAATTTGATTTAGAATAAAGAAGACGAAAAATATGAATTTTAGTGATTTGAGTTTTAGATCAGCGTTTAGACATACATTAATTTGGATAAAACAACGCGTATATTCTTATATTCTTTGGTTTGAATTTAAATCTAGTTTGATAATTTTGTAGTAAACGATTTCAATGTTTGGATAAAAATATCTTTGTGTAACAACTATTGATTTAACATGTCGTCAATTTGTTATTTCATTAATATTGATCACCTTAGAATAACCCAACAATCCTCATACATCATATAGAGTGAGGATTTCGTTTGACTAAAATCTAAAATCCGAATGAAAGATACCTACAATATTTATGGAAGTTATTGTCTCAACCGCAATTGAAACTTCTGGGAGTTATTGTCTCGACCGCAATTGAAACGCAGGGGTAAACCTGTATAAATTGGGGCTCTAGGCAGCTCATCGAAAATCTCAGGTTTTCGAGTTGAGTCGTTACAATTCTGGTCTATCAGTCAAAACATTAAACTAAAAGCTGTTGTTAATGTTACATTGTTTCATTGTTATGTAACATCCACCATTACATGCATGTAATTAATCCATGAGTAACCTACCATCTACCCTATTCAACCAACTTATACAAATAGCAATGAATATTATACAAAACACAACAAAATCAAGATTGCAAAACAATGTCTCCCTTTGCCTCTACCATTTTCACAATATTAACAATATTTTCTTTCTACTTCAAAACAACAGAATCAGTTACTATTACAATCACAAATGAACATCATTCTAGTAGCAAAGGACATGGTATGAAGATCATGTGTGACACTATTTCCGGCACCATAAACCGGACGATCGCCGTCGGAAGCATGGCGGCGGTTCGTTTTCCGACGAATCCTGTCCAGAAGTTGGCTAGTTGTGTGGAGATTGTTGGTGGAAATCATAACACTGATCAAAGTCATGTATTTTACTATGAAAAACATGCTAATGTGTTTTGTGGGCATGGCTGTGTTTGTGTTGGAGTAACATATGCTGAAATGGCTAGAAGAAATAGAGAGCATAAAAAGGATGATTGGTATTGTTTGCAAAACAGTTGCATCAAATGTACTCCATCAAGGATAAGCAATAACATGTAGACCGTTACGGTTACGATAAAATGGTCGTAACAAATTATACAATGCAGTTTTACATCATCGATTATGATGTAGGACTTATAGATTGATATGAGTCTCGTAATGATTAATGATATAAAAATGTATTTTGTCACTTGTTGTGCATGACAGGTTTTGTTATGCCAATAACATATTCTTGTTCTTTCATTAGGGTTTGGAATTTTTTTACTGACACAACAGTTATGACACAGTAGTTATGTCACAATAATTGACACAACACACTAGTTCTGATGTAAGTCTCATGGATTGAGATTCTAATTCTATTCTATTATGGGATGTTATGAGAATTCAAACATTGTTGGATACGATCGAGTAGTGGCAATGGCATTTTTCACAAGATTTTGTATTGTTGAGTTTTATTAGTATTAATTTCTAATATTTTTGATGTTTTATCTGACGGATATTTGAATAATCAATTACTACGCATACGTTTATTGATGGTATATTTGTTGTTTTCGTTTTGGTTTCCCCCTTTTTCTTTCCTTTTCTTCTCTCTTTCTTTTATGCCGAATTATTAATCGTGAATTATTTAGATGGACAATTGAGTGAATGCATGCATGACATTGTTTTTTCATATTCACAAATTTTCTCTTTCTGCAAGAGTAAATCTGACTTGATGATCCATACCCAATAAAAAAACATAAATTTAGAATTTAGTAAAAGACTACCTCTCTAAGATTTCCTATTAGATGAAAATGTTGATATTGTGGTCTCGGACCAGTTCCATCAGAAACTTAAAGGTGGCAAGTAGGCGTGTAAGACTCGTATGTACGCATTGTTTTGTTGATATATAAAAGTTACAGGATATCGAACTTCCAATCTCCGACTCATACGATCACCAAAGGCCCCCAATTTTTTAGAGTTTATGTTCTCATGAAGTTTATTCTCTCGCTAAAGGTTTTTTTCCCTTCATTATTAAGCTCTTTCTTTTCAATTTGATGAATCAATTTGTTGGGAGAGATTATCCACACTCTTAATGTATAAAGAAATATAATAAGCGTTTGATCATAACACCATTTTAGTTGTATATTTAATTATTGGAAAATGGACCAAAAGGGACACAAAAATGAAAAAAAAGAATAAATTATGATTTAGGACGTGTACATAAAATATTTAGTGAAAAGAACAATTCAAAATTTTTTTTATATCAAAATACCAATTTTTCTATGCATAATTAAGAAATAAGTCATGATTATTACTGTTCCTTAACTATTTTTCAAAAATATTTTGATCTAGGCATTATGCACAATGTCACTGCAAAAGCAACGTCAACATATTAGGAGGAAGCTTAGCATTTTAGAACCTACTACAACGATGACTATATTCTACGTACTAAGGGTATTCCCATGAGAATCCCTATCCTTATCCTCACATATACTATTAAAAAATACATATCCCTACTTTACAGTAACTAAATTCACAATACTCTACATCAGCATCCCTATCTCTATCCTTACAACATTAAAATATTCATTTTTTAACTATAAATAATTTTGTCAAAGGTAACTTTTCAAATTCAAATTTTACTCCAACGGCTATATTTCAACGGCTATATTCGAACACACACATTTTTCCAAAATTATTTTTAAAATTCAAAATTTTACTCCAACGGCTATATTTAAACACACACATTTTTCAAAACTTACTTTTTAAATTCCAATTTTACTCCAATGGCTATATTTCAACGGCTATATTTCAACAGAGGGAAGAAAAAAAAAAATAAAATCATTTCATAAAAAAAAAAAAAAAAAAATGTAAGGATATTCTGAGTGTCACCCCAAATTTGGGGTGACACTGTTCATCCACCCCAATGTAGGGTGGGGATAAAGTATCTGATGCAGGAGAGTTTTTGCTTCTTCCCTATTTTTTTCCCTACATGTAGGGATAAAGGTGGAGATAAAGACTCTGATGCTAATACCCTAAGAGCATTATTATCAGTCTCCCTAACCCTATCCTCAGAAATACTATTAAAAATACATATTCTTACTTTACAGCAACTAATTTCATAGTACTCTACATCAGCTTCCCTATTTCCGTCCTTACACCATTAAAATATTCATTCTTTATCTATAAACAATATTTCCAAAATTAATTTTTGCTAGAAAAAGAGAGAAAGAATGAATAAAAAATATGTAGGGTAAGCTACGGTACCACCCAACATTTGGGGTGACACTGTTCATGGTCCCTATTGTAGGGAAATGATGGGGAGGCAGATGAAGTGTGTTTTTTGTTGTATCCTTACATTTTATCCCTATTGTGGAGATAAAAAAATGTGTAGGGAGCTTGATGTTAATGTTCTAAGATCCTTATTATTCACAATTTAACCAATTTTTAAAACAAAAAGATGATATATTAAAACTTTTTACTTACATTCACACCAAGTTTATGTTATTGCAAATGCAATGACTATGTGTTGTATCATTGAAAATTCACTACAAACACGGTGATTTTTTTCGTTTCTATTGCCATGGAAGGTGGTTACGGTGTTTTCCTTTTGTTTTATCATTTGGGTCTGTTGACTTTTGTTAGTGTTTTTAGTTAATATTGAGTTTGGAACCAAGTGGCGAACAATTCACTTTTAGCTCGATTTCGATTAGGTTTCAGTATGACTTACCGGGAGCTAAAAACAGATTAATTTGGAAATTACTAAGATAGTAATTAATGTTAGACTTTTGAATCACGTAATTCCGATATCGGATTAATGAGAAATTAATATCTAAAAGAAGAGTAAAATATGTGTGTGTAATAAATGAATAATGTGTAATTCATTTGTCTCACAATGGAGAAATGATTCAAGTGAAATTTGTAATTCATTTTATCGGTTTGTGCCTCCACTGAATTTTTTTCCTGGGTCCGTCACTGATGTAATGTAATCAAATTTTTAATTAGTAAGATGAATAGATGATTAATGTCTCTTGGATATCATAATTTTTTTTGTATGTAGAAAGATTGGAAGAGAGCATAGCAAGGAAGGATTAGGAACAAGGAAGAGCCGAAGAGGGCTTTTATTTTGACTGAATAAGAGAAGCACATATAGTCATTATATTAATCAGGTATGTTTTGTTTACTTGATGGGTGATTCCGTGATTGGCCTTGTCGGCGTACTTTTTATTTCTTTTAGCCTTTGCCTCTAAATGTGTTGTAAGAACGGTATTGAAATAGTAATATGTAAGTATGTTTTGTATATACGTATTAATTTGGTTTTGTTTCTAAATATGCTAGAAAAGACTACTTTGTAGGCATGTTTTGAGGCTATTCAATAATTTTGTATTTACGAATGTTAAAAACGCGATAAGTATGTTTTTCAAAACAAAAAAAACTTCAACTAAAAGGCCCAATTCAAGGACTTGATCTTAAGCCCAAAAAATGCCAGGACCGGCCCTGTGTTGTATCTTGAGAGACTTTTGCCATTAACTGTTGGCATGTATTCGGGGCTATAAGTCTTAAGGATAGAGTTTTAAACCCGCCTCAGTCAATCAATAAGTTTTTGCTTTTACATTAGCTTTATGCATTTCTTATTCAATGTGTTGTAGTATGTATTCATATGAATAAAGATTGTTACAGTTATGTGTTCAACTTTTCTGCTCTAATGTTTATGTGTATCTACAGTTATATGTTCATAAATTCTTAGGATTAAACAAACCAATGCATGTGCCCAACAACTTTATGTTATTTATGTCTTTTTGGTTGTCTGGAAGGTTGTCGTTGGATTCTGGGGCAGACACCAGTAGTTGGCTATCTGAAATTGCTTTGTCTTTTTAAGTTTTATTTCTTTTCTACAAGGTTCCTGTTTGTGTGGTGGCAGATGTCGATCATGTTGCTGTGTTGTCAACAAAACCAAATGTTCGAGCTCGAGCTCGGCTCGATAAGTATAAAAAATGTTCGAGCTCGAGCTCGATATGAAGCTCGCGAACAGGCTCGAACTCGAGCTCAGCTCGTTCAATAGTATTTTTTTAAAGGGAATGATTTGTTTATATCCAATATATCCATTATTCAACCCAAAATACTCGTTTAATCAAATATCCACAAAATATTTGTTATTTATTAAATTATTTATGTATATATACTCCTTAAAAAAAGTGTATATATGATTTATATTATATATTATATAAGTTCGCGAACACTAACTTAGCGCTTTAGCGCATTACGTCTTCATTCGTTTAAACGAGCATGAGAACCCGATCGAGCTCGGGTAGATAGCATAAATGAACGAGCTCGAATTAGCTTAACGAGCCGAGTTCAAGCCTTATTCATGAACGCTCAATTCGTTTAACAGCTCTCCGTTTCGGTCTAAAAAAATTGTGAAAAATATGAACCCTACTTAATTGTATCTCATTGAGTCAGAGTTTTACAAGTCTTCCAAAAGGAAACAAAATTGTCAGGAAAATGGGAGATTGTGCCGCCATGCTCGACTTCATTGCCCTTCTCTAATTTATTGGACTTTGCAGCCGTCTCTGAAAATTTAAATATTCAAGCAAAGGAAAAGGAAAGAAGAAAAAGAAAAAGAAAAGGTAGTACTACTACCTTTGCTTTCTGGAAACTCTTACCGCATCATTTCATTTCTTTATGAATTATAAAAATATTTATTTATTTATTTATCATGGATTTCTCTCTTGGACTGAAATACTCTGCTGACTAGTGAATACTGACTCGACCCAGAACAATGTTTTATTAAAAACAAAAACAAAAATTTAATTTCAACTACTTTTTTAAAGTAGGTATTTTTTCCGTGTCCTAGAAAAATTTGGTTCATTCTTTTTCATTTCAATAAATTAGGGACTGCAAGAAGTGTGGTTTTTTTTTTTCTTTTCTTTTTTCCTGAAGAGAAGGGGAGAGAGCAATGGAGGAAGCAGTTTTGGATAGGATTATAGAGAGATTAATTGAAGTCCGATCTTCAAAACCAGGGAAATTAGTTCAGCTTTCTGAGGCAGAAATCAAGCAGCTTTGTGTTGCCTCTCGTGAGATCTTTATGTCACAGCCTAATCTTCTTGAGCTTGCAGCCCCCATCAAGATTTGTGGTAAAATTTCACTATTTTTTTCCTTTATTTTTCTATTTTTATGTGTGGGTGTTTTTGGTTGGAGAGCAGAAGGCTTTTGACTTGATTATTTTTCTATTTTGTGTTTCAAAATTTTCTGGGTTCTGTAGGCTGATGATTTTGTGTTTCTATGGTACATAATAAGTGAATTTTTAGCTGTGTACAGGGCAATTTTATATAAAAAGTCAGATTCTTTTGGTTTTTTGTTTTTAAATTCAGGTTGTATCCTTATTCATAAGGTATATTGGGCACTCATGTCTATGAATATCCCATAATATAGAGTGCAATTGAGATAAATGATTCATATAAATGACCCATGTAATTGGAATAAGCTTTTGGTGCTGTTTTTATAAGCTATTGTGCAGAGACCATAGTTGTCAAGGCATTCGACTGAGAGTCGAGGCCTTAGCGAGGCAAGATGCTGTACAAAAAGGGGTTGTGTGCGTGCCCATGATGAAGCCTTTGACTACTTAGTTCTCATGTCTGAGTTTGGTGCATGTATAGCTAGTTTAATTGGTATCATTTGGGTCGTTAGGACATAGTATATTGCGCATGTAGTTGTTTTGGATGTGGTTGGAGCTTACGGTGCTCACATGGAACAATCGAGTATTTGTTTGATGGGAATTGATCTTTTTTTGGGGACTTGTAGTGATTTTCCCGTCATTTGGCTTATATTTTTCAACTTTTTTCTGGGTGAGCCTAGGTGATGCGTAGGTGACCTGGTTGCCAGGCGCCTTGTCTTTGCCTAGTGCTTTTAACAACTATGACTTGAGACCACTTCTCGAGGATTTATCGTCTGCTTCAACTACATTACAACTTGAGACGATGGGGGTTTAGTTTGAAAAGAGTGAGACACATGTCGTAATGTGATTGAAGCAAATGATAGCTCTCCAATAGTATAGGAGTCTTTGCTATAGAATTTCTCCTGTTTTAGATGCTTGTAGGCATTGTGTTCGTGAAAAATCCCAAAAGAACACTGATTAATCTGTAAGTAGATAAACATTGTTCTTCTTCTAATTGGGATTAATTAAAGTCTTAACCTTTTTTCCTTTCTTAATTACAGGTGACATTCATGGCCAGTACAGTGATCTCTTAAGGTTATTCGAATATGGTGGTTTTCCACCTACTGCAAATTATTTATTCTTAGGTGACTACGTGGATCGTGGTCGGCAAAGCTTAGAGACTATATGCCTCCTTCTTGCCTACAAAATCAAATACCCAGAAAATTTCTTCCTTTTAAGAGGAAACCATGAATGTGCTTCGATTAATCGAATTTACGGGTTCTACGATGAATGTAAACGCAGGTTCAATGTCAGACTCTGGAAATCGTTTACGGATTGCTTTAATTGTCTTCCTGTTGCTGCACTGATTGATGACAAGATATTGTGTATGCATGGCGGGCTTTCTCCTGAGCTTTCAAATTTGGAGCAGATCCAAAGCTTACCGCGTCCAACTGCCATACCGGATACGGGTTTGCTTTGTGATTTGCTATGGTCAGATCCGGGTAAGGATGTTAAGGGGTGGGGGATTAACGATCGAGGTGTCTCGCACACTTTTGGTTCTGATAAAGTTTCGGAGTTTCTTACAACGCATGATTTGGACCTCGTGTGTCGTGCGCATCAGGTAAAATGACTCTTTTGTCCTTGAGGTTTAATCATATGACATCTTTGATAATTATGAATATGCCCTATGTACCTGTTTCCTATATTTTTCAAAAAGCTCGCACCTTCGTATTTGTAGTTTTGTACCCGTAAAACCTAGACTAACTTCCATGTTTTGTAATAGGTTGTGGAGGATGGGTATGAATTCTTTGCTGACAGGCAGCTAGTGACCATATTTTCAGCTCCTAACTATTGTGGTGAATTCGATAATGCCGGTGCAATGATGAGCGTTGATGAAAACTTGATGTGTTCTTTCCAAATTCTCAAGCCAGCTGAGAAGAAAAATAAGTTCATGGCTTCCACAAAAATGTGATTGATCCGGTCCCTCCATCCCGTCCATCGTTTCCTTTAATTCAAAGGTTTGTACATATCTTCCTTTTGTTTGTTCGTTTGTTTGTTTTTTTGTTTGTTTGCATGTTTTTAGTTTTTTATCTCCTTTTTTGGTTTTGTTGTGTTCTTTCAGTGACTAATATTGATGTTAAGTTATTGGAGAACCGAGTAATTTAGATATTTATCGACTTCAACGCTCCTCTTACGTGTGTATAAAAGGTTGAGTCGATATTGGTAGGATATTTATTGTCCTGTGCTTCTGGCTCAAGACATTTTAAAAGCAAGGTGGTGTATATGTTTTTGGTTTTGATGGGCGTTGTCATAGGTACCAGAACGAATTTACCGTGACACCACACTTTGGGCTAGGTTTGAATTTACAGAGGTTGAAAATGGACATTCGACTTTTGCAAAGTCGAATATTGTTCGACTTTCAAGTTTCTACTCACACTTCTCTTCATATAATTAAAGTGATTGTTTATCTGATTATCAAATCGAATCTTGTTCCAGTTCATAACTCAAACCCGTTGAAAGTAGTTCTGCGTCGTTCTTTGACAGCTTTACTGTGTAAACATGTTTTTTTGGCTCAATTGACACGTTTCTTTTTGCAGGTATATTACGGTAAAGAGCAAAAGTTTCAGCCATCGCTCGTATCACATCTCCCTATTACCCCTTTCTCGTAATCTCGTTCGTGTTTAAACCCAAGAACGGCATGAGATGCAAGTTTCTATGTAGGGTATAAATATGTTGTTTTTTTTTGTTTTTTTTTTGTTTGACTTATGTTTATAAGTATGTGACGCGGTGAGAGCATAACACGCGTATCTTTTCGTTGCGAAAATGCCAGCAAATACTCGTGCAACGATGTGGATTTTAGGCCCCAGTTGATTCGACGTTTTGAACGAGGAGAGACACGAAGGAGGGAGGATGTTGAGGACACTGTGATTAAGAAGACACAGTTTAGTTGGAATGAGAGATGCTTTTGCTTTTGTTTTTTAGCTGTTTTGTGTTTTTTTTTCTTAAGCATTTGTTGGGACCTTTGTGTTTGTAGTTTGATTGTGGTGGCTGCTGTTGGGGGTTTAATTTGGTGGAAAACTATTACTGTTTGTCTGGTTTTTAACCTATCTATAAGAATAATTCAAAGGGGTCTCTTTATTTGCAGCATAATAACGATTTTACTAGCGCATTACATTTACCATATACAATGTCGAATCGATAATTTAAAAGTCGATTCTTTGATTCAAGAATCGTCTTTCAAAATAGACGATCCGGGTGTGATTCAAATGGTAATTTTCATGTGCGGTAAATTCAGGCGAGTGCAGATTAAAGGCTGCCGTTGATTTTATAGTGTGATTGCCCTTGTTTTTCTAATTAGAAATCACAAGCGTATTTCAACAATTTAATTTGATTGGAATGAGAGAAGCCCCGACAGAAAAATATTGGAAGGGAAAAATACTTCGAAGATGAATCTGTTCCCATGCAATAGTCAAGAATTCTTGACGGTATCGAGCCGGAACAGGAACAACCTGTTCTTCTTGAATATCCTGATTAGCTCAAAAGAAGAAAGAAAACAGAGGGTCTGTTGAATTTCAAATATTAAGTTTTACCAATAAGATATGGAGGCTCACTTCACATTTAGAATTGCACAAAAAAAATTATTTATCTCAGAGAGGATTTATCTGTGTTAGTGCCATCTATAATGATAGATGAATGCCCAACTTTCCATTAAAGTTATTGTGTCAATTGGTATTTTGACATATTCTACTAGTTTGTAAAAATGGAAACTTAAGTAAGGTAAGTGCTTTAGAAATATTTCATGGAGCATTTGATTTCACCTAAACGATTCTATTGGTATACTACTATAAATCGATTATCACATTCGCCTATTTTTATAAATAGACTTTCAAAATGTTGATTCATGTGGTGTGCAGGAAAAATGGTGTACCAGCAAAAAATTGATTCTTAAGCTAACCATGTCTTTTCGAAAGTCGATCATCACATTTGACTATTTTCATAAATAGAGTTTCAGAAGTTCGATTCATGTGGTGTGCAAGTAAAGTGGTGTAGCGGTAAAAAGTTGATTCTTAAGCTAAAAATGTATTTTTAAATGTTGATTCTCACATTCAATTGTTTTCATAAATAGACTTTCAGAAGTTCAATTAATGTAGTGTGCAGGTAAAGTGGTGTACAAGTAGAATCGTTATGCTGACAATAAGGACAGCTTTCTTTTAATGTATAATATGGTCAATTTATATTCTTTAGACATCACAAAATTTGAACTAGGCATGATATTGGTTTTAATGATGAATGACTCGTTTGGATTGTTGTAATATATTAGAATGAATAAAGTGTATAATTGAATTCAGATGTTTCATTAATGTGTTGTGGGTAGAGATAGGATGGTTGTGGAGGGTGGGAATGGAGAAAGCTTTGTATTGATCCCATTGGCTAGACAGAGAGACAAGATTGTTGGGTGGTTCCCACCATTGTGGAGCTCACGAAATAATAATAATAAAATAAATAATAGAAAATATGTTAAATTTTTTTAATGGAACAATTTAGGTTAATTTTTCTCTAATTTAATCTAATCTTCACAACAAAAGACAAAAATAGGAGAAAATTCGCAGGTTTTATTGGTGTTGCAGTAGCAACTTTCCGGCAACGATCGGGTATCGAAAAAGACTCCGATCGGGACGAAATTTGGAGGGTTTGTTTGTATCTTCTTCTTCTTCAATCTGAACGGTGTAATTTGCGTTTCAACGGTTCAATTTCCGGTAATCATCCGCCGACCTGACTGCTGCGTTTCCGGTGATATTTTTCAACAATTCTTGTATTTTGCATTCTTAGTTGATGCTTTGGTGTAGTTGAATTGGTTGATGTGTTTGGAACACTTTTGTATCATCTTTTTCTGTTTAGTGGAGATTTGTTGCCTCGGCCTCGTGGTTTTTACTCTCTCACATCGAGTGGGGTTTTCTACGTTAAAATTGTGGTGTTGATTTTTGTGTGTTTTCGTTTCACTTTATTTGTGATTTATCTTCGTTGGGGCTGCCTCGTTTTATTCCGTTGCGTGTCATTAGGAAGGCGTTGTGGGTTGACGAGGGTCGGACTAGCCCTCGCCACGTGTCATCTTTATATTGGCTAACCATTAATTGAAGACAGAAATTAATAGCTAATAAAGACCAGGAGCCCTAGAGTTTAACTGAGAAAGCAGACCTGAACCCCAGGTGGGAGGTCAGCTCGGTAAGGGTGGAGGTCAGTAATGCAGTACAGGTCGAAGCCCGGGGGCCTCAACGCAGGTCGGCCAGAGCCTTCCTTATTCGTAATTGGCACACATGCTTAATAATACCAGATAAACACGGAAAGAATCCGATGATATAATGACATTGATCTTGTCATTTAAATATATCCATAATTATCCCTAAATTATAGGGATTTACATGTATTAATCCTTAGGAAATAATAATAATAATAATAATAATAATATAATTCCTTGCAGGGCAAGGAAAGGGATGAGTCATCCCTTATATAAACAACCCCAAGGAACTACGGAGACTTAATTCCTGAAACATAATAGGATACGTAGGCAACTTGGGAGATACCCAAGCTCAGTCTAAAAATCACCCAAAAACCATCCCTCGTTCATATTCTTCTTGATTTATGCCCTTGATTCAATTACCCCTAGATTAAACGGCGTGGATTTATTCATAGACGAGATCCAGTATCGTCATGGTATTTGTGATACTTATGGTATTGCGGTTGTTTGCTTTCCCAACAAAGATATGATAGAACTGAGGGTGGATGGTGTGGGCCTGTATGGTTTCTTTTACGCCAATTGTTATTTAAATTATACTACCATGAGACCACATTCATTCGATCTATTAAAAGTCGATTATAGACTATGCAAATCTTGATTTTTTTTAGCAAACTATCATTATGAATGGTCATTATTTAACAACCTAGTATTTGCAGGATCGACATCTTAAATGTTTAATGATAAATAGCGTGTTTGCAAGTTTTAGCGATTATATTTTGAAAATGACACAACGATGAGCTGACAAACAGGCAAAAGACAAGTCTCCTTTTAAAGAATACAAAGCAACCTTTGATGGTTGGTAGGGATTTTGGTTCTTGTTGAAGTTTATCCTTAACACTTTGTTCTTTAGCACAAATGATGTCATGCCCTTTTGTTTTGTTTTGTTTAATGGCAGAATCCTTTTTGAAAAAACTCAACATCATGACATATTATTTTTGTACATACATTCTCGATTTGTTCGTGTGATCGATACGATCCTTATGAAGGAGCAATGTTAATTTTAACTGTATCGTTTTAATTTTATCGGATGTTTCTAAAAAAAAAACATTTGTACTACAAAACTTTCTTATGAACCTTTGAAAATGACTTAAATTGTCTAATCAAAGGGTTGCTCAGTGCTATAAATTGAGTTGAGTTGGGTTCCTTTGGCATTTTTATGAGTCGATCCACGGATTCACCGTCCTAAGAATATTCATTTTATAAGAACTTTTCTGGAATTTAGGAAACAATAAATTAGTCGGTTTATGTTTAATAATACACAATTAAAAACTAATACGGAGTAGAATATTGAAATTCAAAACCTTTGAGTTCCCTTGATCAAATGGTAAATGTTCATTATGATCACATATTATTCATGTATACATATTTTCTATGAAATTTTCAAAAAGAATGAAATAGTCAAAAGGGTATCTCCAAGCTCACTTAAATAATTCGATAGTGCAAGAAGTTGAGGTGGTTCCCGTGGCAAGCCATCTCCACCATCGCGATGAAAACCATCTTCACATTCTGAAAGGTTAATACCAGTGAAAGCCATCGCTCCGTAGGTGGTTATGGCATCGTACACACCGGTCACACCCGTGTTCAAGGCAACGCTGAGGGTCATGGTGTCGTTTACGGCATCCTGAAATTTCTCAACGCATGTCTCGTAGATCTTTTTCGAGACGTTATCTTTTGCTTCGTTGGAAAGCTTAGTCACGAGTGTGAGTCCTGATTCAGCACTGCTTATGGACTTGTCAATGGTGATTTGCGCGAGCCCTTTAATATCCGCTTTGGGTGCACGAGGGTCCGCTCTTAAAGTTTTCTCACAGAAAGCGGGGTTGATTGACTTGGAGCAAACATAGCCAATCGTATCTCCATGTGAAAATTGGCACAGTATTACAAGGTAAAGGAAGAAGTGTAGTGATTTCTTTGGATTCATGTTTTTTTTCCCTTTATATTATTTAATTAGGTTGAGGCTATTGAAACAATACCGACCTTTTATATAAAAAAAAAAATTATATGGATTGAATACTATTTTGTTTTATTATGAGGATAGTCAAACCATTACCAAACTCAACAACCACCGGCTGGGGCAGACCTACCCTTATTTTGTTTTATTCCTAGGATAGTCACACCATAACCAAACTCAACAACCACCGAGGCGGACTACCTTATACTGAAATTCATGATTTTTTTAACTATTAAAACAATATAGCCATTACTAATAAATAATATCATCTAACCATCATCTAAGAGAATTTCCATTAGATGTTATTAACGAAATTTCTATTTTACATTTTCAAATACTATATTTTCGAGTTTAAGAAAATCTCTCCACAATGTAAAATTCATCAGATTCTTTATTTTTAAGAACTTGAATCATTGATAAATATAAAAGAAATTTTACGGAATTAAGATGTATCATGTATGCGGTAGATATGAAGATTTTTCTTATCCAAATACGTATTATACAGTAAAAAAAATACAATATGTGTTTTGTTTTTTTTAATTTGCAGGTATATTACGGTAAATGGAAATATTTTACCCCTGTGACATAACGCATCTCTGACGCTTTTTATAGGGGGAAGGAGCCAGAAGGACAAAAAAAATCATAAATGGGTCCAGAAGGACGTTATTACATGATATGTGATTAAAAATGACAAATTCATAATAAGTGGACAAAAGTACCCTTTTACACATTAAGACGCGTAATGTATTTAGATAAAGTGTAATGTAATGACCAAGAAACAAATAGTAATAACCAAGAAACAAGTAGTAACTGCCCATAAAATGTCGTAACATATAATGAAAAAGTAGTAACAGCCAATAAACAAATAGTAACAGCTTAAAAATAAGTAGTAACAACCTAAAAAGAAGTAGTAACAGCCCGTAAAATGTAGTAACAGTCAATAAACAAGTATTAACAGCCCATAAAATAGATAAAGTACATCAAAAAATGTAGTAACGTTACAAAATTAATAGTAACAACCCTAAACTTTTTCAAAAAAAAAAACCAGCCTGCTTCTCCAGCAACGTTGGCCGAGGTTAACTCCTTCGCCGGTGCATATGGCACAGTCATAGGAGATGAAGCAGCAGCCGGATTTGAATTCGTCCGAACGCTGATGCCATCAATTTGAACGCCGTAGGGATTCGTCTGAACGCTGAACGCTGAACACCATCAATTTGAATACGTCTGAACGCTGAACGCTGAACGCTGAACGCCGTAGGGATATGATGAACGCTGAACGCTGAACGCCATCAATTTTGAACGCCATAGGGATACGCTAAACGATGAACGCCGAATGCCATCAATTTTGAACGCCGTATGGATACGCTGAACGCTGAACGCCATCAATTTTGCGTCTTAACACTGAACGGCTTTTGTATTAATTAGGAAAATATTAAGTAGGTTAATTAGGTTTAATTAGAAAAATGATACTTTGGTAATTTTAATTAGTTTTTGTCCTAATTAATAATCCATTTTCTTATAGCCTAATAAATACATTAGTTTGTCCTTCTAGACAAAACCTACTTTTGGGGTACTTCTAGACAAAAAACTACTTTTTATGTATGCTTCTCCTTTTCATTTTAGTTATATATGTTCTATTGTCACTACGAAGTTGATAGTCTCAAACTCGAGACATCTTGTTTAAGCGACCAGAGCCCCCTCACTACATTCTGACATTAAGCATTTAGTATTTTTTAATACACGGGTCGATAAATTATATTTATTTGTACAAGCATTATTTATAATTTTTCTAAAAGTATATTTATTATTAGTATTTCGGAATTAGGTTATCGTCGTTGGACTTGGACATAAACTTCAACATCATTTAATGATGCCTAATATTGTAGGCGAAAATTGGCCAATAATATATTCAGGCTGCTCTATTGGCACCACAATCACTCCCGGCATTCAAAAATTATTTTGAGCATCACGATTATTTTTTGTGCAAATAACGTTAGTGGCACTGTCGTTAGTTTCCAATAATAACGTCACTGGCACTGAACGCTAGTTTTCAATAATAACGTCAGTGACACTGACGTTATAGTTATAAAAGTGTCACATGTAAATAACACCAGTCCAATGACGTTATTTTTTTAAAAAGAACGTTTGTGACACTGACGTTCATAGTATGATGGCGGAAGTAAAAAAAAAATGCATGTATGTTGTCAGAAATAAATGAAAATCAATAAAACAAAAGATGTCGATAGTAATTTGTGGTGTCGATAAACCACACACACACACACACACACACACACACACACACACACACACATATATATATATATATATATATATATATATATATATATATATATATATATATATATATATTTATTTATTTATTTCATTTTACTTCTAAAGTGTAAAATTGAATATGGTGGGGAGGGGGAAGGGGCCTGTAGCCACCCAGGGGCCCAAGTCTAGGTTGCCAAATGGATGGGCCGGCCCTACTTCAAGGATGCAAGACATCAAATGTTATACCTCAAGCATAATAACAATTTTACTTGTGCATTACATTTTCTATATACAATGTCAAATCGGTCTTTTAAAAGTCGATTATTTGATTCAAGAATCGTCTTTCAAAATGGTCGATTCGGGTGTGATTCAAATGGTAATTTTCGTGTATGGTAGATTGGGACTTGTGCAGATTAAAGGCTGTCGTTGATTTTATAGTGTGCTTGCCCTTGTTTTTTCTAATTAGAAATCATAAGCGTATTTCAACAGTTTATTGTGATTTACTTTAGGTAGCATTTGAAAATTCACCCCGGTGATTCTATCTGTATACCACAATGAATCGATCTTTACAAAGTCGATTCTTGACTCAAAAATAGACTTTCAAAAGGTCGTTCGTAGTACATGTAGAGTGATGTATTGGTATAATCATTAGAGTGAAAAATAAAGACGTCCTTTTTAATGTATGACGACATTGTCAATTTATACTTTTGTGGATATTACGAAAGTCGAACTTTTGCATGATATTGGTTTTAACGATGATGAACGGCTCATTTGGATTGTCCTAGAATTCAGAGAATTCATAGGCCGGGTAGAGATGGGATGGTATTAGTGGTAGTGAAGAGTGGGAATTAGTCGGTTTATGTTTAGTAATACACAATTAAGGGCTAATAGATTTTTTTTTTTTTTTTTTTTTTTTTTTTTTTTTTTTTTTTTGAGGGAGACTAATAGAACATTGAAAGACAAAACCTTTGATATCCATTGAATGGTAAATATTCATTATGATCACATATTATTCATGTATACTACTGTTTTCTGTGAACCTTTCAAAAAGAATGAAATGGTCAAAAGGGTATCTCCGAGTTCACTAAAATGTGTGAATAGTGCACTAAGTTGAGGGTGTGGCCACTCATTTGCGTCCCAAAAACCATTATCGCAATCTAAAAGGATGACACCACTAAGAAAAAGCGCTCCATAGGTGGTTAAGGTATTGTACTCACCCTTGTTCAAGGCATCGACGAGGCTCACGGTGTCATTTACGCTATTTTGAAAATTTTCAACGCATGTCTTGTAGATCTTTTTCGAGACGTTATCTTTTGCTTCGTTGAAAAGGCTAGTCACGAGTGAGAGCCCTGATTCAGCACTGCTTCTGGACTTGTCAATGGTGATTTGCGCGAGCCCTTTAATATCGGCTTTGGGTGCACGAGGGTCGGCTCTTAAGGTTTTCTCACAGAAAGCGGTGTCGATTGACTTGGAGCAAACATCGCCTATCAAATCTCCATGTGAAAATTGGCACAGTGTTGCAAGGTAAAGGAAGAAGTATAGTGATTTCTTTGGATTCATGTTTTTTTTTTCCTTGATATTATTTAATAAGGTTGAGGCTATTGAAACAATACTACCCTTTTATATAACAAAAAAAATATTTGATGGAATGAATGCTATTTTGTTTTATTTTGAGGATAGTCAATCCATAACCAAACTCAACAACCTCCAGGAGAGAGTAGGCCTCTGCTTATTTTGTTTTATTTCGAGAATAGTCAAACCATAACCAAACTCAACAACCACCGGTAGAGGCGGGCTACCCTTACTGAAATTCGGGATTTTTTTTTACTATTAAAACAATATAGCCATTACTAATAAAAAATATCATCTAAGAGAATTTCCATTCGATGTTATTAACAAATTTTTTATTTTACAGTTTCAAATACTATATTTTCGAGTTTAAAAATCTCTATCCAATATAAAATTGATCAGATTCTCTATTTTTTAGAACTTGAATCATTGATAAATATAAAAGAAATTTTACAGAATTAAGATGTATATATGCGGTAGATATAAAGATGCTTTTTTACAATATATGTATTTTACAGTAAAAAAAATACAGTGTGTGTTTTTTTTCCCCTTACTTTGCAGGTATACGTATTTTAGTAAATGGCAATAATTTACCCCTGTGACATAACACATCTCTTACGTTGTTTATATATGCTTGTCTTTTTTTTGATTTAGTTGCATGTGTTCCATTGTTGCTACGAAGTTGATAGTCTCAAACTTGAGACATATTGTTTAAGCGATCAGAGCATCTTCACTACATTCTGGCATTAATCGTTTGGTGTTTCTTTTTATACACGGGTCAAGAAATTATATTTATTTGTATAAGTATTATTTATATTTTTTCTAAAAAATTATATATTATTTGTATTTCGGAATTAGGTTATTGCCTTGCACCTGAACATAAACTACAAGAGCATATAATGATATCTAATGTTTTAGGTGACAATTGGCCTATAATATATCCAGCCGGCTCTATTGGCACCACAATCACTCCTGGTACTCAAAAATTATTTCGAGCACAACGATTATTATTTGTTCAAATAACTTCAGTGGCACTGACGTTAGTTTCCGATAATAACGTCCGTGACACTAACATTATAGTTATAAAAGTGTTACGAGTGAATAACATCAGTCCAATGACGTTATTTTCTAAAAAGAACGTCGGTGACAATGACGTTTATAGTGTGACGCCGGAAGTTAAAAAAAATAATACATGTATGGTGTCGGAAGTAAATGAATAACAATAAAATAAAATGTGTCGATAGTAATTTCGTGGTACGATAGAAGTCAAATATTTTTTATTTTTTACAAAAATGTAGAATTGAATATGGCGGGAAGTGGCCCATAGAGGGGTCCATGTCTAGGTTGCCTAGTGGAAGGGCCGGCCCTACTTATTGGGATGCAAGACATCAAATGTTATTTCTCAATGATCTTTAGTTTGTAAGATCATGCATGTACATTTTTTTTTTCTCAAGATTCGATATAGTGAATCAAACTCTCACACATCAATTTAAAGATAAGACCGTCAATATAGCATCCCGCTCTTTTACTAACTATAGAGTTATGACCATGCAGGATTCGAACCTACGACCAATCGGTTAACGGGAGATTCGATCTCATAGAGTTCAATGTTTAAGGTAGATATCCAATTAGTCAACCTCATATGTGAGATTCAGTGTTGAAAAAATCAAATCACAGTGAGTTTTGGTATGATGCCATAAAAAACGTTCTAAAACTTACTCTGTCTAGTAGTAAGAGCAATTGTAATAACTTTTAAATACATTTCATTTAAAACCAAGTCAACTTTGATTGCCATTACAATTGCTCTAATTAGTCAAAGCCCTTTTGTAATGTCGTTTATCAAATCTGATGTCTGAAATCTAAAAAAAAAATTAAGTCAAACAATATTTTTTGGCAACTCGATACTACTATGATTCAACCCCAATCAAATACAGTATATGACACCTTCGTAAAGTACACCGGCAAATGTAGTAAATTATTGAGTTTGAATTGCCCTAGCATTTTTTTTAAAAGTTAAACTAGGATCGTATGTGAACTGCGCTACTTGTATTTGATTTGTAAAGAGTTTGACTCGATTCAGTTTCTTCGAATTCGAGCTCAAATCGAGCTACTCAAAAAATTAACCGAGCCGGTCACAAACTTCAAATTACAATAATCGAGTAACTCGCGAGTTACATGAGCGTTGTTAAATAATTATATATTTTCGAGTTTAAAAAATCTCTATCAAATCTCTATTTTATTTGGGTGTGATGCAAACATAATTTGGACAAGTGCAAATAAAGGCCGCCGTTGATTTTGTAGTGTGACCACTCTTGATTTTATAATTCGAAATCACAAGGGTCTTTTCAACCATTTAATGTGATTTCTTTTAGGGAGAATTTGATTTCAACCTAACGATTCTCACTTTTTTTTGTGTGTGTGATTTTTACAGATATGAAATATACGCACGTTCACTTTTTTGTTGCCACTGAAACTCAAAACTCGAACCCCGAACCTCCGGGTAATGGGCCAAAGTAATTACCACTGAGCCAATGCCTTATTGGCACCCAACGATTCTAATTGTATACCTCATTTAATCGACCATTTGAAAGTCGATTTTTGAATGAAAAATCGATCTTCCGGATATTGATCCTCACATTCGATTGTTTCAAAATCAATTCTTAACTCAATCATCGACTTTAGAAAGTCGTTTCATGTGATGAATGTAATACCCCGACCCAATTTTAAGTACTGGCCTGATTTTATACCGAATCCGAACCCGAACCCGAGGCTATGTTGTTACATAAAATAATATTGGATAACCACTAATGAATGAAATAAGTCCAGCAAAAGAAGAGTTACAACATGGAGTTAATACAAGGCTCTTCACATTCAGTATCCCCCGTAACTACTTTCCAGCCATCTTAATCATCCCTTAACTCCCATTCTTTTCATTTCATCATGCTATCAATCCTTATCAATATTCCCAAAAAGTTGGAGCAACTTTTCCTTAGTTTTGAAGGCTGTCCTAAGAACAACCTAAGGTGATGGCTTTTGGTACGCAAATCTAGTTCAATTTTAAGCGGATATTTCATGTTTAAGATGTGTTGAAGTATGAATTCCTACAAAATTCTTATGGTTTACAGGTGAAGGTGGATCTTGGTGTATTCCTTGTCATCATTATATGTTCTACAACCAGCATTAACAAAAGGGTTGAAGAGGATTATAGACAACGATTTGAAGTACCAGTGTAAGACTTTCATATCTATGTTTTAAGTTATCAAGATTACGAATAAGGATTTGTTAAGATCAAGCGTTTACCAGTACCAACATTTGCAAAATCTTTTTTAAATATTGTTCCAACAGGACTTTCATATCTATGTTTTAAGGATTTGTTAAGATCAAGCGTTTACCAGTACCAACATTTGCAAAATCTTTTTTAAATATTGTTCCAACAGGACTTTCATATCTATGTTTTAAGTTATCAAGATTACGAATAAGGATTTGTTAAGATCAAGCGTTTACCAGTACCAACATTTGCAAAATCTTTTTTAAATATTGTTCCAACAGGGTTTGATTTCGTGACCTCTGGCTCCAATACCATATTAAGGTCAAGCGCTTACCATTCTACTAAAACCAATTAGTCTTAATAAAAGATGCTTCTATATTTCTTATAATTTATCTTACCATTTAAGAGTGTGGACAATCTCCCCCAACAGGATTTATGGGGAATTCTTCTACTTATAGGTTGAGGAAGGCTACCTTAAAAATCAGACACATCATATTGTTAAGCATCACACAAGAGGTAAGGAGTGTAGTTTCAAAAGTTTTTTAGCATTTTATGTTTTAAAGTATTTATTGTATATGAAAACCGTAATCCTCTTGATATATTTCATATCAAATCCCCCATTCATGACCACAATTCATGATAAAATCCCTGAACTTTTTTATTAGTGGATTCGAGAGCATATCATCATCTCTCATGCATACCAAGTACTCGATCATTCTGTTACCTAACTTCGGATTCATCAACATCAAAGCGGCGGCTCCACCGGGTGCAAGGAGCGATGATCTAACCATTTTTTCATACCAAATGCTCCAAAAGAACGGTGGGGAAAAAAGGTAACAATTTTATTTTTTTAATTTTAAAAGAAAGGTAACAAAATTTTGTATGCGTTGATCAAAATGTCACCCTGCACCTCTATTCAGGGACGAACCCAGCATGAAAGAGGGGGCGGGTGCATGGCCCCTCTTAAATTTCCGGGCGAATCACTAATATACCGCTCTAATAATATTAAAACTGTGTATGTATATATTTTCAGACAATCTTTCATGCAATTATCCATTTAGTTCAATTGGTTAGAAGGTTTACTATTTTTCCTAAAGTCATGGTTTGAAACTTGGCTTTAGATTTTTCTGGAAAAATTTCCTGGGTCCGTCACTGCCTCTATTTAAGCGTAAAGTTTTGAAGAATTTGAGGAGAAGCCTGTATTCCCCTTTTCACGGGTTTTCCAAAAGCATTTTATTACTTTTGAATCAATTTTTGTTTAAGGTTAATGCTTTTTATCCTTTGAATGAGGTGGTTTTTTTCTCTCTTTTTTGATCAGTGTGTAGTATTGGGAACCAGTGGAAGGGAAAACTATGTGGAATGTCTTCAATAATAAGGTATGAGACATATGTTTGTAGTGATATGTTGGCTCAAATTAATGTACATGCATGTACAGACTTTTTACATTTTTTTTTTTGAAACAAAAGGTAATATTAGAGTTATTTGTTGCTCACAATCGATCTTAGTGTTGTTCACGTCTGTAAGTGGCGATTTCTTTTTCTTTTGTATGTTTTCCCATTTGTTCTTTTCCATTACCACTAACGAGTGGGAATGGATCATGAATTAGCACAAATTAATACTGTGAATGATGCAAATACGGAACGTACGGAGCTAACAGTGGTTAATTAAGAGGGGTCCAAAGCCGCTTACGATAAGTATTTTATTGCTTTATCCACAATAATCCAGGCAGAATACCCTTCTCAAAGTCATCTTTGCTTGTTGAGGTATGAATTCCTACAAAATTCTTACGGTTTATATATAGGTGAAGATAGATCGTGACATGTTTTAAAATATTTCTTGTATATTTGATATATATACATATACATATGTTCAGCCAAGGGAAGGAACACTAAGTTTTTTGCATTTTTATTTGATAAGACATACCAATTAAATACAGTACGTTTAAAAGACTTTAATATTAATGTTACAGTTCACTAGACAAACACCCAACTCCCGCGTCAGATGGAAATTCACACTTAGATTCAGCACAGTGAGTTCTCGAGAATTCCCGGCATCATACCCTTCTCCTAGGTTATAATAAGGAGTACAATTTATATGTCGGATCCAATCATGAAATCCGGTCTGCAACCTCAGATAGTTTCAGAGTCCTTCCTTGACACAGATTAGATTAGAACCGTACCATTATTAATCTCGGTGTAGTAACATTTTAGTATTCTATTTCAGTGCAGTCACAATTTCCAGTTGAGTTGCATATTTTGTTTTCAGTTATATATTTTCAGTACATATAGTATGCAGTAAATTTGAAGTACGTACATATATATGGGAGCAGGTTATGGATTTTCTAGAAGGTGAATAGTCGACTATTTCTTTAAATTTATGTTTTTAAGATGATGTAATAATGAGCAGGGGCGGCTCTACCTTAAGGGTTGGGGGTGCATCCGAGTCCTTAAAAAAAATATTATGTGCAAATAGTAGAGAAACTTTTTTTATAAACACATGTATGTGAAATTAACCCCATTATTTTTTATGTATTGACCCCTTATTTTCATCTATTACCCCTTAATTATATGTATATAATTGAATATCCAAATATATGTGTGATGCAGAAAATAATTTGACAAATTTCTGACCCCAAGTTAAAATTCATGCAGCTGCCTTGATAATGAGGGTATGGACCCTAGTAATAGTTGATTATCGTAACATGTTGTTGTTGTTGTTGTTGTTATTATTATTATTAAAATATTATTATTATGTTTTTAAGTTTCGATTTTCCAGCAGAAGACTTCATGATTCAAAATTTTGGTTTCGGATCATGGCCAAACGATTCGGATCCGAGTAATTGGGTAAAATCCGGAACGGATCGTCACAATGTACATGTAGAGTGATGTACTTGGTGTGAAAATAAAGACACCCTTCTTTGATGTATAATATGGTCAATTTATATTTTCTCAGACATTACAAAATCTTAAGTAGGCATGATATTGGCTTTAAGTTTTAACGATGAAGAAGGGCTTGTTTGGATTGTTGTAATATATTAGAATGAATAAAGTGTATTAATGGAATTAAGACGTTTCAATAAATGTGTAGAAGGTAGAGACAGAAAGGTAATAGTGGTAGTGAAGGGCGAGGGAGAGGGAGATGTGTGGGTTGAAGTATAAACGGGATAAGGGTAAGGTGAGGGATAGTGAAAGGTGATTGGGGTGGTGGGGGTAGAGGTAGAGGTAGAGGTAGGATGAGGGATGGTGAAGGGTATAGGTAGGGTGAAGGGTTCCTCATTAGGTATGGGCGGGATCTGTATCGGTTGATCAGAGTTTGGATCGTATTCACCGAGAGTCGGTTTATGTTTAACAATACACAAATAAGGACTAAACAGAATATTGAAGGAAAAAACCTTTGAGATCCCTTGAAATGGTAAATGTTCATCATGATCACATAATATTCATGTGTACATAGTTTCTATGAACTTTTCAAAAAGAATGAAATGGTCAAAAGGGTATCGCCGAGATCACTAAAATCTCTGATCAGTTCAGCAAGTTGAAGTGGTTCCCCTTGCCAGTCATGTCCGTCCCAAAATCCATTTTCGCAATCTGAAAGGTTGACACCAGTCAAAAAAACCGCTCCGTAGTTGGTTATGATATTGTACTCACCCTTGTTCAAGACATCGGCAAGGATCACGGTGTCCTTTACGGTATATTGAAAATTCTTAACGCATGTCTCGTAGATCTTTTTCGAGACGTTATCTTTTGCTTCATTGAAAAGCTTAGTCACGAGTGCGAGCCCTGATTCAGCACTTCTTCTGGACTTGTCAATGGTGATCTGCGCGAGCCCTTTAATATCGGATTTAGGTGCACGGGTGTCTGCTCTTAAGGTTTTCTCACAGAAAGCGGTCTGGATTGACTTGGAGCAAACATCACCAATCAGATCACCATGTGAAAATTGGCACAGTGTTGCAAGGTAAAGGAAGAAGTATAGTGATTTCTTTGGATTCATGTTTTTTTTTCCCTTGATATTATTTAATTAGGTTGAGGCTGTTGAAACAATACTACCCTTTTATATGCAAAAAAAGAAATGTGGAATGAATGCTATTTTGTTTTATTCCGAGGATAGTCAACCCATAACTAAACTCAACAACCACCGGCAGGAGTAGACCTATCTTATTTTGTTTTATTTCGTGAACAGTCAAACCATAACCAAACTCAACAATCACCGGCAGGGTCGGACTATCCTTAATGAAATCCAGGATTTTTTTTACTATTAAAACAATATAGCCATTAGTAATAAAAAATATCATCTAACCATCGTGTAAGAGAATTTCCATTCGATGTTATTAAGGAAATTTTTATTTTACAGTTTCAAATACTATATTTTCGAGTTTAAAAATATCTCTATCCAATTATAAAATTCATCAAATTCTCCATTTTTTAGAACTTGAATCATTGATAAATATAAAAGAAATTTTACCGAATCAAGATTTATCCGGTAGATATAAAGATTTTTTTTTACAAATTATGTATTTTACAGTATGCTTTTTTTATTCATTTTCTTAATTTGCAGGTATATTACAGTAATAAATGGCAATATTTTTTACCCATGTGACATTACATCTCTTACGCTGTTTACATATGCTTCTCTTTTTCATTTTAGTCACATGTGTTCAATTGTCACTAGGAAGTTGATAGTCTCAAACTCGAGACATCTTGCTTAAGCAACCAGAGCCCCTTCACTACATTTTGACATTAAGCTTTTGATGTTTTTGTAATACACGGGTCGGGAAATTATATTGATTTGTATAAGTATTATTTAAATTTTTTCTAAAAAAATATGTATTATTAGTATTTCGGAATTAGGTTATCGTCGTTGGAGTTGGACATAAACTACAAGAGCGTTTAATGATGTCTAATGTTTTAGGCGACAATTGGCCTATAATATATTCAGGCATCTCTATTGTCATCACGATCACCCCCGGCACTCAAAAATTAGTTCGTGCACCACGATTATTTTTTGTGCAAATAACGTCAGTGGCATTGATTTTGGTTTCCGATAATAACGTCACTGGAACTGACGTTAGTTTTCGATAATAACGTCAGTGACACTGATGTTCATAATGTGGTGCCGAAAGTAAAATAAAATACACGTGTGGTGTCGGAAATAAATAAAAAACAATAAATGAAATGTGTCGATAGTAATTTTGTGATGCTGATAAAACTCATGTATATTTTTTTCTTACAAAAGTGCAGAATTGAATATGGGGGGAGGAGGGGAAGGGCCCATAGCCCAAGTCTAGGTTTCCAAGCGGAAGGGCCGGCCCTACTTATTGGGATGCGAGACATCAAATGTTATGCCTCAATGATCTCTAATTCGTAAGATGCTACATGTACAATTTTTTTTCTCAAGAGAACTCAATTTAGAACATCGAACTCTCACACATCGATTCAAAGATATAACTATTTATATAGCATTCCGCTCTTTTACTATAGAGTTCTGCCCATGTGAGCAAATTTGGGTACACTTTTTAGAGGTTTAAGGTAGACATTCAATTAGTCAACCTCATATGTGAGATTCGATGATTTAAAAATCTAATCACGGTATGGTGTGTCGAACGTGAGTTTTGGTATTATGTCATAAAAAAACGTTCTAAAACTTACTCAAACTAGTTGTAAAACTCTAATATTTTTAAATACATTTCATTTAAAACCAAGTCAACCGTGATTGTCGTTACAATTGCTCTAATTAGTCAAAGCCCTTTTAAAATGTCATTTATCAAAATCGAAGTCTGAAATTTATAAATAAAAAAAAAATTAGCCAAACAATCATTTTGGGCAACTGAATACTACTATGATTCAACCCGGACCAAGATCCTCTCAAGTAACTTAAGGGTAAAGTTAGTGTTTTTACATATAATGAACTAAACTACGTAGTTTTGGAAAAAGTTAATCAATGGCTAGATGTTTTACACTTTTGGGGTGTGTGGTTGGATCATGCATACTTGAGAGAATATTTCCTCAAGTTACTTGAGAGGATCATATCCCGATTCAACCCCGATCAAATATAAGACACCTTCGTAAAATACACCTACAAATGCAGTAAATTATTGAGTTGAATTGCCCAAGCATTTTTTTTTAAATCGAGTTAAGTTAAACTAGGACCATAAGTAAATTGCGCTACTCGTACTCGATTTGAAAAAGAGTTTGACTTGTAACGCCCGTTTCGGATATCGAGTCCTTATCCGGAAAAATACGTTCGGCATGTATAATATTAAATAAATCTAATATTATACGAAAATCCTTACGTCATCGTATTGAGCTAAGTAAAATGGAAGCTAAAGAGACTGTTGCAAAATGGGGCACAATCTGATTACACTGACTAGAATACAATTACAATTAAAACGAAAACACAGCTGAATCGAATTACAATTGCAAAATGAAAACGAATTAACAAGATGAACTGAACCGAGCCCTGTGCCCTGTGTTGAACACAGTTTCTTTAAGACTAATTCGTCCCCTCACCGTCGAGTACTTCGTGTGAACACAGTTTCACAGCATAAAATCTTAAGGAAACTGAGGGCTCAGCAGCATAAAAGATTGCTGATGTGAGACTCTTCCAAATCCAACCTTGTGTTGAACACAGTTTCCTAAAGACTACTCATCGTCGAGTGGACACAGTTTCACCCTGTGTTCAACACAGTTTCCTTAAGACTAATTCCCCTCACCGTCGAGTGAACACAGTTTCACAGCATAAAATCTTAAGGAAACTGAGGGCTCGGCAGCATAAAACCGAGCCTTATCGTGAGCCCTTCGAATCGAGCTGCATTCGTGTACGCAGGCATGCACAAGCCCAAGTGTAAACCAAGGTGAAATCCGGATTGGATTTGCAACCCCCCCCCCCCCCTCGCCCCTGCGCGCGCGAGATCGTGTATAATGTTGGTTTCTTATTCCAACTACACTAAAACAACATCATATAAATATTGACTCTTTTCCCTTCTTCCAACCAATGTGGGAGAAATAGCTTCTTCCCATTTTTCCTTTGCATAACACTTTCCATTCACACTTAAGCCCAATAGGCTCAATATGACATATCATATAAAATATTCCATTTTAACCATCAATTTTCCAACAGAAACTCGAGAGTAAATCATACAAGATGCTAGGATTACATTATCATCCGAAACTAAAGATAGTAAAGGAAACTTACAACAACGATAGTCTTACAAATACGATGTCTTACAAATCTTACAACAAGTCAAAACAAAGAAACCAAATGGCATACAACGTGTCTAGAAAGGGAAATACATAGTTTAATTTTAAGTTACAATATGAATATAAAAACATAATAAGCTTCTAACATAGCATGGCATAATATCAAACATCATCCTCAATATCATCATTATATTCCGGCTCAACTTGCAGGTCTTCTCAAGACAAATATGCAAAAGAGGTAAGTACAAAGCGTACTTAGTAAAAAGGTAGAATCTATTGAATAATTACGGTTTATAATGAAAGGCAAACATTTTATTAGTATTAATTTAAGTTATCTTTATGAACGCGACTCAAACTGTAGGGTTCACTTCATTCTTATAACATGTTGTGAAGATCCTACTTTGTTTCTAACTTAGCTTATAGCTTATCTTTGTTACATCAAGCAAGGGCACTACGCACGGTGCTGCTCACCAAAAAGCATCTAATTGCAACCTTACTAGCAATACATACACTAGTAGCCACAGGCTAGTCCCAATAGTGTGTGTGTTTGGCGAAGTCCCTCCACTCCTACGGTCTCGTAAGGACCACTGAAATTATCCACTTTATCTGACAACACCACACATCGTGATATTGTCTTGTGCCTTACCAAGAATAACATTGACGTTTATGCTTTTAACTAAAATATGTATGTTATTAACCATTAACTAGCCACCTAAGTGTTTTCAAGGCAAATCTCACTTACCACTTCTACTCCCTCACTTAGACAACTAGACATTGACAAAACCTATCACATATACAGACATTGAAGGATACTAATCCATCAAAGCACAAAGCCATTCATGCTCTTTCGAAGGTCCTGAACTTCAACTCATAGAAGAATCCATTCAGTGACGAAATTAAACACATCAGAAGCTTAATCATGGCTATGTCAAGTTAATTTAAGGTTATTGTATCATTAAACATCAATCCAAACTCGATTCGGGGTCTTAAAAACTCAAAATAACAAAACAGAGCCTTTGGGGCGCGCTGAAGCACAACATAACCCTGGAAAAGCAAATGCTCAGTGTTGGCGCGCGCTAAGCCTTCCCGGCATGCGCCATAACTTGCAGAACATTCTGTTCTGTCACTGCTCAGCTTTGGCGTGCACTAGACCTCTTTAGCGCGCCCTAAAGTTGCAGCAGTGTTCTGTTTTGCTTCTGTATCATCCTCGGCGCGCGCTAAAGCCCCTTAGCGGGCGCTAAAACCATCAGCAGTATCCCGTTAACACTCTGTTGGCTCGCGCCTCTTTGGCGGGCGCCAAAAGGGTCGAACTGCTCTAAACAACAGTTTTTCTGCACTTTTCGAATCCAAACCAAATTCCAACTCATATGCAACAAGTTTTACACAGAAAACTGCAGCAAAACTTCACTAAACCACTACAAAACTTTCTTCAAACACTATAAAACAATAAAAAGTTCAATAGGAAGACCATCTTACTTGGAATCCAATCAATTCAAAGCAAAACTTCAAGCAAACTGCAACCAATCGTGATTCCTCAACTCAAAACCTATTTGATCAACAATTAAACCTAAATTAACTGTGATTGAATGTTTCTAAACAATCTGAACTACCAGGGCCGGCCCTGGAATATTTTAGGCCTTCGGCTATGTCGTCGAATTAGGCCTTTTATACTGAGTGCGACATGTGTCGCCGAAAAGAAACGGGGTTCGACACACCATTTCGTAGAAGGGATTTTTCATTGGGAAACACCATTTCGGGTTTGCATGTTCATTGGGACACATCATTTGAAGACGAACTGGTTTGTTCTTTCGTGAAAGTACAATATATTTTCGTTGTCATATATATAGAGACATCGGCATTCGGTGAAAAACACGAATAGAAGCATCATCATTACAAACATAATGTGTCTTTAAAGTAGTACTCCATTGAATCACGAGAGAGGTCTTAAAACATCTCTTTAAAAAAGCGTTTTATACGCCTTGGAGATCATTCGATTGCTTTTTTATCACATTTTTTCTAACATATTTCCCGTGACTTAATCCAATTCAAAAAAAAAAGTATACATATGTGATGTGTGTACATAATTTAGGCATTGTAATTTTTGGCGCTTTATCAATTGAAGTAAAAAAAAATATAGGTCAATTAAAAATTCTTTTGGCCTTTATTAACACATCCTATTACGTTAGATTGGATTAGATCTATACGGTTTTTTTTTTAAATTGCGGAACATGTAAATTCGGGCCCTCGAAATTATTGGGCCTTAAGCCGCCGCTTCCTCGGTTTATAGCTAGGGCCGGCCCTGTGAACTACGGACTGAAAAACTTAGAACATCAAAACTTGATTGATTTTACAAGATTCCAAAACTAGGGCTAAACTATACATTTTCCAAACTTTTAAAACTTGGTACCAAAACGATGCTTGTTTCCTCACGATTCCGTTAGTCTACTTGAATATGAAATCCAAAAACTTTGTGTGAACTTTGGAAGTTTCCTTCCTTTTGGTTTTTTGTTCTCTCTTTTCTCCGGACAACTTCGAACTTTTCTGAGATAATCTTTCTAACAACTTCCTAACATAATGGGGAGTTTTATTTGAAAAATAAAACCTCATCATTACATTATTATTCTTTTTTTTATAAACTTAATCCAAAATAATAAATATAATATTCAGATTTTATACAAAAAGACACATCTGTCCTTTTTAAAAAATCAGAATATTATATGACTTGATTTAGTTTTTTCATGTTCCGGCTTGAATCGAGCTACTAAAAAAATTAACCGATCCAGTCTCAAACTCAAAATACAATGATCGAGTAACTCATGGGTTACTTGAGCTTTATTAAAGCTCACGAGCGAGTCGATTTATATCCATTGTTTGACGAGTTGAATTCGATCCTTCCCTTTAAAGCTCGATCGAGCTCGAGCCAAGTTTCAAGCCCATGTTTCTTTTAGGCAAATTTTACTCAATCCCTGACGAGTATCGGCTCGACTCTGTTCGGTTCGATTACAATTAGATGAGTGAAATATATATATTTCCAGCTTGACTCGAATATTTCTTTATTGGTTTTTTGGGGGGAAGTTTTAGGAGTTTGTAATGACCAAATTACCCCTGCAGGCCGCAAAATCCAAACCAATTCTTGTTCTTTAATTCACATCGACAAAGCTTCTTTTTTCCCAGTTCCACCCCACAACCCTCACACCAAACGAAAAATAAATTCAACCGTCCTCCCCCATGGCCACCGTTACCTCCGTCGTGCTCCTCCTGTTCATCCTCCTCCTCTCCAACCTTCATCCACCAATCACCGTCCTTTCCGCCACCTTACCATACCTCTCTCCCACAACTCTTTTCCATAACTATAACAAGATGCTAACAAACTTCAAAATTTACATCTACACCCCACAAAACCCCATCTTTTTCACAGAACAACCTTTATCTCTTTTCCATGATTACCTTCTCAAAAGCCAATTCATCACCTCTGATCCAGAAGAAGCTCAACTTTACTACATACCTTTTCCAGCTGACTTATCTTCTCGATCAATTGCTCGTTTGATTAAAAATCTAAGAGCAAGTCAACCCTACTGGAATCGAACACTTGGTGCTGATCATTTTTTTGTATCGTTAGCTGGTATCGAGAGTTCTTCCGATCGGAATATCGTCGAATTGAAGAAGAATTCAATTCGAGTCTCGATTTTTCCGACTACTTCTGGTAATTTTATTCCGCATAAGGATGTTACTTTACCACCTGTAAATCAATCCCCTGTTATTACACTATCTCAGGTTAATAATCAGACGGCGTCTATATTTTGTTACATGAAGTGGGACGGCAAAACTGAGAGGAATTTAATCGAACAGTTGGCGGGCGATAGTGAATTTGTTATTGAGTCAGAAATTGAGCAGGCAGATCATGTGGGCTTAGTTAAAAACAGTAAATTCTGCTTGTTTTTGTACAAGGGAGAGGTGGATTGGATGGTGGAGGCTATGGCTTTTGGGTGTGTGCCTGTACTGCTTGTTGAAAGTCCTATTCAAGACATGCCTTTGATGGACGTATTACATTGGTCTGATATGGCTTTAGTTGTCGGGATTAATGGAGGGGTTAAAGAGTTGAAGACGGTGTTGAGTGAGGTCCCGGATGTCCGGTACCAGAAAATGAAGAAATTGAATATGGCGGCTAGTCGGCATTTGGTGTGGAACGATGAACCGCAGCACCACGATGCGTTTTACATGGTCGTGTACCAGCTGTGGCTAAGGCGTCATGCCATACGATATGTCCTGAGGTAGTGAGGGTGTTTCTCTTGCTCTGCTGCCGGAGGAATATTGTATGTCTACACGGTCGTAGACATTGTTATATCAGACCAAAGAAATATACATATGTCCATGTATATTATAAGTATTTATAGGAGATGAATCATATGATATAGTTGTTTATTACATCTTCACTATACAATTTTGTGATCATTATAGATGTTATTATATCTTTCACTATACAGTTTTGTGATCATTGATTGATATAGTTATAGTTGTTATTTGCATTTCTCTCTTATGCAGTTGTTTCAGCTTTTGAATTGAACATTTATCAAGTATCTACATGTAAAATACACAATTGATTCATTTGGGTACTTGACATTCTCTTTCATTCAATTGTTCTATGGGCGTTTTTAGTGACATCACACTAAAAATATACCCATAATTGACATTCTCAAAGTCGATTTTGGCTTATAAGTGTAAAATACTGTCTCTCTGCATGGTGTGAAGTGACGACACTGGGGATGGATTAAAAAAAAAAGACACTAGGGAAAAAAATTAAATTCCAAAAACAACATCATAGACAACTGATTAATATATTCCATAGCAAAATATTCCAGAGGTTAACCTCAACTTTCCACAACTTCCATCATATTACTAAATTAAGATCAAAGCTTCACTACTAGTACTTTGATCTGCCGTTAGGAGCCTAATTACACCTCAGCCAAAAGGGGTTTTAATGAAACTTAAAGACAACGACACTAGATATGGCGCAGAACACTAAAAAAAAAGTTTAGGATTTTACAAAGTCCTTGATGCTACTTAGCCACGAGATATACTCCCAGCTTTCTTTCTTAATCATGTAGTCATGCAATAAATCGGTAGTGCTTGGCTTGATACCGCGTATCTCTAGATACTTGAGGAACGCGTCATGCACCGTCTCATCCAAAGACCTGGTTTGCAAAACAGGGGGAGTGATTCAGTAACCTACATATGCAAATAGAAAGCAGAAACAGGGTGTTTTCGTAATGCTTACGAGATTTCAGGTCCCTCGTACGAAAGTTCATCCTCTAAGTTAGATGGATCCCTAACAGAGACGCTGTGTATGAATATGAAGTCGGGATAGGCACTGCAGATAAACTCCAAACATCTTCTTTTCTTGAAAATTCTTATGATTACAGGGAGCTCTGAGTTACACTCATTCTCATCTGCACGTGTATCCTCCTCCGTTGGAGTAAGAATGGGTATATCAACTACAACTTCAATTTTTTCCTCTCGATAGTAACGTGTTAGTTTAATATAATTCCGGGTAGCATAGTTTTCGATCTCGAATGGGAATTCCTCCTCAGGAATCGGCTCAAGGTCCTACATTGACATAAATGGAAATTAAACACTAAGAGCGGGAACATAACGAAGAAGGTGACAGGCTCAAGGTCCTATATTCACATTGATATAAATGGCGATAATCCATCCGGGACCTACATTCCCATTGATATAAATGGCAATAAACACTAAGAACAGGACATAACGAAGAAGGTGGCCGGCTCAAAGTCCTGCATTCACATTGACATAAATGGCAATAAACCTTAAGAACAACAACATAACAAAGAAGGAGACGTATTATTTAAGGAAAATTTGCAGTAAAATCTTTCGTTCTAGGTTCAATATACAGCAATAAACCTCTAAACATCCATTCATCTTTCGCTGTCCTATTCAAAGCTTTGTAACTATATCTATTCCAGCTCCTTAGTAGTTTCTAACATCGGAACTACAAGCTTTCTAACACAAGACTAGGGGTGTTTCATTTTAAGCCCTGTAGAAGAAACATTATCAATTTTATAAAATGAACTGCTGGAAAAACCTCAAAATAAGAGCAAATTCACTTGGTGTTGCCTATTTTAATCCACTTTTGCCAGAAAAATCTCTTGGTGTTACATATGCTCAAAGGAGATCCAAGCAAACGAAGAAGATTTCACTGATGAAAATTAGTTTGCGAAATGTAAATCATATATTTGTTTAGTCATACCGAGGTTATTGCAACTAAAATAAGCCCTTCTAATCTTCCATTTTCTGGAACAAAATCTGCCTATTTTATGATACAACTCTCCGCTAAAATTTCTTCAAAAATGCATTTTCAAGGGACATCATGACTCACTCAAACAATGACGAAATTCCAACAAGAATCTAATAAAAGGTAAAAATGAGGAGAAAAAAGTAAGGGGAAATGAGAAAAGGATAGACATGGACCTCATCAGCGCCCTCGAGTTCTTTAGCGTCCACAATTTGTTCTTCGATGACTTGGACAAGGGCGTTATCCTCATCAGGTAGGCTAGAGAAGTAGCGGTGAAATGCCGACGGCATTGATCTCCTGACGAGGTTTTCGCACACAATACTGCGGCGGTTGACGGCGGAGATGATGGTGGAACAGCGGTGATAGTGCCTCTGGCTCGCCGAAGCCAATCGGACGGCCAATGGAACCACATTTGAAGTGGAAATCCTTCGAATCATGTGATTCAGAGCCCTTTTCAGTGAGGAAAGGAATTGTTTGTTAGGGTTTTGAACCGAAGAGGATTATCGCGCCGATCAAACAGAATGGCCGACAGTTAACGGAGGGGTTTTGGGCTTCTTTAAGTGGCGGTTGGCTTGGAGGAGGGGAAAACACTTTCCAGGTGGTGTGATTGGAGATCAGATTCCTTCTGTTGTACTTTTGATAATAATTTGTTTAAATTGATAACATGATAACCATCTTTCGGCTGACTTAGTCTAACATGATCAACGGTGTATATTATTACACCGTCCTTTACAACCTTATCCTAATATTATTATTATGTCATTTGTTGTGACACAACCGTCGTATTATATCATTACCCTTTTTAACACAAAACGATCTTTTTTTTTCTTCATAGAACATAAAACGACATTGTTTTGTATTAAAAAAAAAAACACCCGTATCCAACAATACCTTCGAAGGAGAAGTCTCAAACAATTGTTTGGGGATACATTGCAAAAGGAAAAAAAAAAAAAATAAAACATTGGATGGATAAGTGCACTCGAGGAGATGTTGTCTCGGTGTGATTGTATTCCGATAAGAATAGTACATCGAAAATACACCGAAATAGTAAACATTTTATACAAAAATTAATTAGAAATAATAAATACATAAAAAAAATCATATGAACATATTTTATAGAGAAGAGATTTTTATTTTATTTTAAAATACTTCATCCCTTCCAAAATAACTAATACAGTTCTCAAAAAATTTGTTTCAAAATAACTAAGACGTAATATTTTCTAATACAAAATTTAATGCACATTTCCCTTTTATTTTTATTCTAGTTTTTATCTAATCAAAGTCTAAAGACAAAACAATTGAATACTTCCTTAATCTGCGTGTTTTTTACAATTGGCTCAATTATTGTGGAACGAAGAGACTATTCAATAAAAAAAGATATTTACTTCAAAGACTGAGTTGTACATGACCCATTTTAAGGTTTAAAGTATTTATTATGAGGTTTTTATTTGTACCACAACCGATTTATCGTAGAAAATACTTTAAGACCTTAAAATAAGCTTAGCCTTTGAAGTAAGTTTCTTTTTTTTTATTGAATACTTCCTTTGTTTCAGAATAACTGAGTCAGTTGTCAAAAACACACAGATTAAAAAAGTCATTGGTGAGATGAAGATTTGTGTATAAATTGTGTAGATTTATGAGAGTAAACTTATCACTCTCACTTTTATACTAGACCTACACACCCCATTTACATTGCAAAAAAAAAAAAAAAAAAAAATCACACTTGCACACACAACAACCCAAAAAAAAAAAAAGGAACACACACACAAACATATTGTTACTAAAACGGGATTATAAAATTTTCACTTTCCCCGCTCTTTAAAATTAACAAAAATCTCTCATTCTCTTCTTCATGTTCATGTTCATCTTTTTCATCATCATCTTCATCTTCATCATCATCATTTCATCAAATCTATTTTTATATTGGAAAATTAGGGATAATGACACAATCTGAAATATTTTTAAGAATAATGAGACATTACATATATTTTTATAGGAGAAGAATGACAATGCGATAATTTTATCGAGAAGGATGACAGTGAATCCCGAAAATCGGTGAATCTCCTCAGGTGAAATCGAAATCGGTGAATTTCGATGGTGAATCCGAAAATTAATGAATTTTCGACGATGAATTTTGAAAATTAGTGAATTTACGGTGAATTTCAATTGAATTTAAGCAGTTGAATTTCGAACACAAGTGAATTTTGATAAATGAATAAATAATTTTCATCTTTATGCGAAAGTTTCAAAAATTGTCTTCTACTTAATTGATGAAATATTTATGTATTCTCATTTATTCCCTTTTATATTTTTCTTTACATTATTAAGATATAATATTAATTATCTATATTCTCATCAGTTTAAATTTGAAAATGTGGCAATTCAACACATATATCTTCAAAATACAATCAAATAGGCTTTTGAACAGCATTGTATCAAAAATTTGGATACGGAAGTGGATTGGAGAAAAAAATCACGCTTTTATGTCGCCTAGATAAATTCGACCCCTCGAAGGTCGATTTTTGTACAATTGACCTAGAAAAAGTCGATTATTGAGCCACAATTGATAGTAAAAAAAATTCATTTCTTTGAATCGACTTTACTACGGTCGATTTTGCTCAGAATCGATTATGCTACGGTCGAATTTGCTTATGATCGACTCCGTTACATCGATTTGTTATGGGCAAATTTAAAGACATGAACTTCATCACCGTTCCTGTAAGAGAATAAAGGATAAATGTGTTTAAATCGTTAGCTTACATCATATTTACCCTTGCTACTATTTTATATTTATCCGTAGTTTGAAGTTCATCATGTTATAGGGTGTGGATTACAGGTAGGGTATGGGATGCATTAGCATCAAAATCCCTACAACATCTTTTATCTCCACAATAGGGTTATAGGGATACAATAAAAAATACACTACATCAGCCTCCTCATCCTTTCCCTATAATAGGGATCATGAACAATGTCACTCCAAATGTATGGTGGCACTGTAGCTCACCCTACATATATTTTATTTATTCTTTCTCACAATAATTAATTTTGAAAAAATTGTTTATGGATAAAAAAATTGAATATTTTAATAGTATAAGGATATAGATAGTGATGTTGATGTGGAGTACTATGAATTCAGTAGGTGTAAAGTAGGAATGTATTTTTAATAATATTTTTGAAGATAGAGATATGGATTTTAATGCTAAGGCTCTAAAGTATATACATAATAAATGGACCCTATTGTAATGTAAAAACTTTGATGTGGATTAGTTTATAAATGTATTGCAAAGGTAGAAAATGGCAAAATTGTAATGAAAACAGAACTGTAACAAAAAATGAAAAATGTAGAAATTTCAGTATTGCGCAATGGTAGATTTAATAAGGCGAGTTGATACATATATACGGCTCTATTACCCTTTCAAAAAAAATTGAAAATAAAATTAACCCTATACAATAAGGCGAGTTTGTGTGCGCCCCGGATATCTAGTGGTCTATCGAGAACGTATATTAAATAAATCTAATATTACACGTAGAATACTACTACGTATGTCGAGTTTAGCAAAATGGAAGCTCAAAAGACTCGGCAAAACATCATAAATGCTACTAAGAATAGAAATCAATAATTTTAAAGATAGAAATGTAACATTTATTACGTTGGAGAACCAAATAAAGCGTAACAAACGTAAATCCTATGAAAACAAGTATTAAAGAAAATTACAAGAAATTCTCCAACGAAACAAGTCTAATGAATATAAATATAAATAAATAAAGTTTTCAACTTCTTTCCTTAAACGTCGTCATCAAAGTCATCCTCGAGCAGCGGGATTACTGTTTCGTCTTCTCTCCCCAAACACATAAATAAACATGATTTGAGGTATACATCAACGGACAGTAGAAGTAAGCTACAATTTAATTAAGGCTCTTTAACAAGTTTATTATTTTAATTATCTTTATGGGACCGACTCAATCAGGGTTCACTTCATGTCCATCGACACGTCATGACTAACTAATCCTAACTTAGCTTATCTTTGTTACATCCGCATTCAAGGACACTACGCATGGTCTTTGCCCACCACGAGACATCTGGTGCAACCTATTGGTGGATCTCACCAATAGCCACGGGCTAGTCCCGATAGTATACGCGTTCGGCGTGAAGTCCCTCGTGCATTGGGGTCTTATGAACTCACAGAGTTATTCCATTGTAAAGTCCCTTTACTCTCTGGTGCCCTGGGCCGGCAGAGTTATCTACTTGTGAAGTCGCCACTTTACTCCTGGTGCCCTCTAATGGCGAGCCTAGTTATCCACAACGAGTACCCTCTACTCCCGGTGCCTTTAGAAAGGCCGGCAAGTTTACTCGTTTTATCAGAAGGCGCACACATTGCCATATAGTTTTGTGCCTTACAAGGATGACATGATGTTTAATCTTATTACTATGCAAGTATGTAATTTTTAATGGTTATTAATTAGCCACCTAAGTTTTCAAGGCAGCTCCTCACAAACTCAACTCTCTCTCTTGACCACTAGGCGTGGATGGCTGCCAAGCAAGATATGCATGATATTGATGAACTCTAGTTTCAAAGCACAAGCCCTTCATGCCTTTCCAGACGGTCCCGGACTTCAACTCCTTTAAGAATACGTCAGGGTGCCGGAACCAACGCATCGTCAACTCAATCGAGGCTTGTTTATGTTTAATTAATGTTATTTAAACTCATTATTATGATCTTACAATTCAATTAAACATCACAATAACATTAATTTCTGAAATTCAACATCTCTTAAATCATAATTTATATTTTCTAGAAAATAACACAACAAACTAAAACCCAACAACTATGCATTATACATTTATTTATTTAAAAAAAACTACAAATCATAACACTTTGTCAATGTTTACTGTTTAAATACTTTTTTACTAGCAATTGTATCTTTATTTTTTTTTATTCTTTTCCTAAAGGACAAAAAGAAAAGAACAGTATCTTTCTTTCTTCCACTTTCGACAGCAGCATTCATGGGTTCATGGGTATTGATGAAGGTACTAACCTAACAATAATAATATAATTATAGACTAGTATATAGCAAACAACAAAAGACTGCATATACTATCTAATATAATGTGTAAATATATTTACATAGACTAGAACCGACCCAGCATATATAAAATTTGTTTTTATTTTATTTTATATAAATATATATGTGCCGAGACTTCTGGGAAGCATCACGGTATTAACCCCAAAACATAATAAGAACATGAAGGTATACAAAACAGCAGCAATAGCAGTGAAACGTATATTTATATATATATAATCCCCTTTTTTCAACCCTATCATCACAAAGCTATAATTCTGGCATTAGGAAAGAAACTCTCTACAAACGAATTAAAAAGCACGATCTAACATCTCTAAATGCATAATTAATTTGTAGGAAGGTTCTCTTACCTTAAGCAAGGTATTCCAAGACCAAAACTCAGAAAACACAGCAGCTAAAACGATCTGTTTTCTGCAACAAACCTTGTGAAAGCTCCAACTTTCTGATACTGAAACGATGCCCTTCTCACGACGATTCCGCTGCTTCTCTCGAAACTGAAAACGATTAAGAATCGACTCAGAATTCTCTCTCAGCCCTTTTTCTCCAAGCCTTGCACGCATAAACAAGAATTTTGGGGAAGAAAAATCTGATTAAAAAGGTTTAGAAACTGATTGGGTTTATTCTTCCTTAAAATAGGAAAAATCCCAACAATTAACCTAAATCCTTGTTTTTCCTTAAATGCCCTTACTAATCAGATTTCCTTTTCTTTACTGTATACATATATAATCTCGAAATATATATATATATATATATATATATATAATTAACAAATACTTAAACTCCGAATAAAAGGAACCGAACCCAATATTTCGTTTTTGAAAATAGCGTCGTCTGCTTTTAAAATCGAATATTACAGAGTTTATTAGCAAGACCACCAAATTATTTTGACACCTTTATTATTATTATTTTTCATTTACTTTTGACATCACAAAATCACTTTTTAGCAAGCGGCGTTACGGGCGCCGAGTCAAAGCGTCGGTGGAGTCGGCGTTTCATCGTGATACATTTATAACGGTAAATTCAGTGATACTGACTTTGGAATTGAACACAAACGTCATTTTCAGTGACGAATGGAACACAAACGTCAATTCCAGTGACGCTCGTACCGAGAACGGGCGTCAGTTTCACCGACTTCTGTGTTGTGCAAATAATAAAAATATTTAATATGGTGCTAAAAATGATTTATAGGATGCCAAAAGTAATTGTGGTGTCATAAGTATTTTTGTAGTGCAAAATAGAAACCGCCTAAGTTTACTAACAACATTTAGTTTATGAAAAAATTCTGGTCAATTTGACAGGACCACTATTTGTTACCGAAATTCTCAACTTTCAAACCAAACGCTCCGGTGAAACAATATAAATAAGTGCATAGGCTCTTTAAACGTCACCTCACTACCCCAAACATTTTTATTTACCTCAAATCGTTTCATTTGATTTTCAAACACAGTAAAAAAAAAAAAAAAAAAATGGCTTTTAAGTCCAAACCACTCCATTTCATGATTATAATGCTCCTTACGGCTCTCTTTTACATGGAGTTTGCTACAGTTTTCAGTGCACCAAAACCAAAAGTTTGCAGTCCTGGAGAAGTAAACACAAATGATGAAGTTGCAATTGGTGTCGCTGAGTTTGCGGTTGCTACACAAAACCGACGCGGCGGCACGGACTTGCGGTTCGAAAATATTGAGTCTGGATTGGTGTATAATAAAGATTACGCATGTAAATACAACCTCACTATTAAGGCAATGGACAACCACGTGCAGGTTTCACACAGATACATTGCTCAGGTTGTAGTGAAAGTACACAAACGTGGTGCTCCAAAAAAACTTTCTGGTTTCACACAAATAGATTAGAAACGAAAGATATTTGTATTTTTATTTATCAAACTATAAAAAAAAAGATTTCAGAAGTTTGAAAGTAATGGAATTTTACCGTTTTCTGTCATGTTGAGTTTCTTTGAGTATACATAATATGAGCATCGAAGGGTTAAAAACTCATCATTTTAATTTACTGTGTTTGTGCCTTCAATCATTTCAAATTACCTACTTGTCTATTGTGTGAAACTTTCGGTAAAACTCTTCATAAATTAGCGGGTCAACAATCAGGGTGATTCGACGATATGAGCGCAATAGAGAGAGTTGCATCGTGCGACATCTGACCACACATGCGATTCGAGATGCAATAGGGAATTCCCCACATAAGATGAAACTGTGTGGTCCAGATGTTGCCACGTGTACATCTCCGCATTAGGGCCTCCCCACCATAGAATCACCCCAACAATCAACATGTATATTTGCGTGTTGCAATCATTTCACTCGTACCATTGGTTGAGTTGTTTACATATATAAACTAGTTAACGTGAGCCGTTCAAGGCACGGCAGACCCAACGTAAATCGTTATTAGCGATAATATCAAGGAATAGATCCCCAACGTGAAATAAATTGCGTAAACTTAAACCGTAACAAATTCAAGCCAAAAGATAAACAGTGCAAGAGAAATATATCACATTTTTTCCAAAAGACAACGCTTTCTTATAGACGTGAAGATTGTGAATCACCTCTCTTCCAGCCCTATCAGTAGTTTCCATCTACAAAATAAACTACAATATGATGTACCGGAGAACAATGTCATAAAGTCGATCACTTTAGCTTCGAATTTACGCAATGAAACATTATAGAAAAACAATTAGCGTACCATAACTAGTATACACGGTCAAATCTCCCGGAACGTCTAAGCTTCCAGATCATTAATATGTTTGAAAATGTGTTTCACTCATTTTCTATACGACATTTCTCTTTCTTATCATTAATGAATACGTCATTGATCTCGTGTTCATTCATTTGGTAGAAAAAAAACACATGTCAAACAGGCTGAAGAATATAAAAAGTGATTTGGTGGTATTCCAACGTCAATTTTAGTGACGTTCGTACTGCAAATGGCCGTCGGTTCCACCGACGTTATGTTGTTCAAAATAATAAAAATATTTATTGTGGTGTCCACACGGTTTTATTCAATTGTTGTGTCGAAATCGAAAATTTTCGGTTCATTGAAATTTAAAACTGAATCCGCACTGTCAGTTGGAGGTACTAAAAATGAACCGTATCGAAATATAGACTTTGTTGTGTATAATATTCAATTGTTGTGTCGAAATCGAATCGAGAAATCGAAAATTTTCGGTTGATTGAATTTTAAAGCCTCCTTCGGTTTATATATAAAGATAACCAAAATTCCAGTTTTAACGAAGGAAAAAAAAATTTTGGTGCTTGCGTGTCACCGTAAAAGGCCGCCACGTGGCCTCTTGGGCTTGGGGTGACACGTGGTGACATGTGGCCTCTTAGGGTAAAGTGATATAAGATTCACTCATTTTCTATACGACATTTCTATTTCTTATCATTAATGAATACATCATTGATCTCGTGTTCATTCATTTGGTAAAAAAAAACACGTGTCAAACAGGCTGAAGAATATAAAAAGTGATTTGGTATTCCAACGTCAATTTTAGTGACGTTCGTACTGCAAATGACCGTCATTTCCATTGACGTTATGTTGTTCAAAATAATAAAAATATTTAATGTGGTGTCCACACAGTTTTATTCAATTTGTGTCGAAATCGAAAATTTTCGGTTGATTGAAATTTAAAACTGAATCCGCACTATCAGTTGGAGGTACTAAAAATGAACCGTATCGAAATATACATTTTGTTATGTATAATATTCAATTGTTGTGTCGAAATCAAATCGAGAAATCGAAAAATTTTCGGTTGATTGAATTTTAAAGCCTCATTCGGTTTATATATAACGATAACCGAAATTTCGGTTTTTACAGAAAGGAAAAAATAAATATTTGGGTGCCACGTGTCAACCCAAGAGGCTGCCACGTGGCCTCTTGTGGGCAAAGTGCCTTAGCCCTTAATAGATATAAGGTACAAATGAATAAGTTATAGCTCATAAACACGCCACATATACGAATGTTGTATCATAGTGATCAAATTATCAATGGACATTCTTAGTCAGTGGCGGATTCAAAAACAAAAACAGTGGGGGAACCCAAAGCAAATTTTAAGATCCGTCGAGGGCATTAGTGGTACTTTTATATTTTTTTAACGACAAAACGACTTCATTTTGGTATAACTTTTTTCGAATCTGAATGGATGCACTAACCCCTAGTGACGGATCTAGAAAATATTTCAGTGGGGTCCACACATCACGTTTCACACTATTGTTTTTTTTTACCAGTGGGTGCACAAAACAATTTTTAAAGAAAAACTAGTATAATTTTTCATTTTGAGGGGATCGATGGACCCCATTATAATGTATATGCATCCACCTTTGCTAAGACTATCACTTCAAACATCACTTTAAATACATCGTTTTTCATTTCAGTTATAATCTTTTAACATTTTATAAATCAATCTACTCCAACAATCATCCTCCATCCGTTTTTTTTTTTTGTCATTTAAATTTACATACTTGTCTATTGTGTGAAACTTTTGGTAAAACTCTTCCTAAATTAGCGGGTCAAATATATATAAATACAAATAAATAAGTTATACCTCATAAACACACCACATATGCGAATGTTGTATCATAGTGATCAAATTATCAATGGACATTCTTAGTCAGTGGCGGATTCGAAAACAAAAACAGTGGGGGCACCCAAAGCAAATTTTAAGATCCGTCAGTACCAGTATCACCGTATTAGTATCAGTATCACCGGTTGGCCACCTTGCTGCCATAATCACAACTCAAATGAGGCCATATTGGAGCAAGTGAAAGCATAACAAAACACTTCTGATGCAATAAAACTGTTCAAAGGATCATCAAAGAAAAATTAAGACATTGAATATATCTCTTCTGATGCACCCTATAAAAAAAAATCACTTCCTTACTACTTGCTTTGTCATTTGATCGATTCTTTAATTCAAATGTTTACAGCTAACGGTTCTTCAACATACATATCCACAAACCATTAACGGTTACATTATCAAATTCTCACCTGAAATGGAAATCATACCGAGCAGATTCTTCATTTTATTGCTTTGAAAATGTCCAATAAAATGCCAATTTATATCATCCGGAAGCTGCAATGACGGTGAGCAAAAGTATATGAGCTAAAATTCTCAATAGATATGAGCAAAAGTATGGACATCGATGTTTTGAACTACAAAAATTCTCGATAGATAATGGACATCAATGTTTTGAACTACAAAAATTCTCGATAGATAATTGACATCAATGTTTTGAACTACAAAGAAGTGTACCTGAAGAGCCTTTTTGATGAATTCTTGGACGTAATTTTCCCCAAAACATCGATGACCAGCATCATAATCTTGGCGTATGAGAGAAACCGGCTTCGTCTTGCTTACGGCCACCACTCGTACGTCATCGGCACAACGGCCAACCTGCTCCGCCGCAAAATCGACGTTGTGGAACACCATCCTCAGCGCCGTGACAACTGTATTTCTACAACAGGATGATTGGCACAACTGTATTTTCCACAACACAGTATCAGTATCACAATATCAGTATCACCCCCCAAAACAAGTGTATTTGAAAGCTTAATGATATGAACCAAATGAACAACACGCTTAAGGCATTACTCCATTTGGGTACATCATTTACTGAGAGAATAGGCCGACAATTCAACAAGGGAAGGGAGTCTTTATTTGTATTCCTCCGACTTTACCATGCATCACACGAATCAACATTTTAAATGTTGATTTTGAATCCAGAACCGACTTTTAAAAATCGATTATATCAAATTCAAGATCAAGATACATGATAAACTTTTGTTTTCATGGAAAAATCTCACACATAAACATGATTTTGTAATCTAGCATATCAAAATAAACATTTTTTTGTCATTAAAATTACTAATATTTCATCTAAATTTGAGAGCTTACTTCTTTCCGAGAGCAAAAGCAATGAAATGTAAGGAAGATGTTATTTGTAATCTGTTCCATTTGTTCACAGTGCCCTGATGTACCTCCATTTTCGTCATCAATGATTCCACCTACACACATATATCATAACAATTCTCTTATTATCATTCATTATATATATATATATATATATATATGCTAGTAGGAAACCCGTGCATAATGCACGGGACACAACCAAAGGAAATAAAGTAGCCTTCATAATGCACGGGACACAACCAAAGGAAATAAAGTAGCCTTCATAGAAGGGAATCAATTCTATTAGTTGTTTCATTGTTCGACGTTGAATATCGATGCACGCAATGTGTTCATGGTAATGATAGGACCGTTATGTACATTATGTGTCGCTATCTTTTTAAATTCATTAATGATAAATTATATCGTTAATTCCTCATTTCAGCTTAGCTTTGTATTTTAATGTAAGTCCACATGGTAATGATATGAGCGTTATGTGTCGATATCTTATTAAATTCATTAATGATAAATTATATCGTTAATTCCCCATTTCAGCTTAGCTTTGTACTTAAATGTAAGTCCGTGTGGTAATGATAGGAGTGTTATGTACGGTATGTGTCGATATCTTATTAAATTCATTATTGATAAATTATATCGTTAATTCCCCATTTCAGCTTAGCTTTGTATTTAAATGTAAGTCCGCATGGTAATGATAGGAGTGTTATGTACGGTATGTGTCGATATCTTATTAAATTCATTATTGATAAATTATATCGTTAATTCCCCATTTGAGCTTAACTTTGTATTTAAATGTAAGTCCGCACGCTGCTCCAGTGATGTTATGGGTGATTTAAAATTAAGATAAATGTGTATTCATAGCTCAAAAACCCGTGCATAATGTACGGCTGATTTAAAATTAAGATAAATGTATATTTGAAAAATAATCTTTATTCAACAGCAATTAATACAGTAGCATTATACTCGGTAATACATATAGTTTTTATATTCAGTAATACAAAAACAGCAACCCATATTTAACAATAAAACTACTACATGGAAAATAATAATAGCATAGAATGTCTTCTCTTAATGTTCTAACATTTGTGGCTAATGGCACACACATCCAATTTACGGACACAAATAGAAGGCTTATTAGAGCAGAAAATTGCATATTGAACCTAAATCACCAATTGACAACACTATATCTAGTCATCTAATTGCACTCATGGTACGTTTTTAAGTGCCAGAATGCAATTAACAACCTTGGTTAATCAGAAAGAAAAACATGCAACTTTTTAAATAACATCTTTACATGATGGTTACTCATCCAACTCTTACTTATTGACAATCCTTACTTTTGTCCATTTTAGTTGAATATTAAATCATTTTTTTCTTCTTTGACGTTACTTCATGGATTTAGTCTTTAACTTGACCATCTTCAAGCTTTAAAGTGAACTCTTATCCCCTGGATATGGCCTAGTGGTGAAGGCATGGGTGTGTAAAAGCAGCCTAGACCATAAGCTGGAGGTCAGCGGTTCGATTCCCGTAAAGGGGTTGATTTCCGATTGATAACATTCTTGATCTGGTGGTTGTAAAAGCACCCGTATTGGAGCTACTTAGGTTACTCGATTAACATCTCCCACATTCCGTGGGATCGAAGTGGGGACCCTTAATGTTGGGATTCAACATTTTTTTTTAAAGTGAACTCTTCATGTAAACAAAGGAAGAAGGGAAAGATTAGAATACTTGCATTTCCATGGCTAAAGTAATAGAAAGCTTATGTTTTAGGTTACAAACAAAAAAAAAGGAAAAAAAAGAAAAAAAAAAAAGAAAAAAGAAAAAGACTTATATATAGCACAGGGAGAAAGGACCGAAACACACTTATGGCTAATTTACAATACATGCTAACCGCTTCGACTATTGCTACTAACCATGGGCGGTGGTGAAGTCAAATATGAAGTAGATATCCCATTTCATTTCTTGAGAAGTTCATGAATCTGCATAATGAACATATGATACATAGACATAGCCCAAATTAATTGAATTCTCACCACACGCTACTTAAGAGGATGAGTCCAACTCGAAAAAGCATGATACATAAATCATAATATCAAATCATACCATCTCATGAAAACAATGATTTGAAATATCATTCTCCTCTGTTGGCTTCTTCTTCTCCTCAGCTCTTTTCACAACAGGTTTCCATACCATTACAAACCCTTTCAAGAAAATGAAACAGATGTGAAAACAGAACTGCAACATAATTTGGAAACATTGAAAATGGCCGCTGCTCTATTCACAGCCGGCTTGATACCCTTACAAATCATTTCAATTAAATGAAACATATGTGAAAATAGGAGCTGCATATGGAAATCATGTATCAAACACAAAACCGATCCAAATTGGATATCATGGATTAACATCATAATTGAATCCGAATGTATATCAGATCATATACCTTAATCAAAAGAATCTCTTACGTCGGTTTCTTCATCTGTTCGCGGCCGGCTTTTGATTTGTAACATTCAAAAATCTTTCACCATTCCATAACACATGTGAAATGGGTATAAGGTCAGAATTTGGATAAAGATTCGAGGAATGTGTTTGTTAGGATTTGGATTGTTTGTTTCATGTTTGGAATTTGAATAATGGATCAGATATGGTGGTTTTGCGGATTTGTTTGTTGAGCGTTTTCCGAAAACGAAGTAATCAGGATTCACGTGTTTGTCTTTGGGCAGGATAAATGACAAATAGAGGTAATTTTTTGGGTTATTGGGTTAAAAATGCTCTGCTTTTTTATATACTACATAAACTTCATGATTTTGATAAGATTAAAGAACAAAGAATCAAATACCTGAAATCATTGGGCATTATCAAAATAAGTAATAGAAACCGAAATTGAGATGCTTACAATGTCGGCTTTAGGTCAATTTCAATGGACAGCACCTGTCGGGATTGAAACTTCATGTCAAGCTGCTTGCTAAAAATCATTATTTGATCATAATAAAACAAATCAAAACCAACAACATATGTGCATTGCTGGATGCCAACTTCACGTCGGCAACCTCTCAAAGTCATTATAAGAAAACAAAACAAACAACATATCTACACTGCTATTATCAGAAAAATCAATGCGCAAAATACAAATTTCATCTCCCCTTCGTAAATGGTTACGTACCTCGACAGCGATGTGCAGCTCCTTTCACCGCCATTAATGAATCTTATTCTACAATGGAGGTGTTTGATTCAAACAGTGACTTGTTTGAGTCAAACCCGAGGACACTCAAAGTTTTTCTGATTATGCTTTCAAACTTATGAATTTTCGTCTGCATACTTGTGCCTTTTATAGGCTGCAAGTATATACCCCATAAATGAATGGAGGTACTCCTTGCACGAAAGGGTAGGGTTGTCACTGTTCACCGGATGAAAGCATGCAACCCTTACACGAAAGGGTAAGTACATATCAGTTCGAAAATGCATGTATCTGAAAATCCGAAAATGCATATTCCTTCATGAACTGATGCATGTATTGGTTTAGGTTTCGGGGGCGTTGCCCCCGAACCCCGACGAGTTGGCGTTGCCCCCGTTTCGTTGCGATAACATTAATTCGTATGGCAACTCGTATGCAAACGATTATAAAATATTTACTTTATGAAAAAATATCTAACATGATTTTATATTATTATTATATATCTATATAAAAAAAAAGAACACAAAGAAAAATAAAAAAGTATGTTTTGTGTAGACGTATGAATTTGGTTTTTGTTTCTAAATATGCTGGAAAAGACTACTTTGTAGGCATGTTTTGAGGCTATCAATAAATTGACTTTTGTATTTACGGATGTTAAAAACGCGATAAGTATGTTTTTAAAAAAAACTTCAACTAAAATGCCCAATTCTGAGACTTGGTCATAGGCCCAATTCTGGGACTTGGTCTTAAGCCCAATTAATGCCGGAGCCGGCCCTGGTTGAAGCTTATGGTATTCTCCAGTGAAAATGACATGAAATATTTCAGGTGCGTTTTTTATTGTTGCCACAGCAATTTGTGTCCTTTTTAAATTGCTTAGACAACAGTAGCAGACATTGATATGTCATGTACAAACTATAGCTCTAGCGATGCTCTTACTCTACTTCCAAGACATCCACTTGCATCACCAAGACGGGTGCGATTGTGAAACACGACATGCTGGGAAATTAAAACATTTGTCATTGGCTACATACTCTGTAAGTTCACTGTTTTACGTCTTCTATTGTTTCATTAGTTGTCACGGATTTTATCTAACAAAACAAACAAGTAATAAAATTTATAAATCCGGTATTCCCCAAGTGTAGGGATCGTAGTACAGCGATTAATACCGGAGTCGATCACAGGGAATCGGGGTATCTAGTTCATTAATTTTCCTAAGATTGTTACTACTAAAACGAAACTAAAAACGATAAAATAAACTGGACAGAGGATTGTCAGTCCAAAGCCAAGAAAGATAATTGCGAACGAAAATAACTCTAATCTATAAACTAAAAAGAAAATAAACTTCTAAGAGAACAACGAAGAACAAGGCACAAAGATAATTTCAATTAATGTTAACGAAGAACAAGCAATGATCCACCTATCTCGCAACACTCAATTTCTACCCTAAATCGTTTAGTGAAGATTTAATAAAGATGTGGTTCACCTATCAAAGGTATGAATTCCTACTCTCGTAGATAATTCGCCTATTAATCTTCTATCTTTTGATCTTAAAGATTAACGCTTCCAAAACAAGGTGTAAGATTTCTCAATCTAGCAACCTAGAAATTCTACCTAATCAACTCTCGTTATTTTTAGGTTAAAAATCTAATCTTTACTACGGTGATCTAGGTCTAACAATGATTCTCATCAACATTAAACATCAATAAGCAACAATCCATCGATATAATTGCATAATCAATACAAAAGCATAATAAAGATACAAGCTTTAATAAAACTCACAAAACAAATCCAAAGAAGAAATCAAGTTGTTGCTCGATCGGCTTCACAAGCTTGTTCAAAACGCTTAGCCTCTATCCATCGTTGGAATACAAATCATATAAATAAAAAGGAAGATAAAAGATGTTTATGATGGTGGGAAAACGCAGCCTAGTGGCGCCCCAAAGGGCCTGGGGCGGCCAGGATCGAATTGTGTTTCTTAGGGGTTGCGTAAAACGCGTCTATTTATAAGTTTTCAGTCGGTTTCAAAGAAAAGCGGTGGTCGGGCGCCCGTCCATTCCTTACGGGCGCTCGTTCGGTCGTCTTGCTGACTTGAGATGGACGCCCGTTTGCCAGCGGCCCAAACTCTCTGTTCAACTTTTTCCTCCGGACGCCTTGATCCAATATTCAGGACTTGATCCACTGGACGGGACTTGGGCGCGCGTTGACTTTTTTTCTTCCAAATTCATCTTGATCTTCATTCCAACTTCATCTCTATCTCTTCCCTTCCATGCAAATCATCACTTGAACATCTTTTAAGCTCCTTTCACCTCATGCAAGCGTACCTACATCACGATAAAAACATGCAAAATGTAACATCTTACATCTAAAGATATTTATCCAATAAAATCACATAATTAACCCGATTTTGCACTTTAATACTTCTAAAACTCATTTGCTCAATATTTCAATATAAATCTCGATTTCTATGAGAAACATACTAATATGGAGAGAATTGTTACAAAATATATCCTTATAAAACGTATAAAATCACCCTTAACATTAGTCCAGCCTCAATTTTATGATCATGTTTACTCTTCCTACAATCATCAAAATTTTCCTATGTTTTTTTTTCCAAATTGAGAAGCATCGGTTCTCCGTCAGTCCGTCTTCATTAAATTCGAGTGTAAGTGAAGTTATGTTGTTACAGAACTATTTTTTGGGTTTAGGGAGGGGGAAGTAGAAGCTGAATGCAGGTGCATTGCATGTTTTTTGTGTGGAACAGGAATGTCATTTCTCGAAGCACTTTCATTTTTACCTTAGTGTTTTTGGCTTAGTTGATCTATTTAATACAAATGCATATACTAATGGTTGTCTTCTCTTTTCAAGTAATCCGTTTGAGTTAATTGCAGGTGCATGCATTATCTAATTATCTAATGTTTGAAGATCATTTGGGTTGCAATGTTGCTAAGCAGTTGCATTTGTTTTGGCTTTCATCTATGGTGTCTTTTTAAGTAAACGGTTTGATCATATTTGGATCAGCTACCCTGCTTATGTTTGGTTTCGGTATGCTGTGGGTTGAAATTTATTCGAGATTTCTCATTTTTGCTTTCAGATATGGCATGTTTGTATGATATTGCTGATGTCTCATAGGGTGATGATGACTTCGTATCGCGGTGAGATTCTTATAATACATTGGTGTTTCTGTTCAATAACGTTGTGCTAATCCAGCGATACTAGCCGGGTGTGGATTTGAGCATCATCCAATATTCAGGATACGCAATTGCGCATTAGCATCCTATACTTTTTATCAATTTGCTTGGCATTCCTAAAGGCTTCTTCTGGGTTCTACTTTTTATTGTCTTTTTTTAAGGGACTTCTTAATATAGTCTTAGAGCAAACTATTGTAGTATATAATTAAGTATTCTCAAGTTATGTATATTCATTGTGTACATTCATTAATATTACGGTCGTTTTTAAATCTTACACTATCCCGTGCATTGCACGGGTTTTCCTACTAGAAAATATTAAGTAATAAATTGTTGAAATTTCTAGCATTGGTGGAGTAAAATAAAATAAAGAACATATTAAAAAGTTTGTTATTCATTTGAATCCATCATAGCATGCACCGTAGAAGCCTCATTGCGCGTCAATTCATTCAATTTTCTGGCTTATATTTAAAATGTTAAAAGTCCCATTTGAAAAATACAGAATCGCCATCACCATCACCATTCTCATCATGTGGTACCACATGTGTTATGATTTTTTTTTTCGTGTGTTTGTATTTCCGCATTCTATTTTTAATATCAAACTGAAATTGTCCCGTGCATTAAGCACGGGTTATTGGCTAGTATTTTATATAGAAAAGAGATTTTTTTTAGAAAACACTTCATCCCTTCCAAAATAACTAATACAGTTGTGAAAAAGTTTTGTTTCAAAATAACTAAGGCATAATATTTTCTAATACAAAATTTAATGCACATTTCTCTTTTATTTTTATTCTAGTCTTTATCTAATCAAAGTCTAAAGACAAAACAATTGAATACTTCCTTAATCTGCGTGTTTTTTACAACTGGCTCAGTTATTGTGGAACGAAGAGACTATTCAATAAAAAAAGATACTTACTTCAAAGACTGAGTTGTACATGACCCATTTTAAGGTTTAAAGTATTTACTATGAGGTTTTTATTTGTACCACAACCAAATTATCGTAGAAAATACTTTAAGACCTTAAAATAGGCTTAGCCTTTGAAGTAAATTTGCTTTTTTTTATTGAATACTCCTTTGTTTTGTATCAATAAATGAGTCGATTCACACATGATTAAAAAAGGCATTGGTGAGATGAGGATTTGTGTAAAAATGGTGCATATTTATGAGAGTAAACTTATCACTCCCACTTTTATACTAGACCTACACACCCCATTTACATTGCAAAAAAAAAAAAAAAAAAATCAAACGCGCACACACAACAACAAAAAGAAAAAATGGAACACACACAAAAACATATTGTTACTAAAACGGGATTATAAAATTTTCACTTCCCCCGCTCTTTTAAAATTAACAAAAATCCATCATTCTCTTCTTCATGTTCATCTTCAACTTTTTCATCATCATCTTCATCTTCATCATCATCTTTTCCATCATCATCATTTCACCAAATCTATTTTTATACTTTTTTCATATTATTGAGATATAATATTAATTATTTATCTTCTCATCAGCTTAAATTTGAAAATGTGGCAATTCAACACATATATCTTCAAAATACATTCAAATAGGCTTTCAAACAGCATTGGATCAAAAATTTGGATACGGAAGTGGATTGGAGAAAAAATCACGATTTTATGTCGCCTAGATAAATTCGACCCCCCGAAGGTCGATTTTTGTACAATTGAGCCACAATTGATAGTTAAAAAGTCGATTTATTGAGCCACAATTGATAGTTAAAAAAGTTCCATTTCTTTGAATCGAATTTACTACGGTCGATTTTGCTCAGAATCAATTATGCTACGGTCGAATTTGCTTATGATCGACTCCGTTACGATCGATTTGTTTTGGGCGAATTTAATGACATGAACTTCATCATCGTTCCTGTAAGAGAATATAGGATAAATGTGTTTAAATCGTTAGCTTACATCATATTTACCCTTGCTACTATTTTATATTTATCCTTAGTTTGAAGTTCATCATGTTATAAGGTGTGGATTACCGGTAGGGTATGGGATGCATTAGCATCAAAATCCCTACATCATCTTTTATCTCCATAATAGGGTTATTGGGATACAATAAAAAATACACTACATCAGCCTCCTTGATACATATATACGGCTCTATTACCCTTTCAAAAAAATTGAAAATAAAATTAACCCTATACAATAAGGCTAGTTTTATTGGCACCACCAAATTACTTTTGACACCTTTATTATTATTATTTTTCATTTACTTTTTGACATCACAAAATCACTTTTTGGCAACACGTTACGGGCCTCAGAGTCAAAACGTCAGTGGGTCTGACGTTTTCATATGTGATACATTTATAACGGTAAATTCAGTGATACTGACTTTGGAATGGAACACAAACGTCATTTCCAGTTACGAATGGAACACAAACGTCAATTTCAATGATTTCGTCACAGAAACGGCGTCGCTTTCACCGACTTCTGTGTTGTGCAAATAATAAAAAATTCAATATAGTGCTAAAAATGATTTATAGGATGCCAAAAGTAATTGTGGTGTCATAAGTATTTTTGTGGTGCAAAATAGAAACCGCCTAAGTTTACTAACAACGTTTAGTTTATGAAAAAATTCTGGTCAATTTGACAGGACCACTATTTGTTATAATCCTACTATTGCGTGGACCCGAAATTCCCAACTTTCAAACCCCAACGCTCCGGTGAAACAATATAAATATGTGCATAGGCTCTTTAAACGTCACCTCACTAGCCCAAACATTTTTATTTACCTCAAATCGTTTCATTTGATTTTGACAAACACAGTAAAAAAAAAAATATAAAAAAAAATGGCTTTTAAGTCCAAACCACTCCATTTCATGATTATAATGCTCCTTACGGCTCTCTTTTACATGGAGTTTGCTACAGTTTTCAGTGCACCAAAACCAAAAGTTTGCAGTCCTGGAGAAGTAAACACAAATGATGAAGTTGCAATTGGTGTCGCTGAGTTTGCGGTTGCTACACAAAACCGACGCGGCGGCACGGACTTGCGGTTCGAAAATATTGAGTCTGGATTGGTGTATAATAAAGATTACGCATGTAAATACAACCTCACTATTAAGGCAATGGACAACCACGTGCAGGTTTCACACAGATACATTGCTCAGGTTGTAGTGAAAGTACACAAACGTGGTGCTCCAAAAAAACTTTCTGGTTTCACACAAATAGATTAGAAACGAAAGATATTTGTATTTTTATTTATCAAACTATAAAAAAAAAAGATTTCAGAAGTTTGAAAGTAATGGAATTTTACCGTTTTCTGTCATGTTGAGTTTCTTTGAGTATACATAATATGAGCATCGAAGGGTTAAAAACTCATCATTTTAATTTACTGTGTTTGTGCCTTCAATCATTTCAAATTACATACTTGTCTATTGTGTGAAACTTCCGGTAAAACTCTTCATAAATTAGCGGGTCAACAATCAACATGTATATTTGCGTGTTGCAATCATTTCACTCGTACCATTGGTTTGGTTGTTTACATATATAAACTAGTTAACGTGAGCCGTGCAAGGCACGACGGACCCAACGTAAATCGTTACCAGCGATAATATCAAGGAATAGATCCTCAACGTGAAATAAATTGCGTAAGCTTAAACCGTAACAAATTCAAGCCACAAGACAAACAGTGCAAGAGAAATATATCACATTTTCTCCAAAAGACAACGCTTTCTTAGAGACGTGAAGATTGTGAATCACCTCTCTTCCAGCCCTATCAGTAGTTTCCACCTACAAAATAAACTACAATATGATGTATCGGAGAACAATGTCATAAAGTCGATCACTTTAGCTTCGAATTTACGCAATGAAACATTATAGAAAAACAATTAGCGTACCATAACCAGTATACATGGTCAAATCTCCCGGAACGTCTAAGCTTCCAGATCATTAATATGCTTGAAAATGTGTTTCACTCATTTTATATACGACATTTCTCTTTCTTATCATTAATGAATACGTCATTGATCTCGTGTTCATTCATTTGGTAGAAAAAAAACACATGTCAAACAGGCTGAAGAATATAAAAAGTGATTTGGTGGTATTCCAACGTCAATTTTAGTGACGTTCGTACTGCAAATGGCCGTCGGTTCCACCGACGTTATGTTGTTCAAAATAATAAAAATATTTATTGTGGTGTCCACACGGTTTTATTCAATTGTTGTGTCGAAATCGAAAATTTTCGGTTCATTGAAATTTAAAACTGAATCCGCACTGTCAGTTGGAGGTACTAAAAATGAACCGTATCGAAATATAGACTTTGTTGTGTATAATATTCAATTGTTGTGTCGAAATCGAATCGAGAAATCGAAAATTTTCGGTTGATTGAATTTTAAAGCCTCCTTCGGTTTATATATAAAGATAACCAAAATTCCAGTTTTAACGAAGGAAAAAAAAAAATTTGGGTGCCACGTGTCAGCCCAAGAGGCTGCCACGTGGCCTCTTGTGGGCTTGGGCTGACATGTGGCCTCTTCTGGGTAAAGTGATATAAGATTCACTCATTTTCTATACGACATTTCTCTTTCTTATCATTAATGAATACATCATTGATCTCGTGTTCATTCATTTGGTAGAAAAAAAACACGTGTCAAACAGGCTGAAGAGTATAAAAAGTGATTTGGTATTCCAACGTCAATTTTAGTGGCGTTAAATCTGCATGAAATATTGTCGGTTCCACCGACGTTATGTTGTTCAAAATAATAAAAATATTTAATGTGGTGTCCACATAGTTTTATTCAATTTGTGTCAAAATCGAAAATTTTCGGTTGATTGAAATTTAAAACTGAATCCACACTATCAGTTGGAGGTACTAAAAATGAACCGTATCGAAATATACATTTTGTTGTGTATAATATTCAATTATTGTGTCGAAATCAAATCGAGAAATCGAAAATTTTCGGTTGATTGATTTTAAAGCCTCATTCGGTTTATATATAACGATAACCGAAATTTCGGTTTTTACAGAAAGGAAAAAATAAATATTCGGGTGCCACATGTCAACCCAAGAGGCTGCCACGTGGCCTCTTGTGGGCAAAGTGCCTTAGCACTTAATAGATATAAGATAAGATACAAATGAATAAGTTATAGCTCATAAACACGCCACATATACGAATGTTGTATCATAGTGATCAAATTATCAATGGACATTCTTAGTCAGTGACGGATTCGAAAACAAAAACAGTGGGGGAACCCAAAGCAAATTTTAAGATCCGTCGAGGGCATTAGTGGTATTTTTACATCATTTTGGTATAACTTTTTTCGAATCTGAATGGATGCACTAACCCTTAGTGACGGATCTAGAAAATATTTCAGTGGGGTCCACACATCACGTTTCACACTATAGTTTTTTTTACCAGTGGGTGCACAAAACAATTTTTAAAGAAAAACTAGTATAATTTTTCATTTTGAGGGGATCGATGGACCCCATTATAATGTATATGCATCCACTTTTGCTAAGACTATCACTTCAAACATCACTTTAAATACATCGTTTTTCATTTTCATCACTTCAAATACTATAGTTTTATTTCTATTTTCGTTTTCATCATGTTCAGGTATTCAGATGAATGGTTGAAAATATTTTTGCCGGCTATAAACAAAAATTTAAGGAAAAAATGGTGTTCTTCTGTTTTTTTTTTTTTCCAGCAAAGATTCATATACGGAATACATTTTATTTTATTATTATTATTTATGTTGTTTTTGAACAGCTCCAGTCCTCCGATCATTTCAACTTGCTGCGTTTTACAATTGGTTTTTCTTTTTTTTTTAATAAATCATAAAGGACTTTCTGGATTAAGAAAATTTCCATGAGCATAATTTTTTTTGCGCCATTTCTGTTTTTCATTGCTTCAAACTAAAAGACAAATGCAGCAACTAAAAGGGTTGGGGAAGAAAATGGAGAAGAGATGAAAGAGAGAATGAGTGATTTTTACTACTGTTCATACTAAATGGTTACTACAGTTTACCGGTTGGAACTCAAGGAATTTGGAGTTAAAGTAATACATCAAGTAGCCATTGTAGAATTGAAGTTAATAAAGTAACTCTAAAATAGTTTTGGAGTGGTATAACAAGTATCCATTGGAGACAGTCTAACCTTCTCCCTTATCAAGGTGGTTCTGTTCGTGTTCCCAGTTGAATGTCTCCTACCTATTCGTGTAGTGTCTTAAACTCAATTGGGTTAGATCAATTAATAATTAAACTTTTGGTTTATGCGGTATCATTTAAGATAGTGAGTTGGCATTTTTGTTATTATATAATTATTTATTTGATAAATTTATTATATGATGATAATTTTTTTAGAATTCCGTCGTGACAAATAACTTATATTGAGATCACCCTCAAAAAATAATAATATTAAGATATGATTGATGAAATCTCAATTCATAAAAATATTTAATTCTTAAATATATTTGTAGGTAGTATTAATAAATGAGAGATTATTAATACAGAACGACTAGCATGTGTTATGAAGATATAATGGATCTCATCCATTAATGTGTGTTTTTACTTGGATTGATATGTAGACGTGTATTATGAATACATAAGTTGGATGAACCCTCTTATTTAATACTTATTTAATAAGTGTCATACTAGAGGAGGTTGTGTAATTATCCTTATGACTAGAGTCAGCCATAATATCGTAGTGTAGAACGACACATTTTGACACTATTGACATTTTTGCGGAAATAAGGTCAATTATGCGGTAGTGATTGAAAGTGGTACTACATCATTTGTATGATTTATGATGTTCGTCCGGAATTCGTGTTTCCTTAGTAAAAGACTATATATCCGGAACCGGCCATCTTATATGGAATATATTATTTTTGAAATGTTTGCAAAGTGAGGTGAAAGAGTACACTACGGGAAATTTAAAATATATGAAATATTCATTGACGTATGACACTTAGTTAATGACAATGAGGATATCAAAATGCGGAAAGATGTATTTATACGATATATTTCCAGTGAAAGGTTGTAGTTATTGGATTGACTCCTTCCGGCAATTGAGGGCCATGATACATCGTTAGATTTCAATCACGGTCGTTAAATATGAATTTTTTTTTAATAATGAACTATCAATGATAGATTAAATTGCTTAATTTATCTAATTGTTAGAATTGTAATTCATATTTTCATATACCATATTCGAGAATCTAATCAGTCACACGCACAAAAAATAATTGTCGGGATTAAAAAGTATTTATAGAGCTAATTTGGGCTTTTACAATTAGAGTTTAATAACTCCAAATCTTTTCATTTTTATTAGTAAAAAGAGTATTGGTGAAATTTCTCTCTAACTGACTACTGACTAGGGTCTTGGCTCTATAGAAAGAGGTACTCATAGACCAAGATTTTAAGTTTTCTCTCCCAATTACTCTTCACCCCCGCGCCCCCAGGCCCCCCACCCCAAAAAAAAATGTACAAAATTGATTCACCATACAAAGTTCGCGAGAAAAATAGAATATCTCAGCAAACCCAAAAAAGAGAAGATGATGGAACACTACTGACGATTCCAAAAATTGTCGATATTAATCCAGGGTCGTTCTCCTAAAGACAACCTGCCAAAAGCTTCGAGAACAACAAAAACGATAGAAAAGATGGGGTGTTTTGGTGGTGGTTTAGACTGGACTTGAGATGTTATTTCTCAAGCTGCCTACGTATCAAATGCGTGTATTGGAATCAAATCTCCGTAGTTCCTTAGGGATGGTTTATATAGAGGAGAGTTATGCCCTAAGGCGGCGTGGGCCTTGTCCTTGTTGGCCCTGGATTTCGTGTTCCCTAAAGAAAAGATAACTACGATTTAATCTCCTTAATTGTTGGAGATAACTATGGCGATACTTGACTGTCAGAATTAGAGTATTAATATGAGAGATTCTTCCCATATTTATCTGATTATCACACACGTGGGAAATATGATTGATGATGGACTCTGGCCGACTTAGATGGCCCGAGCTGAACTGGCTGAACCCTTCTAAGTTTGGGCCGACCTACGGAGGTCGGGGAAGATAGCCGAGCTGGGATCAGCTCGGATTCTTGCGTGCATAAGAGGTTTGGTCCAAGAGGGACTTGAGCCGACCTATAGGGTCGGGCAGGGGCAGGTTTGATCACAAGTACAGGCCGACCTAGAGGGGTCGGAGGATAGTGACTGAGCTTATGCAGCTCGGGTACTGGGGGTTCTGACCCTTGATAGAGGCTTTTCTCTATCTTTATTTATTATTGTGCTGACCCTTGATGAACTCAATGTTATTAAATGAACAAGAAACATCCCATTTAACAGCAATCACCGACTAGAAGAAGAAATGAGCAGAATTTAATTTACAATATTGGGTATGAAAAATGTCGATCTTTTAGCTACAAATCATTACTATTATAAAAGAGCCGGTGTGTTTCTCCCGTCAAGTGTTTCCTCCCTTGAAAATTGTTATAAATTTAATTTAGCATTCCATATATACATCCAGTCAACCATAGGCTTTAATTAAATTCCAAATCTATATCCAATCAATTATAAGTCTAACCATATAAGGAATGATTATTAAAACAAACATTAAAACGTATAGATCAACACGTTATAAATATACCATTGATCTTTCCAAAACGTATAGATCAATCATTAGCAAAAACAAACGCGAGTTACACTCAAAGCTTCATTAAAAATATTATTTGTAGGGGGCACGCTTGAGAATTGTCTCGCCCTACTCTCTTTCTTCTCCCTTCTTGTAATAAATCTCCAGTTTAAATAAAAGTTTGTTTGTACTGATTACAACTTTGTGGATTTGTAAGTTATTTTTATTTTGTTTTGTTTAATTTTTTATTTTATTATTTCGTATTAGCCTAATGATAGGCTAAAAGAATTTAAGTGTTAAAATATAATGTGAAGGTAAATCTAAATACAGTTTGGTCTTGGAATTAATTTAGGATGTATATATGTATGTTCAGGGGTTGAGATGAATTCTGGCTCTAATTGTATAACAAGGTTTTAATCCTTTCTGGCATGAATAAAACTTTATGACATTGTAGCCTTTTATACCCACTTTAGCCCAGGTGTGGCGTTTAGGGTTGTTGGCTTTTACAATGGTTTAAAGTATATTATTTATAGACGGAATCGGTTAAGTAAACATTCCATTCTGTTATATGATTTTACGACGGATTTCCTTTTTCTCGTAAATATGCCCATCCTGACATTATCCATGTATACCTTATCCTACACTTTGGTATCGGAGCCTGGCAGTATTTACTGTTATCTTTTATGTTATATTTTAACACTTTCTTAAAAAATGTTAAGAAATACAGATAGAATGAAGAATTCTATTACACAAGAATTTGAGTTACCCAGAAATCTGGATTTACTTAATAAATGGACTATTCCTAGAATAGAACCAAAAATGATTTACCAATTAGGTACATTCGAAAAATTAGGTTTGAAACAAATTGTTAAAACCTCAGAAGAATCTATCTCTTTAAATAATGAAGAAATGGTAATTAAATTACTTAGTGAAAAGGATATTAATTCTTATAGAAAAACACATAAATTTCTTCATATTGGTTTAGTTCAAATCGCTTTTAAACCTCTTACTTTGGAAAATCTTCCGAGAAAGTTTTATTCTTTACCCTTAGAGATGGTAGAAATTTAGATCGGAAAAAGTCTTTAATGGGTATTATTCAATCTAGTCGGCACATGGTCAGTTTATTTTGATGTTTATCTAATTTACAATTATCTCTATCGATATTAACATTCTTGATTCTTTGACAATGAATGTTAAAACGCATGGTTATAACTATGCTCCTGGATCAGAAATAATTTGTATATGTTATAGGATATATTATAAACCTTTACACACATTAAACCCTATGTGTAAAATTAAAGATAAATCTTTGAATGAAACTATTTTAATTGAAACTAATTTCAGTAAGTCAAATATTACGACTCATGAGATCAATTAAATGGGAGGAAATTCCTTTACCAGATCATTGGCAAATTGCTAATGCTGTACCAAGAACACCTGTTATATGTCAGGATGTAACTAATATATTTCTGAGTTCAGATGGAAACATTTCTGTCATAATGAATTCTCAATTGGAAAATATTCCAAGAAATATATCAAGATCATCATCGATGAGATCTTTTATTTCTCCATTTGAAAATATTCAAATGCCTTATGAACCCACTAGGGCTTACGAATCATTTATATACCTTTTAGTTATATTATTTTTATCAAATAGATAAATTATTTACATAATTTATCGTATTAGATAAAAATAATATGAAGGTATAAATGATTCAGAAGCCCTAGTGGGTTCATAAGGCATTTGAATATTTTCAAATGGAGAAATAAAAGATCTCATCGATGATGATCTTGATATATTTCTTGGAATATTTTCCAATTGAGAATTCATTATGACAGAAATGTTTCCATCTGAACTCTGAAATATATTAGTTACATCCTGACATATAACAGGTGTTCTTGGTACAGCATTAGCAATTTGCCAATGATCTGGTAAAGGAATTTCCTCCCATTTAATTGATCTGCGAGTCGTAATATTTGACTTACTGAAATTAGTTTCAATTAAAATAGTTTCATTCAAAGATTTATCTTTAATTTTACACATAGGGTTTAATGTGTGTAAAGGTTTATAATATATCCTATAACATATACAAATTATTTCTGATCCAGGAGCATAGTTATAACCATGCGTTTTAACATTCATTGTCAAAGAATCAAGAATGTTAATATCAGATAGAGATAATTGTAAATTAGGATAAACATCAAAATAAACTGGACCATGTGCCAGACTAGATTGAATAATACCCATTAAAGACTTTTTCCAGTCTAAATTTCTACCATCTCTAAGGGTAGCAATAAAACTTTCTGGAAGATTTTCCAAAGTAAGAGGTTTAAAAGCGATTTGAACTAAACCAATATGAAGAAATTTATGTGTTTTTCTATAAGAATTAATATCCTTTTCACTAAGTAATTTAATTACCATTTCTTCATTATTTAAAGAGATAGATTCTTCTGAGGTTTTAACAATTTGTTTCAAACCTAATTTTTCGAATGTACCTAATTGGTAAATCATTTTTGGTTCTATTCTAGGAATAGTCCATTTATTAAGTAATCCAGCATTTACAGGTAACTCAAATTCTTGTGTAATAGAATTCTTCATTCTATCTGTATTTCTTAACATTTTTAAGAAAGTGTTAAAATATAACATAAAAGATAACGAAGAAATCTTTGCCAGAGCTCGATACCAAAGTGTAGGATAAGGTATACATGGATAATGTCGAGGATGGGCATATTTACGAGAAAAGGAAATCCGTCGTAAAATCATATAACTGAATGGAATGTTTACTTAACCGATTCCGTCTATAAATAATATACTTTAAACCATTGTAAAAGCCAACAACCCTAAACGCCACACCTGGGCTAAAGTGGGTATAAAAGGCTACAATGTCATAAAGTTTTATTCATGCCAGAAAGGATTAAAACCTTGTTATACAATTAGAGCCAGAATTCATCTCAACCCCTGAACATACATATATACATCCTAAATTAATTCCAAGACCAAACTGTATTTAGATTTACCTTCACATTATATTTTAACACTTAAATTCTTTTAGCCTATCATTAGGCTAATACGAAATAATAAAATAAAAAATTAAACAAAACAAAATAAAAATAACTTACAAATCCACAAAGTTGTAATCAGTACAAACAAACTTTTATTTAAACTGGAGATTTATTACAAGAAGGGAGAAGAAAGAGAGTAGGGCGAGACAATTCTCAAGCGTAATTTCCATATGAGCTTATTTATAGAAAATCCGGCAAAAACGACAAAAAAACTTTTCAAATAGTAAAAACGCATTTATTGCTACAGTAATTGCCAAAAATTCCTGATGAACAGTAAAAGTGAACAGTAATTTACTGTTCATGTCGGCCAATAGTGCCAAAAATTATAACGTCAGTGCTGACTTCAATGCTGATGTCACGGCTGATGCAATGAACTGATATGATTTCAATCTTCGTCAATTTTTTCTTTTTCCAATTCTTCTAGTTGTTTCATGAAATGATGAACATCTTGATCAATATCTATATTAGGATCTTGTGCATCTTCTGCCATATTTGTAGAAGAAGCCATAGATGTATCTGATTTTAGGTCAGCAAAACTGCAACTATTAAACCCAAAATTCTTTAATAGATCTTTTTTGATCTCTTTCATAAATTCTGACAAGATTTCTTGTTTTGAGACGATTCCTTTGATCTTGACTTTCTGTCGCCGATTTTTCAAAGGACTTTGTATGCTTCACATTACTGCGACTTCTAATTGTTCATCCGTCAATTCTTCCAAATAGCTAATTTTATTGTGATTTCTTGGAATAATTCATCACCAAATATTTGACCTGTTTGTGGATCTTTTTTCGACAATTTTGTCCAAAATTTTGAAAAATATTTTCTTTTTAAGCATGGTAAATTATCTGTAGATATATCTACAATAGGTGACCATTTTAAAATCCAAGGAATAGAAAATTCCAAAAAGAAATGTAATGAACCAGAGCATTCTATTAAATGTCCTTGCTCATTTAAATCTGAAATCTTGGGAGAAATATCTACCCAATGTAAATATAATTCTTTGAACTCTTCTGGTAAAATCTTTATAGAAGGTCCATGTATTAACCACCATTGTTGAAACCAATTTGGTATATATTCCAGATGCTTATAAAACTCGGGCATACTTTAACAAACCAAGTATGTTTTTGCTTTCTATTTTCATATAAGAAAACATTTGTAAAAGCTTGGATATAATCCCAATAATTATATTTTATAGCAATATTTTTTTCTTGAAAAAGATATTCTTTTTCTTTAAATAAAGATAATCCCCATTCATTTGGGAGATAAATTCTTTTATAATAATTTCTTGAAGGTATATTCCTTCCGATCATTAGCCATAAAATGTGTTATTTCACATTGAAGCTTTCAAAATATTTTCATAATATGATCGCTTATAAGCGATTCTTTGCGAATGGATTATTATCCAAATATTTTTCCATTAATGACCATGGGTCATTCTTCTTTTTGATATAATCATCATATTCAATAAGGAATATAATTCCTTGTTTTTCATTTTCTTGATAAGAAGTAATATCTTCTTCTTCTGATATTACAACATTCGCATATGAAGGTATTTCTCCGGTGGCTTTAGCCTTCCCTTTTATTTTCTTATATTCCAAGAATTCTTGGTATAATTTATCAGAATTATTATTCTGACTAGAAGATCCAGAAATATTTTCGAAATTAATGTTCTATTACCATGTTGAACAAGGATATTACCTCGTCCCCTCTTCCACGATAGGAGTAAAACCCCCTTCCTCTACAGAAGAAGAACTCATGCCCGCAAATATTCACGTGTTAAAAATCGGAAGACTATTATCTTCACCTTTTATATGAATAATATCAAAATCAAAAGGGGCTAAATGAGCTTGCCACCTAGCAAACATTTGTTTAGAAACATCATGTTTAAAATCTTTATTAAACATAAATTTAGCTGATTTACAATCTGTATAAATAAGAAATTTCTTATTATATAAATCATCTTGAAATTTTAAAACACATTTAACAATAGCTAAGATTTCTTTTGCTACTGCAGAATAATTCTTCTGACCGGTATTCCATTTACCAGAATAAAATCTAACAAGATATACTTGTTTTGTATTTGGACAAATCTGTTTTAAAATACCTCCAAACCCTATGTCTGAAGCATCTGTTTCAATTATTTTATCCCATATGGGATTAGCTAACATTAAAGCAGGTAAATTAGCTACTTTTGTTTTAATTATTTTTACAAAGATCGGTATCTTTGATCGGACAAGAGTTTTGGTTCTTTTTTAATCTATCATATAAGATAGCGAAGATCCTTGGCTAAGTCTTTATAATAAGCAGATACATAATTAAGATCGCTAGAAATCTTTGTAATTGAGTTTTATCCAGATTATATATCGGAAATTTTGAAGCAAACTCAATACTTTTACTGAATTGGAATAATATTTCCTTTTCAATATTATGTCCTAAGAATCTAATTTTTATGCGAAATAAAGACATCTTAGGTTTAGATATAACCAATCCATTTTGTATTACAATTTTTCTAAAAATCTCTAAGTGTTTAAAATGATTTTCAATTGTTTTTGAAAATACTAAAATATCATCAATATAAACAATGATAAATTCACTATAAGGAATAAATATATCATTCATTATTTTTTTGAAATTCGGAAGGGCATTTTTTAATCCAAATGGCATTACTCTCCATTCGTAATGTCCAAAAGGAACATTAAAAGCTGTCTTATATTGATCTTTTTCAGCTATCTGAATTTGCCAATATCCAGATTTTAAATCAAATTTAGAAAATATGATAGAATTATAAAGTCTATCTAATAAATCCTTTTTATTAGGAATAGGTGATCTTATCCATTTTAAAATTTTATTTAATGGTTTATAATTTATAACCATACGAGGTACACCTCTTTCAATTTCGCTATGTTTATTAACATAAAAAGCAGTACATGACCATGAAGATTTAGATGGTTTTATTAAACCTTTTTGTAAAAGAGACTCAATTTCTTTTTTACAATATTCTAAATATTCTGAGTTCATTTGACAAGGTCGAGCCTTTGTCGTAATTTTCTTTTCATCAAAATCTTCCTCATAAGGAAGTTCAACAATATGTCTTTTTCTATCCCAAAAAGCATTAGGATGATCATTACATATTTCAATAGAAAATCTATGAAATAAATTATCAATTTTTTCTTTAAGCTTTGAATTTAAAAGCTTTTCATCAATAGTTGATATATTAATTTCTTGTTTTAAGAAATTTAATTGTAAATTCTTTTGATCTATTAAGTCTTTGATTTGATTAAGAACATTAGGTATAGGCTTAGTAATAAAATCAAATTTTATTTCTTTACCTTCAAAATGACCTATTATACCTTTAGTATCAATTTTACTTAAAGGATATATTTTTTCAATAAAAGGTGTTCCAAGTATAACTAGACTAGTCATATTTTTAACAAGTAAAAAACTTGTAGGAATGCAAACATTATCTTTGCAAATATATGCTTTAGGTAATTTAAACTTTATATCAAGTTTTTCACCACCAGCATGACTAAGTGTCATTGTAGTTTTTTCAAAATATTTAGTAGGAATCAATCCTTCTTGTATAACATTCATATCTGCACCACTGTCTATTAATGCAATTAATTCTCGTTTATAAGAATTATTGATTAGTAAATTAATTTTTACATACCATTTTTGTGAAAAAATAATACTCAGTTTATTTAAGAAATTATCCTGTTCTAATATAGATGACAAATCTGGCAAACTAGAACTCGGTTCAACATTAGAATTTACTTTCTGATATTCAAGAAGTAAGATTCTTTCTTCTAAATTTTTATTAGCATTTTTTAATTTATTTATCTCTTGTTTTAAATAAATTATTTATTTTGAAAGTTCAATCATTGTGGTTGGTTTCTCCAATCGATTGTTTTTCTTTAACATTTTTAAAACATTACTCATAGAATAAGATTCTTGAGAATTTTTATTTCTTTTGATTCATCAAAATTAGAAGATGATGGATCGATGAATATTATCAATTAACTTAGAAATGAAAGCTCGAGTCTTTGATTAATTTAAGAAATTCAAAAATATTATTATTAGTTAAAACATTTAATTCTAAATCTTTAAATTGTGATAGAATTTTATAAAATTCTTCTCCTTCTTCTTTATCATGTTTTACACATTGAATATTCTGTATACATGACTTACAACACGTATCTGTGTCAGAAGAAATTAAAGATTCATTATTTAATTCTGTCATATCATTTTCAGATGAATCTTCAGAATTTTCAGAAGAAGATTTTTCTTTATCTGAATTAAGAAGTATTTTTGAAAGACTTAATTTTAATTCTTCATTTTGTAAATTATCAATTTTCTTTTTTAATTTACAACGATTAGCATAATGACCAATCTTACCACATTTAAAATAAGTTTTATTTGTTTTATTATTTTTCTTAAATTCTCTTTTTTCTAATTTCTTTTTAGAATAATTCTTTTTCTTTTTATTTTTATAGAAAGAATCAGGAGATTTTTCTATTTTATCTTTCTTCCTATCTTTTGAAGATGTTTTAGAAGAAGAAGATGGCATATCCATACCAAATTGATCACAAAATCTACCTAATTGTGATTTCTCAGATAAATTCTGTCTTTTAATTTGTTGATTTAATTTTATTTCATTACAAAGAGCTAAACCCTCTTGAATAATTGTACCTATCAATTTTCCATAAGTATAATTATCGTAAGGAATATTAAGAAAATCCTTTCTTAAATTCTTCCTAACCTTTTCTGCAAATAAATAAGGTAATCCATCAATAAATTTGGATTTCCAATGAGAGTTATTACTTTCCGGTAATTCCATAACTCTATTAAGAAAAGTATCTTTATACCAACGAAAATCTGTTAGTGTTTTACACCTAAGATTTTGTAAAAGAGTTCGAATATTTTCACAATTATCCGAAATTCTTCCTGTAAAATGTTCCAGAATTGTAGTAACCAATGTATATATTACATTTTCTACAACATTATTATTTTCTTGTTTAACCATATTCATAATATGATCTTTATCAGCCAAACTTAAATAATTATCCCACCAACCTTTAAGTTGACCAGTAAATCCTGAAATTATCATTTTTGCAATATTTTTATCAGTATTACCTGAAGATTTACATATAGTACTATACATAAGCATTCTATGTATCATACTATAAATTTGTTTATCAGCACAACCATCAAGATTCCACTCATAAATATGTTTACCTGAATAGCTATTATTAATAACATATTCTTGTTCTTCATGAAGAGTATCCATAGGAGAAGGTCTTCTATAGTAATAATTTTGCTGAGTAGGACGATCAGCATATTTTTTAATTCTATTTATTTCAAATTTAACTGTATCATTATGATTACCTGTTCCAATTGTATTTGACATATCATGTTCTAATGTATTTATTTTTAAACCTTTAAATTTTTCTTCAATTAATTTCTCCAAATCTTTCTTAGGTTTTAAAATAAAATCTTTAATTTCAGGAGGAGGTTGAAGATGAGATTGAATAACAATTTTATCTATATTATCATTGTTATTTTTAACATTTTTATCTATTGATAAGTTCTGAATAACAGAGTAAATTCGTTCTGTTCTTTCAGAAATTTCAACAATCTGTTCTCCTAAAACATTAAGATACAGATTAGTATAATTTTGATTCATTAATAATTGATTTAATTCTTTTAATGTAAAAGTTAATGAATCATTATCAATTAATTTAGAAAAAGCATTGAATTCTGTCGACAATATAAAAAATCATCACGTTAAATCTTTCAAACAACAAATACTCAATCAATTCATTTTACCATTAACCATCATTATTATATTATATTACGTTATTATATCATATCACATAGATATAAATATATATTATATTATATCATTATCATCCAACTTATAAAATTAAAAAATGCCTATGTGTTTTCCGTAAGTAAACCCCTTAGAAAGTGTATTTCTCCAACTAATTTGTTTTTATTAAATATAATGATTATTTTTAGATATTAAATAACTAAGATAAAAATGGTGTTGATATGAATGAAAAACGTGGTGATCAATATTCAACTTAATGCATTAGTTATTATCCAAGTTATTAATGTATACTTATTAGTTTACACTCAAAGATGTACATAATGTCCATACTCAACATCATACGTTGGTTGTGTGTGATTGTGTTTTTTTAATTTATTTTACAAATATAAAACGTATGGTGAGATGATGTTAAGTGTGGAAATCATATAAAGTTTTGAGTGTAAACCAAAGCTGGTGTGTTACTCTAAGAAATGTTTCTCCCAATTAATTTATTTTATTTAATAAAATAATCATTGGTAGGCATTAAATACTAACATAGATAAATAGTGTGTTGATCTAGATGGAAAACGTATTAATCATCATCCAACTTGTAGAAATAGAAAAATAATAGAAGTGCGAGTGTGTTTTTCGCTATATATTTCTCTAAAAATCTTTATCCCTAATAAATTTCCTCATTAAATATAACAATCACGGTTAGATATTAATAAATAATAACATTGATAAAAGGTGTGGTAATAAAGATAAGATAAAGATGACGTCTCTCAGAAAAAACATTGTACTCATGGGTGTGGTTTGATGAATTATACATTTTTGTGCGTGATAACCTTTTAAGGCTAATATCAGTAAAATTTAATCGTAGCATCAAAGAAATTTTGAACAAGATACTTAAAAATCATAAAAAGGCCAACCACATCATATTTACGAATAAATGGATTGAACCATCTATACTTTGTAAAATTATTATCAACAAAATTATATAATATTTGAAACCATCCTACAACACAATTGTGGATGTCCAAATATTAGTGAAAATAATCTCTAGGGAAGGGAAGAACATAAAGTAGAAGTAGCAAAAAAAAAGTTTGTGACTTTTATTCTCTAAACAAGCAAAATAATTGGAAGAAACAATCGAGGTGGAAACTCCTAAATCATTTTGACAAAGAATAGCTTGAAGAATAGGAGTAGTTGGGTGACAAAGACGATGGTGCCGAGCACATTTTGATGTTTTATTCACTGCAAAAAGCTAGAAGGGGAGAGTTTGGTCATTCATACAATCCACTTTTAACCGATCATTGGATCATACGAGTACTGGTCTAAAAATCCTTCAAATAAGTTTAGAGGGTAAGAATTCAAATGATACATTATGGCCTTGACAAAGCAAGGGAATACATAATAAATTACGAAACATATTGGGAACACAACGAACATTGAAATGGGTGTGATCGGTTATCGTACACGTGACACTCATCAGACCTCACATATAGTGATAAATGACATATCACATATAGAACGGCATAAGCTCAGCTCGATATCGTGCCCAACCAACAAGCTCCATCTTTAGTACAGCGCATGCTTCCTTTATATCATCAACCGACATGATGCAGGTCGTCCTTTGTCCGACATGACACATGTTGCCTTCTATCCCTCATAATCGGCAAGATGCAAGACGTCTACGGTCTCTTATTACTGATGTCGTGCAGGTCACTTAGGTAATTTATGTTCAATACAATACGGTCATCCTCGACCGCAACTGCTACATTCTATTCAATAAGCATTTCGGACTTCATGCAAACATTACACCACAATACTAACTATGGCTTTGAAATTTTATGTTATGTTATAGCATGAGCCCTAACTGCTCCATAACAAGCTTCATTACATCAATACATGGTAAACTCCCATGATCATTGACTTTAGTGCATCATAACTCACTCCTCCATGAGGGAGAGTTATATAAAGTATCATCAACCTCAATTACAAGGGTCACACATAATAAGCTTGCTATACATCCCTGCTTACTGTCTTAATAGATATTCCTCTATTCAAATATTGACTTGAGAGCTAGAGTATCCCATGAAGGCAAGCTCCGTGACCCTTCACGTTTTTGTGTGTTTGAAGGCCCACGCTCAAATCCACTTGAAAAGTTATTTGGATCATCACCTAGAAGTGCATTTACCCGAATATCAACTCAATTGTAACCCGGACGATTTCATACATCGTCAAACATAAAATATTTAAATGAGTAGAGAAAAAAAAACCTATGTGTCTGATGGAAATATTATTTCCATCACCAATCATGATATCTTCATTGCAAGAATAAGGCGTGATTAATGCCAAATTACTGAGATCATTTGTAACATGATGTGTGGCACCACTATCAAGAAGCCATAGAGAATATGACAGAGCATCCAAATGTGCTTGAAGAGGACGCAATGTTGGAGGACTTGACCGAATGAGAAAAATTTGTAAGAGGTTGAACATGTTAAGAATTGCACCATTTTTCTGAATGTCCTTACACTTTTCACATTGGAAATAACCAAGTAGGGGTTTTAGGGCGAAAACTCGAGCCTACTGCATGAGAGAAAGTATTTTGTGCATGTTTCCAAGAATCAGGAATAGTAAGATATGGAAACGAACCAGCACTGGGAAATGGATGTTATGCGGCCAAATGAGTTGTAGCAAAACCAGAAAAAGTGAACGGTTTCATCTTTTGACAGAAGAGTCTCATAATTAAATAAATTTTCTTGGAGCTCTTTAAAATCAATAAAAGTGTCACGTGTTTGAACAACCCCAACCAACTCTTTATAGTCATCTCCCAAATTGTCTAAAATAATATTCACAAGACCATCATGATCCGTCGACTAATTCATCAGCTTTAGTTTTCAAAACATGAAGATAATTAGAGATTGTTTGAGAACCTTTTGCACAGATTTGAGGTACTGTTTAATTTGTTTGATTCGTCCACATGCATGGCTTTGCATATGTATCATATAAAGTATTCCATTCCTCACGAGAAGTCTTTTCTTGAGTGATTTACGAGATGATATTTTGAGAAAGAGAAGAAATAAGGGCATTTAAGATAAGTCGATCATGTCTAATCCAAATATAGTACGAGGGTAAAATTGAGGACAAAGAGTAATTTCATGTTGCATAATCCATCTCTTAAATAGGAATGCATTTATTATGTGGGGAGATATGTTGGATTGATATGCATGGTTTTGGCATTTCGTTGGTTAAATAAGAACGATGAAAATATAACTTATAAAATAACTGAATGATAGTTAAAATGACTAAAATTATGTCTAATCATTTACAACCGACAATAAAATTCTATGGCTTCACAATTTTTCCTATCATACTAATTAAAATTGAATCTTAGATTCATAAATCAAATGTTTAAAACATACTGATCATTATCTCAAATGTTATTTTATCGAATAAGTGTTATTTTACAATTACTAAAGTATATTCATAGCTAAAATATAGTAAACATATATGATTATATACGCATGGAACCCAGATGCTATAATTTTTGCATGCATATATCAATATGAGTTGTTTAGAGTAAGAACATCACAAAAATTGCATAATATTTTTTTTTTTGTAAATGTCCACATGTTTATTAGATAATTATGATGAACATGTTCTCTCTATATATTAAACACATAATTTTGTAAATTTAGAATGCTTATTATCTTTAAAGGGGTGATAAAAAAAATATAACATCATATTGTATAATTGTTGGTAATAGCATATTTATATTTTACAAGTAATAAATATTTAATAAATTATGTATTAAGTAATATTGTTTTCAAAAGTTTTATTTCTACAATGTACATGCTTCTTACCAAAAAATGCAATTTCTTCTTGTAAAAATGATACAACAACAAAAAAAAAAAAAAAAAAAAAACAGAAGAAACCCAGAATGCAAAATCAATTCTTTTACAGAGAATGATTAATATCAGTGTGAAACCCATTGCAGAATACAATTGATCCATTATATGAAATCAATTCTTGCATTTTTTTTTTTTTGTTTTGAAAAGCACTTTCTTTATCTCATATCCTCGGAAATAGATTTCTGGAAATGGGAATTGAATTTGGGGACAATTGATCATGAACCAAAAGAAACGACCATGAATTGAACGGGGGATCATGTTCCGAGAAACCGTGATTTCTGCAGCCCATGGTTGATTGAAGTCATAGATAACCAAATCTGGTTGAATTTCCGTTAAAAGGGTCGAAAATTGAGGGCTGGCTTTCTCGTATTCGTTCTTGACTGTGGCCATCAGATGGAGTGAGAGGCCATTAGTGGTGTGGTTGTGAAGAGGAAGCTCCGGCGACGGTGGAATGTGAAAAGGGACTAGCTCTATGGAATTAGCATATTTTTGGGTGATTTTAGTCCGACTGAAACTCAACACGAGGAAGGGTATTTTAATCCGACTGAAATTACTTTGTCTTTATTATAACTAAAAAAAAATGAGTGTGGATTAAAGCTTAATATAGCAAAGAAATATGGATTTATCTCTAATTTTTCCAAATATTTAATTCTTAAAAATATTTATTAGTAGTATTAATAAATGAGACATTATTATTAATACAAAACGACTAGCATGTGTTATGAAGACATAAATGGATCTCATCCATTAATGTGTGTTTTTACTTGGATTGATATGTAGATGTGTATTGTGAATACATAAGTTGGATGAACCCTCTTATTTAATACTTATTTAATAAGTGTTATACTACACGAGGTTATGTAATTATACTTATGACTAGAGTCTGTCATAATATCGTAGTGTAGAACGACACATTTTGACACTATTGACATTTTTGCGGAAATAAGGTCAATTATGCGGAGTGATTGAAAATGATACTACATCATTCGTATGATTTTTGCTGTTCGTCCGGAATTCGTGTTTTCTTAATAAAAGAATATATATCCGGAACCGGACTTCTTATATGGAATATATTATTCTTGAAATCTTTGCAGAGAGAAAGTGAAAGAGTTCAATACGGGAAATTTAAAATATATGAAATATTCATTGACGTAAGACACTTAGTTAATGACAATGCGGATATCAGTATGCGGAAAGATGTATTTATACGATATATTTCCTATGAAAGGTTGTAGTTATTGGATTGGCTCCTTCCGACAATTGAGGGCCACGATACATCGTTAGATTTCAATCACGATCATTAAATATGATTTTGTTTAACAATGAACTATCAATGATAGATTAAATTGCTTAATTTATCTAATTTTAATTGTTAGAATTGTAATTCATATTTTCAGATAACATTTCCGAGAACCTAATGGGTCACACGCACAAAAATTAATTGTCGGGATTAAAATTTATTTATAGAGCTAATTTGGGCGTTTAGAATTAGAGTTTAATAACTCCAAATCTTTTCATTTTTATTAGTAAAAAGAGTATTGGTGAAAATCTCTCTAAGTGACTACTGACTAGGGTCTTGGCTCTATAGAAAATACTCATAGACCAAGATTTTAAGTTTGGAAAATGATTATGGCACACCACTCATCCCCCGAAAGTGTAAATGTATGGTCCATGTTTTTTTTTTTTTTTTTTTTTTTTTTTTTTTTTAACTAAATGTATGGTGGATGATGCCATCGGTGATTTTTCGGGGGAGTATCTTGGTGCCCCCATCACCATTCTTCAAGTTTTCTCTCCCAATTACTCTTCATATCCGATACAATGACTATTGAACGCAGTAACAACAATGCTTAAATTTGATTGATGGGGTTGTGATGTGTTCTGGAAAGTTTCGTCTGGAAAGTTTCGGGTCAATCGGGATTATTTACAACCCTGTAACGCGTTTGGAACCTGAGAAAAATGAAGGAAAGATGGTGTTCAAGACTGTTGGGCTTGTTTATGCAGAGATTGAGAGGCACATATCTGCAATTACACCGAGAGATGATAATCCGGTCGATAATGGTTTGACTAGTATGGGACAAGATCTTTCCTACGGCGTCACGGAGTTATTAGAGAGACCCCGATAGAGTTAAATCTAAAAAAGCATATATGTTGTAGTGACAGTCTTACCTTTGAGCTTAGATGTGGAAGTCTGATACATTGTATCGATTTCTCTCAACAAAACATAACCATAACATTAGATTTACAAACTCCACAAAGCTCTAGGGGCAAGATAGTGGATGCCCTTAGTGTTGAGGCTCAACCCACCACCCAAAAAAAAAATGTACAAAATTGATTCACCATACAAAGTTCCGGGAGAAAAAAAAAACATATGTACTTGCAGCCACCCCAAAAAAGAGAAGATGATGAAACAGTACAGCAGCAAAATCCAACTAAAACTGTATTACTGTACATTGTACATTCCCACAGTAAATTTTTTTTTTTTTTGGGGAGGGGGGGGGGTTGGGGTTTTGAAAACTAATGTGAACCAATTCAACTAACAAATTTAATAGAAAATAATAAATACTAGCCAATTAATGTAATAAAGATTAACATGAACCAGCTTACTTCAAATGCATAGGTTGCATAAAAAAGATCCAGATTTTGAACTTATATTTTGATCATGTGTATGTATTTAATCATGCACAAACAACAATCAACATTCGATTTTGATTCAAAGTACAGCCCTACCACCACCCTTATGTCACCACGCATCCACTAGTCACCCATCCACAATGGTGGATCCAGAGGTTGTGCTTCCGCCCCTGCCCATCCACCCTAGCATGACCCACCAATACCTATCCCATCCACTTATAATCATCAAAAAAACACTATCCACCCTAAAACCACCGCACACCGGCAACCGCATATCCCACCATTATATCAACAACCACCCACCTCACCATCACCAACCCCAACCACTTACCATCATCACACATTATCCACCCCAACCCCACTACCACTTACCACCAATCACTTCATCACCGCCCGCCACCATCCATCCACCTTACCTCCGCCCACCACCCACCACTCACCCACCTTACCATCATCAACCACCACACACTGGCGGATCCATGTACCCCATAGGGATGCAAGGACCCTCTTCAAACAAAAATTTACTTATATATTACCTATAGAAAAAAGAAAAAGGAAAAAAAAAAAAATGGACCCCATGATAGAAATTTCCTTGATTCGCCAATGCCCACCACCATCAACCTACACAGTACACACCCACACAATCCTGTTCTCAATTCCTTTATTAACAACCAAAGAGATCCTAAGAGTTAACACTATTCTGTTCCCAACACTTTTCTATTCTCAATTTAATGCTCAAAGACTTTCTTTTTCCCATCTTTTGTACCAAACATGCCCACAACTTTTACTAGCTACTAGTACATCAATCCACACATCTAAGTATCTAACACCACACACTTTAGATGAAATGAATTTAATATGCATGAGAAAATAATACACCAACCTCCAATATCATGTAAACCAACAAAATACTCTTGTAATAAAAGATCAATGATGACTAGAATCTAGTACAAGGGCCTGCAATTCTTTGTCCAATGAACTTGCATTACTTGAACTTAAACTGACAATCCTAAAACATTGTAAACATATTAATGTTATGCTGAAAACAGATAAACTAAGCATAATAGAACGAAAAATGACTATGTCACAACACAATTTGTAGACCGCGGATCATGGTAGGATTATTATTTAATCAATGGTCTACAACAGTGTGGTGACACAAACAATCATTTACCTAAACCGAATCGCTTCCTCAATGAGAAATCTTCAAAATTGACTTGTTTCTCATGTTCCTACCACTAACTATTAGTTAGGCCATGTTTCTTGATGGTTCTGATGATGAAGTATGTCGATTTCAAATCTCCGAAGAACCGAGTTAGGCCATGTTCTTTCATGGTTCTGATGAAGAAGTACGTCCGTTGTTGTTCCTAGTCTCCGAAGAACCAGCCATAAATTGAAGTTCCCTTTTGTCATATATCTCCAATGAGAAATCCCTAAGCATCTGAGTAGTACTAGTACTTGCTGTTTGAGTTGGATGTGGTGCTGTTACATTGCCATTACCATTGCCACTGCTACCCGTATCCGAACTCGTGCTACTCGGAGCAAATGTGGATACTCTTCTTGAACTACTAGCCATATTTTCCGGTAACAGACCACCTCCAATATCTTGATTCTCAGCAGCAGAAACTATATTACTAAAAGGGCTTTGATGCATTATAGAAACATAATTGTTGATTGGTCTAGCAGACAAATTGAAAACTTGAGTAGCAGCTGGAATGGCCCATAGATGATGGGCGTTGACCGGAGCTCCGGTTTGTGGTATCATGAAAAATGCGCCGGCAGTTGTAGGCACCATTGCAGCACCTTGTCCGTCTCCGGTCCAGACTGGAACTAAACCCTGAGGCGGCACCGGTGAAATTGGAGTCAACGGAGCAAAGCTTGAATTATCAGTAACCTCAAAAAATTCGCTGTTTGAATACTTTTTCCTCTTTTTTCTGGCGTCATCGCCGTCGGAGACGACGGTATTTGACGTAGTTGGGATCTTTAAAGTACCGTTCACGGAAACAGCAATTGCCGGAATAGTTCCGGTACCGGTAGCTTCAATAATAGCCGGCTCAGCTCTTTCCAACAGCCACCGGATAGTTTCCCCATCAGACTTATGGCCAAGCTCTCTTGTCAGCTGAAAAATCCTCGCAGCACACGCCGCCGGCATACGAATTCTCCGTCCACGTCCCTCCACTTTTGTATGCCGGTCCTTCGACGACCTCTTCGCCCCCGACGAACCAACCGTCAACGCCTTTCCATGATTAACCGACCCCAGAACATTATTTTCCGTAGGCTCCTCCTTCAAAAAAGAAACAATCTCTGAACACTGTTGCCTCTCCGCCTCAGACGGCGGATCAATAGATGGACCAACGGCGGCGATGGTGTATACATGTGAGTCGCCGAGCAATGGATCAGAATTCGTCACATCATCATTACTAGCCTCATTATCGGAATTTTGATAGCTTTTTTGTGAGTTAGACATTTGATCGAAAACCTTGAAATCAAAAATCCAAACTTTGAAAAAAAAAATTGAACGGGGAAATTCAGGGCGGTTATGAAGAAACAGTAAAGCAAACCGTTTCAGAGTGTAAAAATTGGGTGCGGGGCCAAACCCTAGGTAAAGAGTGGTCCCACTTATCCATCTTCTAACCTACTTTTATTTCTAAATGGTCCCTGATTTTTTTTCATATTTGCTAAGTTCAGTCTTCTAAAGAAAATTAGGAAGCCTGAACTGAAATGTTGAGGGCTGAAATTTAAATTGTTTTTCTCAGTGGTGATGATAAAAAATAACGGAAATATTGATGGTGCGGGGTGATAATAATAATAATAATAAAATATAAATACAAGTGGTTGGCTGTCCCGAGGATTTAAGAAAGATATGTGGGCCATGGAGGATGGAGACAAGATGTAGGTCCACTGCAAGAAAGAAAGGTAGGCCACATTTATTAGGGGGGCTGCAAATACACCGGACCCGCTAGGAGAAATTTTGTTTGTTGTATTTATCTGAATTAGGATCCTTTGCCCGTGTAAACTTTTCATCACATATGTTTTTTGTTTTTTGTTTTTTAAATTTTTTTGGGAAATTTCATCGCATATATTGTGCAAGTGTTAAATATCAAAATAACGTCGTTTTGATGTTTGTAACATTTATATTTTTTTTTTTTTTTCAGACAAAACGACGCTGTTTTGGCTCTTTTACACTACCACAACACCCCTCATAGCAAAATGATATAGCGGAGGATTCACTCTCATATCCAATTGTATCCAAGTGAGAGATGAACAAAGCCGGTCCGGTCCACGCAGTTTCAACTCAGTTTAGAAATAAAAGATGTGTATCTTGCCACATGGTTCACTCCGCCGCGTATGGCGGGTGTACCCAATAACTTTCCAACCGCTACATCATTGTCCAAATTGGATAAATTTTATAATACAACTGTTAAAACATATAATGTATATCATTTTGTATAACCTTCAATCCCTAATTGTATGTATTAATAAATGATATATTATTAATACGGTTAGACTAATATGTATTATGAATATAGTTATAGATTTTAGCATTAAATTGTGTTGACACTTAGACCGTACGTGGACATTTATTGAAAGAATATGTCTGTTGGATGGCTCGCTTATTTACTTATGTGTCATAATTATTATGTGGCGGTTATCTAATTAGCATTAGACCAGAGGTCGACATACAATCACGATGTGAATTGTCAAGTTTCGACATTATTGAGGTTTTTCCTTGTTGACGCGATCATACGGTAGTGATTGCATGTGATATTGAAAAATACATAGAATTTATGTCAATCGTACGGGGTTCTCGCATCCACGTGGTGGGAATGAATATCCGGATATGGTTATTTTATAAATGAATGTTTTATTCTCGGAATCTTTGCAAAGTGGGAGTGAATTGTTCACTCCGAGAGAACATTATGTTTCGTGATTATAAGAAATAGTCGTTGATGTATGAGACTCGACAAACAACTATGTGGATATTAATTAGGCGTAATGATGTATCTATAAAGGAGCTGTTTCAAATGAAAGGTTGTAGTCAAAGCAATGACTATTCCGACAATTGGGATCGCGTACACGGCTAGGTGTCAATTATGATCATTAAATATTAGTTTATTAATAAAAAATTGTTAATGATAAATTAAGTGGTTTATTTTATATAATTATATATATAGATTTATAACTCATACTTATTGTCAACATACTCGAGAGCCTAATAAGTCACACATAAATGAATGACGATGCAAAACTAAAATGTGATAATACGTTAAACATATAAGGATTTGAATAATTATGTTTAATACAAAGTGTTATAGTGGAAATAATATTTTGTGGCATTATTTATTATGAATGAACAATATAATAAAATATTATATTTTCTAATATGATTGGAAAATAAAATTCTAGAAGGCCTATTGCTTAGAAGTTACATTTTTTTTAGAGGATTAACGAAAGTAATAAAAACACAATAATCTATTAAATAAATAGAATCTTTGTTGAATAAGGAAAAAAGGTTTTCTTATTTCCTATTCTAAGTGAGTTGGGCGCCCATTTTTTCTGAACAAAGTTGTGTGTGTGTATATATATATATATCAAGATTTTTATTAAGAAATCATAAAAGTTGCAAAAGAAAATAGTTATTCTCCCCTACAACACACTTTGCAAGAGAAAATCTCAAAATAGTAGAGATGAGAAATGCGGTCTAGAATTCTCACTTTTCGAGTGGCGATCTATGGTGGATTCCGAGGAGTCGTTCGTGTGGATTACCGTTAGAAGCATGACACTTGGACGGCTATTGTGAAATATCAACAACCGAAGGATCAAAGGCTTCGATATTTTAAATCATACTGTATGATCTTTTGTCTTTCTTTTATATTCTTATGGTTCAACGGAGATTATCATTGGCTAATAAGAGGAAATCAAATTTTTTAACTCCGCTGCATCAACAGTATTAGAGTCATTTTCGTTTGAACAATCAAAATATTTTTGTGTAATTAAAATGGCGAGTATTATTTCCTTTTTGTTTATGGTTCGGTCCGGATCAAATTATAATGGACAGGTTATGATCGAATTGGCATCAATCGTGACAACCGCACCGCCTTAGCGGGGGGAGTGCCGCCTCGGCGGTATGAGTGCTGCTTTAGCGGTATGACTGTCGCCTTGGAGGTGGTGCTTCCGGCTCGTTTCGCGCGTTATGATGATTGACATAGGTTATGCTCAGAGTTTTAATTTGTTGATCAAAATCATATATACATATTTATAGTTAGATCACTTGCAGTAGATACTGTAAATCATTCAAAAACTATATTTTAAAATTTTCGAATTAATTGCTCCAACAATATTGTGTCCACAAAATAGTGCAAACGTCTCCCAAGATATAGTGGCTTCCCTCTCAGTGTAGTGGCAATTCAAACATTGGGATGCTACATTTTTTTTGGTGTTTTGTATGTTAAAACGATTTATCCATAGACCTAGAACATCAAGATTATCACTAGAGTATGAACGGTAAAGAGCAAGTGTTACCTCCATTCGTCACCATGATGTTGTTGCCGCTTTGATGGGAATTCCGATATTACTCTCATTGCCTACAACTGTGATGTGTTGGTTTATTTCATATGCTTTATGATGGAATAAATCATTGCTTTTATAGGTGGAGCGGGCCGAAATCTGAATTGATCTAAGGCTTTGCTTTAATCTCGGCCGCATATCAAAGCCGAGTCTTAATTGGATTGAAACGTCTTTTAAATTATCAATAAATAAAATTAGCATATTTCCTAGCTAAAACTAATTTCCTATCATATCACTATTATAGGAAAGGAAATTATTTGGATTCAATTAATTGGTCGACATAATTTTTGTTACATTGTATTTTTTTATGACAATATGAATATGCATTTAGGAGAGTCGTAATGGGCATTAAGATCAAATAAATGAAGCGGATTGGACTCAAAAGCCATTTTTTTTATCGTGTTTGCCAAAATCAAATGCAACCGACTTGATCCAAATAAAAATGTTGGGGGTAGTGGTGTGAAGTTTGAGATGATATGTACCTATTTATTTTGTTTCACCGGAGAGTTGGGGTTTGGAATGCGGCGAATTGAGGTTTACGCAATAGTAGGATCGTACAAACAGTAGTCCTGTCAATTTTACCTCATAAGATAAATGTTGTTGCTAAATTTATTGTATATGGTTCATAATATTTTCAAAACTTTTAATATGATACTAGAACAAGTATATGTGTATCAGTGTTCCATTACTAATAGAATTTAACGATAAAATGGTGGACACATATTTTAAGGAGAATGTTATGTCGAGAAAGCGATTACAGGAATTTTATCATACGGTCAGGAATCAAAAGCAACACCTCATTTTTTTAGGATTGAAACCAACACCTCAATTTTTTTTTCTATGATTAAATTACAACTAAAATTAATTTTTCGAATATGATTATGGGTCAAAGGACAATATTTATAAAAAAATTAGAGGGTCAATAGAACATTATCATATAATTAATTCCTTAAGTAAATAATTATATAATAACGAAAGATCCAATTCATTATCTTAAATGAAAATGCATAAATTAAACCACTACTGTAATTAATTGACCTGATCCGATTGAGTTTAATGCACTGCACTAATAGATAGGAGATAGGCAATCGGGAATGTCCATTGATAATCTGAACACTAATGATACAACAATTGTATAAATTGTGTGTTTATGAGATGTACCTTATTCATTTAGATCTATACATGTAAACAAACAGACGTATGAATGATATGACTGCAAAATACAGATATACGAATTATGCGTACTCAAAGAAACTCAATGTGACAAAAAAGGTGAAATTCCATTAACTTCAAAAATATGATATTTTTTTTTTATAGTTTCCCGAATAAAAATACAAACATTTTTTTTGTTTCTAATCTTTTTGTATGAAACCAATAAGTCGTGTTCTTACATGTCGACTAATCACTAAAACCTTAACAAGGTATTGGTGTGAAACACCGTTTTCCATTGCCCTAACAGTGATGGCGTAATTCTTTATTCCCATATCACGAGATAATGAGACGTCCACAATATTTTGGAATTGGAAGTTCGTGCCGGCGTCTTGGTTGTGTTGACTAACTGCAAACTTACCAAGCGTAATTACATAAGAATCATTTGGGTCGACATTTCCATTGGGACCTACTGGTCCACTGAAACCTGCAACAAACTCCATATGAAAGAGAGTCATAAGCAGCATTAAGAGCATTAAATGAAGTGACTCGGACTTGAAAGCCATTTTTCTTTTTATTGTGTTTGTCAAAATCAAATGCACTAAGCTAAATTAAAATGTTGTGAGGTAGTGAGGTGACTCATATGGGGCTTTATATTTATTTATATTGTTTCACTATAGTGTTGGGAATTGGATAGTGGGGAACTGGGGCCCACGTAATAGTAGGATTATAGAAATAGTGGTCCAGTCAGTTTGACCATGACTCACTTAAACTACTTTGATGGTGGAGAACTGGGATCCACATAATAGTAGGATTATACAAATAGTGGTCCAGTCAGTTTGACCAAGACTCACTTAAACTACTTGGATGGTAGAGAACCGGGGTCCACCTAATAGTATGATTATACAAATAGTGGTCCAGTCAATTTGACCATGACTCACCCAAACTAATTGTTGTTGGTAAACTTATTGTATAAGGTTAATTTTATTTTCAATTTATTTAAAATGGTAATGGAGCAAGCATACGTGTATCAGTATTCCAATACTAATAGAATTGAACGATAAAATGGTGGACACATATTTTTTTTGGAGATTGATACATACACATCATTTTGTGTACACAAAAGATACATAAAATGACTTTTTCCTTTCTTTTTTGAAAGGTAAAAGAAATATTATTATGCGCAATCAGCAGCACTTGAGAGAGATACAAAAGACGGGGGAGAATATCCCATGTACACACTCCCAGTTTATAGTGTCATAGGGCATCGGTAGCAGAAGCGCCCTATGTGGTGCCATATCCCTAAATGATGATAAAAAATAGAAGTACCTCAAATAGCTCTCACAACAGAGTCTATATTCACATTTATTTTTAAGGATATGAACAGTGCATCCCTACATTTGAGATGCGCTATTCACATCCCTAAACATATTTAATTATAAAAAATTATAGGGATAAAGATAATGATGCTGCTGGAATGAAATAATAAATATTTAATGTGTATGAATATAGTTGGAATGTAGATTATATATTATTTAATAGTATATGAAATGTTATAGGGATAACGATAGGGATGCTGATGTAGAGTGTTTTGAATTGTGATGTTGTAAAATATGATTTGTATTATTTTATATTATTTTAAGGATAAAATATAGTGTTTCTGATGTAAATGCCTTAACCTCCCTTTTGCTAAAAAGTGAGCAGAGACATTTTATCTCTCTTTTAATAAACGAAATACGAACATCGGAAAAAGAAAGGCAACCAAACACGCCAATCTTAAATGATGTTTCCAAACGATGACAAATCAGGTATTATAGAATTGAGCTTCTAATGGACAAGTAACGAATCACCTGCGAAAATCACATTTTTGAGACCCCAAGAGATAGCTAAAAAAATTATGTGGTAAATGGTCAATACCTCTCCTATAACCACATCAAATTTGCCATTCGAGTCTCCAAGCAAAACAGTGAATAATAATGCCTTGACTAGTATGACCTAGGCCCCTTACACCCGCATTATTTTCACTAAAAACCGCATCCACATTGAACTTTAAAAAAAAAAAAAAAAAAAAAATGATGTAAACATACCATTTTCATATTTTTAGAAGAAAAAACCAACCCATTGTTTGACGTTCCCACTTTTGGCTACACTGAAATTAATGTTTTTTTCACGTTAATGATGAAGTTTCGCTATTATCACATACTCCATTAATGTTTATACCATTAATCTTTTTTTCACGTTAAATTGGAAGACTTTATTATGCATAGTCAAGTGTGCAAGTATTGATAACCGATAAGATCAAATGCTTACTGTTGTATTAAAACCAATTGATGATAGTAAATGTGTTATTATTTATTTATACATTCAAGAGTGTGGGTATTCTCTCCTAACACTTGCACAATTTTTTAGTTTTTTAAATAATGTTCACATCGGGGTTCGATCTGATGACCTCTGGCTCTACTGCCATGTTAAGATCAAGCGCTTACCGTTGTACTAAAACCAATTGGTGTTAGTAAATGTGCAAGTTTTGAACTCGCAATAAAAATAAAAAATTGTGCAAGTTTTGAACTCGCAATTGAATCATAATTAAGTTATAGATATATAGGTTGAATTAATCTTTACATGATTTGGTTAACAGAAACTTAGCCTAGCATCGTTATAATGGAAAAGCAAGAAATCTTGGTTATGAAGAATAAAACAAACATTAGAACGATTAAACCTAGGAACCTCAGAAAGAATTCGCAAACACCTTCTTCCCAACCATTGATTCACGTAGATCCACAATGCATAAGTGAAAAACCTTTGATTAATAACTCAAGAAACTCGAGAATTTGCGAAAACTAAAAGTTCATTGATGATTCTAAGTATCAAGTATGCAAGGTAGGACAAAGATTACTATTACAATTCGTAACTATGCCTGATATATGTTCCAAAACCGACCTAAAGGTTATTTAAGATTTTTCCATAACACTCTAGCCGACTTAGGGTTTGGTGGCTGATTCTGGACCATCGGCTAACCGGTAGGCTTCTTGCTGTTGGGTCGGTAACTTACAGGCCCAAGTCTTCAAACTGCAGCTATTCTGGGATTAAACAACCTACTAAGCCTTCTAATTGCCCCTCAATCTGAATTCTGATTATACTATTCAACTAGTAATCTTCAACCTTCCTAAATATTCAACCCACAACTCAACTCGATCCCGTCATCACTCCATCCTATCGCATCCGGAAACCTTCTTGATACGATCAACCTTCCAAATCACCTGCCAAATATCAAATAACACAAGAGTAGTCTCTTTTTTTGACAAATAACTTAGAAAAACCAACTTTTGTATTACAAACCACGATATATCAAATTAATACATCTAACTTAGATTTACTCATAAATTTATGCAATTAAGTTCAAATTCCAGGGAAAAATAACGGTAAAAATATCATAAAGTTGATTCACATCAGTTATCATATAATTAATTTATTAAATAAATAATAATATAATACCAAAAAATCCGATTCATTATCGTAAATGAAAATGGAAAAGCCAATGATGTAATTAATTGTCCTGATTCGATTAGGTTTAAAGCACTACACTAATAGATAGAAGACATACAACCGGGAATGTCCATTAATAATCTGCACTAATTATACAACAATTGTATAATATAAGTGGTGTATTTATTAGCTATATAACTTATTCATACTGATCTATATGTGCAAACTAACCCTACCTATCGTATGAGTGATATGGCTGCAAAACATAGATATACATGTTGATTGTTGACCCGTTAATTTATAAAGAGTTTTACTGACAGTTTCACACAATACACTTCAAGAATTGCAAGCTGAAGAGACAACCTTTAAAGGGACGACAACGTCATCCCTTTAAATACCTTTACTGAGACAACAAAGTCGTCCCTGTAAATGAATTCAACAATAGTCAAAGTTTTGGGCGGATTTTTTGGAGGGAAACTTTAAAGGGACGACAATGTCGTCCCAATAAATAAAATATTGACCCCACCACCGCGGAAATTGAATTTTTCACGCGACAAGATTATTTAAAGAGACAACATTGTCGTCCCATTAAACAATATGTTATAATACGTTGTGTTAATATAAAAGAAATTATAAAATTTGAGTTTGTAGGGACGACAATTGTCGTCCCTTAAAAGTCAAATTTTTTTTTTTTTATATATAAAACGTTGTGTTAATAAATACGATTCAGTTTTTTTATAAAATTCTCGTTTAAAGGGACGACATTGTCGTCCAATTAAACATTTTCCAGAAAATAATATGTTATATAAAAAAAATTATATAATTTGGGTTTATAGGGACGACAATTGTCGTCCCTTTAAAGGTAATTAATTTTTTTTTAATATAAAACGTTGTGTGAATACATAAGATTCAGTTATTTATAAAAAATTTGCTTGAAGGGACGACGATGTCGTCCCTTTAAATAAAAACAATTTTTTAATATACATATTCTAATAAACATTGCGTTAAAATATAAAATTCATAATTTTGTATAAAAATTCCTTTATCGAACGATAATACAAGTGATTCTGATAATACTCTCTACTATAGATTGTCAGTTCGTTATCGAAGGATTCATTTGAATCTCGGGGTTTCGTTAACGAGCGATTGATCTCAATCCTGAGATCCGACATCGATTAAGCGATTTCAAGCCGATATCAATCTTTGTAAATCAATGTGATAGTATTCTCTACTATAGATCGTCAGTTCGTTAGCGAGCGATTGATTTGAATCTCGGGGTTTGTCACCGAGCGATTGATCTCAATCCCGAGATCCGTTATCGATTAAGCGATTCAAACCGATATCTTTCCTTACAGATCATTCTGATAGTACTATCTACTATAGATTGTCAGTTCGTTATCGAGCGAATGAGTTAGATCGTTATCGGTATGGAGAGATCGATTTCAATCTCGGGGTTCGTTATCGAGTGAATGAGTTGGATCATTATCGATCATTGTTATAGTACTATCTACTATGTCTCGATGGATCGTTATCGAGCGAAGGAGTTAAGAGTCGGAGATCGTTATTAAGAGATCGATTTGAATCTCAGGGTTCGTTATCGAGCGAATGAGTTAGACCGTTATCGATCATTGTGATAGTACTATCTACTATGGCTCAATCGATCGTTATCGAGCGAATGAGTTAACAGTTGTGGTTCGTTATCGAGCGATCGATTTGAATCTCAGGGTTCGTTATCGAGCAATCGATTTGAATCTAAGGGTTCGTTATCGAGCGAATGAGTTAGATCGTTATCGTTATCGATCATTGTGATAGTAGTATCTACTATGGCTCGATAGATCGTTATCGAGCGAATGAGTTAAGAGTCGGGGATCATTATTAAAAGATCGATTTGATTCTCGGGGTTCGTTATCGAGCGAATGAGTTAGATCATTATCGATCATTCGATAGTACTATCTACTATGGATCGATCGATCGTTATCGAGCGAATGAGTTAGATCGTTATCGGTAAGAAGAGATCGATTTTAATCTCAGGTTCGTTATCGAGCGTATGAGTTAGATCGTTATCGATCATTGTGATAGTACTATCTACTATGTCTCGATGGATCATTATCGAGCGAAGGAGTTAAGAGTCATGGTTCATTATCGAGCGATCGATTTGAATCTCAGGGTTCGTTATAAAGCAATCGATTTGAATCTAAGGGTTCGTTATCGAGCGAATGAGGTAGATCGTTATCGTTATCGATCATTGTGATAGTGGTATCTATTATGGCTCGATCGATCGTTATCGAGCGAATGAGTAAAGAGTCGGGGTTCGTTATTGAACGGTCGATTTGAATTTCGGGCCGGGGTTTGTTATCGAGCGATCGATTTGAATCTAAGGGTTCGTTATCGAGCGAATGAGTTACATCGTTATCGATCATTGTGATAGTACTATCTACTATGTCTCGATGGATCATTATCGAGCGAAGGAGTTAAGAGTCGAGGATCGTTATTAAGAGATCGATTTGAATCTCGGGGTTCGTTATCGAGCGATTAATTTGAATCTAAGGGTTCATTATCGAGCGATTGATCTCAATCATGAGATCCGATATCGATTAAGCGATTTCAAACCGATATCTTTCCTTACAGATCATTCTGATAGTACTATCTACTATAGATCGTGAGTTTGTTATCAAGCGATTGATTTGAATCTCGGGGTTTGTCACCGTGCGATTGATCTCAATCCGAGATCCGTTATCGATTAAGTGATTTCAAACTGATATTTTTCTTTATAAATCATTCTGATAGTACTCTCTACTATAGATCGTCAGTATGTTATCGAGCGATTGATTTGAATCTCGGGGTTCGTGAACGAGCGGATCTCAATCCCGAGATCCGTTATCGATTAAGGGATTTCAAACCGATATCTTTCTTTACAGATCATTCTGATAGTACTCTCTACTATAGATCGTCATCGTTATCGAGCGATTGATTTGAATCTCGGGGTTCGTTAACGAGCGATTGATCTCAATCCCGAGATCCGAAATCGATTAAGTGATTTCAAACCGATATCTTTCCTTACAGATCATTCTGATAGTACTATCTACTATAGATCGTCAGTTCGTTATCGAGCGATTGATTTGAATCTCGGGGTTCGTTAACGAGCGATTGATTTCAATCCCGAGATCCATTATCGATTACGCGATATCAAACCGATATCTTTCTTTACAGATCATTCTGATAGTACTATCTACTATATAATTTTAATAATGTATATAATATGTAATTTATATAATTATATTGATAATTTTAATAATTTTAATAATGTATATAATAATGTATATACTATCTGCTATATTGATACTTTAATTATATATTTAATATTTAATATTAATAATATTAATACTTTAATGGGACGACAATGTCGTCCCAAAAAAGATTCTGTCGTCCCATTAAACTTAAAACCTAAACTAAATCGGGCAGCCCCCCTTCTCCTTCTTCATTTCTTTCTCCTCCAACATTTTTTCGATTTTCAGAAAATCCGCCCCCTCCTTCAACCACCTGCACCTCCCCTCCTCCGGTCACCACCCCTACCCCCACTCTTCCTCCGGCAAGCAGCAGCCGCAACAACAACAGCTCCAGCCGCAGCAACAACACAGCTCCGCCGCCACAGCTCCGGTAAGCCTTTTTTTGTGCCAAATTAGTTGCTTTTAGCTTTTTTTTGTCAAATTAGTTCAATTGTGACCTAGATTTTGACCCAATTCCGTTTTTCCTTCTTCTTTTCTTTCATTTTTTGTGGGTCGATTAACTAGTAATTTAATTTATTTTATTTTATTTATACTTTAATATTATATTATGTTGTATTATGTATATGTAATCAATAAAAGTGATTGGTGAATGGTGTGTAGTGAGTGTAGTGTAGTGATAATTTTGTAGTGTGTGTGTGTTTAGATCGACGAGGTGAATGGTGTGTATTGAGTGTAGTGTAGGGATAATGTAGTTTTAGTTAATGGTGTGTAGTGAGTAGTGTAGTGATAATGTAGTAATTTTGTAGTTTTTGATGGATAAAGGGATAGTAGTGTGTGTGTTGAAATGAGGGATAGTAGTGTTTATGATGGATTAAGGGATAGTAGTGTTTTGATGGATAAATGGATAGTATTGTGTGTGTGTGTGTGTGTGATAATTTTGTAGTGTGTGTGTAGTGAATGGTGAATGGTGTGTAGTAAGTGTAGTATGAAACTTGTTTGAAAAAAAGCTATTTAGAGTTATGAAACTATATACCCACAAGAGTTATGAAACCAAGGCTTGCTTTTTTGGTAGTAGATGTACTATATAGTTGATTTACTTAACAATGTTAGTGTATAAAGCATGTGATTGACTAGTATATGTGTGTGATTGACTTGAAATTTTATTTCGTCAAGTTGTAGTTTATTAAGTAGTGTATGAATCTTGGCCATGTATGTGTTGGAAAAGTGTTGAAGAACATGATGATATGTCTAGCATGATGATGAAGAACATAAACTAGTTTTGTCTAGAATGTATTGGTTTTGGAAAAGTGTTGGAAAACCGTTATGTATGTATGTGATTGAACATGATGAAGAAAGTCTAGCATTGAAGGTGTTCTTGTGCTAATTTGTTCTAAATCAAAATTAGAAAATGAACTAACATTGAAGAACTAAGAGTGGTAAGTGGTAAAGACTTAGTTTTATGAAACTAAGTACTAACTTTTTCTTGTGCCTTAAGTGAGATACTAACTTTTTCTTGTGCCTTAATGAAAAAAGTATACTAATGAAACTAAGTATACTATATTAGTATGCGAACATCCCTTAAAATTATCGGTAACAAGTATGTGATTTAAAAAATTGAAACAAATGACAAATTAGTGACGTTTGAAAATACAAGAACAAATATCTCGAACTGAATTCCATGGTACGCCTCGTCCTGATGAGGTTCTTAGAATTGCATGCTTTCCCTAGGGTGTTTTCGATTCCTTCTGATCCACTGTGTCATGCCTAATCCCCAGGCTTTGTATTGTGGCTCCTGGTAGGTAGCTCGTAGAAAATTTCATTAGGTCTGCTCAATAGAGCATCTTTTCCTGTCCCCAGCAGCCAGGCAAATCCTCAGCCGGCATCTGTTCTCCCTCGTCATCATCAAGTATTCTATGATGTTGGTAAAAACACTGTTATCTTCATCAATAGAGCATGTGGTATTAGCACCTAACACATATGGTATTAACTTTTTCTTGTGCCTTAAGTGAGATACTAATTTTAGTTATTGTGTATCAGTGATTTCAAATGGAACAATTGACAGAATGAAACCCGAGTTTAATAAAGGGTTGAGTGAATTCATTAAATACGCACGGGCAATTTCTTAACAATGAAGGTAAGATTCGTTGCCCATGCAAAAAGTGTTTCAACATCTATTTCGAAACTTTGGAGGACGTGTATGATCACTGTTTCATTTGGGGATGGGCAGTTGGGTATACAACATGGTTTCACCACAGTGAAGACGGTGTATCCTGTAAACATGCACGAAAAACTCAATTGGTAGTTGAATCCGGAGACGAAATGGCTCCAGTTATAAATGATTTCCTTGGTAGAGCCCCAGAAGAAAAAGTTTTACAGACAGAGGAGGATGACAACATTGATGAACTCCTCTCCAAATTGCAGGAACATGTTTATCCGGGATGCAAAAACTCATCTGCCTTGAAGTTCTTAGCGGATTTAATGCATATAAAAGTGTTGTATAAGTGGCCAAATGAAAGCTTCGACGTTCTTTTAGCGAATCTGAAAGAAGTTTTGCCGGAAGGGTCAAATTTACCTGATTCATTCTACAAGGCAAAAACTCTTCTGAACAAATTGGGTCTGGGGTATGAAAAGATCGATGCCTGCAAGTACGACTGTTGCATTTACTATAAGGAGAATGCTGACATGTCCAGTGTGCAAAATGAGCCTTTATAATGAGTCTAAAGGAAAAAAAAGGTAGCTCAGAAAGTGCTACGTTATTTTCCGTTAAAGCATCGTTTGAGACGTTTGTATGCTTCCCGTCACACAGCCGAGGCAATGACATGGCATAAGACGGGGCATTCTATGGATGAGGATGTGATAAGGCATCCAACCGATGGTAAAGAATGAAAGAATTCGACGAGCAACACCCTGACTTCGCTATCGAACCTAAAAATATACGTCTCAGTCTGGCTACATATGGTTTTTGCCCGTTTGGTAATTCGAGTCAAACATACAGCATGTGGCCTGTTCTAACACAAATGTTGAATCCATCACCATGGGTTTGCAACAATGAACTGTATAAGCACATGTGTTTACTTATCCTAGGACCAAACTCCCCAGGCAAGGACTTGGACGTTTATTTGAGGCCATTGATTGATGAGTTGGAAGAATTGTGGTCACAAGGGGTAGTTGTGCTTGATGCTGCTACAAATACTACCTTCAGAATGCGAGTTGCAATTATGTTTACGGTGAATGATTTTCCCGCTCGTAGTTATCTCTCAGGTTGGACTGGTCAAGGATATAAAGCATGTCTAACTTGCAACGACGAAACACATACTCCTTCGGTACGATTAGAGAGTAAGACTGGATATGTCAGACATCGTAGATGGCTGCGGGCGGACCACCTGATGCAAAAGAATAAAGGGTTTAACGGTAAAATCGAAACATTAAGCCCTCCAGTTGAGAAAACCATGGAGGAAATTCTTCAACAAATTAGTAACCTACCCGAATGTTTGCCAGGGAAACACAAAGAGTACGGTGGTAAAATTATTAAGCGTCCAAAATCTTGTTTGAGTTGGACGAAAGACACCATACAAAATAGATTGCCTTATTGGATTCCGAAAAAACTCAAGTACAATCAAGATGTTATGCACATTGACAAGAAGGTGTGTGATAGCTTATTGTCTACGGTATTGAATATTGATGGTAAGACCAAAGACACTATCAAGGCACGTATGGATCTAGCAAACATGAAAGTGAGAAAGGAACTACATGTGAATAAACAAGGCAATAAGACCTTAAAACCGTGTGCTTTGTTCACGTTGGAACCAGAAGATTGGACAAAATTCTACGATTTCTTAACAAATTTTCGGTTTCCCGATGGTTTTGCAGGAAACCTAAGAAAGAATTTGACTGGTAAAGACAAATTTAGCAGGCTAAAATCTCATGATTTTCATATCATACTCCAGAGACTTTTACCAGTTGGGATATGGAAATTCTTGAAAAAAGAAATTTTTGATACTATCATTGATTTAAGGGATTTTTTCAGATTGATTTGCGCGCGCACGTTGAGGGTTAGTGATTTAGAGAATGCAAAAGAGAAGGTTTTGGAAATCTTGTGTAAACTAGAAACGATATTCCCACCGGTATTCTTTGATATTTTTATACATGTGATAATGCACTTGCCTGAAGAAGCGGTTAGGGGTGGACCTGTTCATTTGAGATGGATGTATCCGATTGAACATTTTCTAGGTAAGTTAAAGAGGTATATTAGAAATCGGGGCAGGCCGGAAGGATCCATCGCAGAGGCATACGTGGCTAACGAGACCTTGATGTTTTGCTCGTTGTATTTTTTGGGAAATGAGACAAAATTCAATAGGCCCGAAAGGAACTGGGTTGAGAACGAAGATACAATCAAGAACCGAATATCAGTATTCAAGACTCCTTTTCGATCAATGGGATTGATGAAATGCTTGACATTCAATACTACTTTGAGAGAGAAGGTTCAGTGGTATGTCTTGCAAAACTTCCATGAGATCGATGAATACCTCATGTAAGTGAGCAATCCAAAATTATTTCTTTTGTTTTTTATAATTCCATTAAAGCTAACTAGTCTTCTACACATGGAGCAGTGAACATTGTACAAAACTGTCAAGTTATTGTATGAAACAGAACCTGGACAAAATGCTCCGTCAAGAATTTACTGAATGGTTTAATTCGAAGGTACAAAATAAAGCTTGATTCACTTATTGTGCACTTTTATGAGCATTATATAAATACTTGGTACATTATGCAGATGATTGTAATGAGTAAGCAAAACCCATCAGACTTGAATGGCCAATTGTTAGCACTTTCCACCGGATCTTTTTCAACGGTCGAATCCTATCAGAGTTGTGTGATGAACGGTGTCAGATTCAATGCACAAAAACGGGATCGCACACGCACAACTCAAAACAGTGGGGTTGCTATCAAAGGGACCGAAGGCACTACATGGTATGGAGTCTTAGAAGACATATATGTCATAAGCTATCCAAATCATAACACTGTTGTTCTTTTCAAATGTACATGGTTCGATACTAGTGCAGCTAAGAAGGGTGTCCGTGTATATAAGAATAGAACAAGTATACGCATTACAAACACCTGGTACGAAGAGGAGCCATCATTCTTGCTTCACAAGCAGAACAAGTGTTCTACATAGATGATTTGTATAACGGATGTGACTGGAAAGTTGTTGAGCATTTTCAACACCGTCATATCGTAGACGCACCAAATATTAATGCTGATATGGTTGTTGATGATTTGGTAATCGACAAAACAACCCATGGAAATTTCCAACTTGTTGTTGAACTGCCACCGATGGAACCGTTATACAAGAGTGCAAATGATGTAGAAACACATGTTGATCAAAACGATATCGCTTCAACAGATGAAAGCGATGAAAATGATCTCGATCAAAATGAAAATGATGGCAATTACGAGTATGCTTCAACAGATTGCGATGATGATAATAAATGTGTAGATGATGACATATACGACTCGATCCCACCAAACTATGCAAGTGATAATGAATGATGCTATAAATCTAATATTCTTTTAGTAAGTTCATTCAAATATACTTGAATTTAAAAATTATATAATAGTAGTGCTTTATTTATACTTCATCAACATATATGTGTTCTTTATTTATATTTTTTATTATATTCAAATACTTGATCATATAGGTGAATGGCTTGCGCGGGATCGGCATGTGGTTCTCAACCACCGCACGAGCATCCATTTAGGCTACCGGGCCAATGCGAGGATGGTAATTAATTAACTTTCATTTTTTTTGCCTAGTATGATTATTCTTATTTCGTTGAATTAACATTGACACCGATACTACAGATCATATAGCAGATAATGAGGAATGGATACCACCACCTCCTCCCTTGAAAAAGAAGCAGGGTGAACGTGGACCTGCAAAAGGTTTCACCGTCCAAGCCCTCAAGAGAAAGTTAGGGGACTTGATTTCTCTTATATGGGATCCTAGATTTCTCAAAGTTCAGAAGGTTTTGGGAAAATACACGAAGGATTTTGAGTCCAGTCGTGAGGTCCCATGTTCCCTGTTGCGTCCCGACCTGGCGAAAGGTGGAAGACCGACTTAAAGAATTAATTTGGCAAGAATTTCAGGTACTTAGCTAATCAAATTGTTAACACTTTCAAATTGTAAAGTTTCATTATATTAATTTAGATACCAATCGTTTCATTTCTTGTGTTTTCAGGCATCGTTCGAACCACTTGAGCTTATTCACCGCGATGCCGTGCTGAAAAACGCCGGTACTTTATTTAGAAAATGGAAGACTAGACTAATGGAGGAGGTAGATGAACACAACAACAACGGGTTTCCAGGGCCTTGTCCCTGACCCAGGGATGTGGGTTCCCAACAACAATGGGAAGCGTATCTCCGCTACCTTAGTAGCGATGCTTTTAAGGTAAAGCTTTTATCCCAGTACATGTGTTACGTAGATTCGATTATTATTACTTGTTACTGCTTATATCTAATACAAAAGTACCATTTTTTTGCAGAAAGATCTGATCAGAATAAGAAGAATCGCGCCGGGAGTAAATATGTAGGCCGCCATGGACGAACGCCTATGGCCGTAGTTCGATGGGAAAGGTTAATAACTAATACTAATACTTTTGAATTTTCATAACTAATACTTTTGATTTTTCAAGGGTAATCTGAGTCTGAGTGAAGATCCTTTGGGGCAGGATCCTATCCATGTATGGGCGAGCAAGCATAAGAATGTTGATGGCTCGTTTCTCAACAGTGATGCGGAGGCTGCTTATGTAAGTGATATACGTTGTATATATTTCAATTCAATACGTTCACATTTTCCTTTTCCTTATCTTAACTGCCAACGATATATGTTGTTTTTAGCGGAGGCTGGAGGAATGGCGTGCTATGATTGCACCAGGTCGACCGATGAATTTTGAAGAAGAGGAGGCAATCTTTCAGGGCGCCTTAGGAACTAGGCGAGATTATTTGATTGGCCTTGGCCCTACGCAATCCGTATCCAATTCATCACAATCGTCCCAGTCTTCAGCATCGTCATCTTCTTACCACCAAGAATTCAATATGCATATTGAAGAACTTAGAAAGTCTCATGATCAGTTGGTGAAGTTAACAAAAAAACAAGAGAAGAGAAACAAAAAACAAGGGGCTCTTATCAAATTGTTGCTGACTAATCTTAATGCTAAGGAACCGGATATGCAAATAGAGGTTAGCTCATCATCTTCCGATGAATATGAAGACGATTCTGAAGTTGATCTTGACGATGATGCGTAGACATTTTAGAGGAGACTATTGTTACTTTTGGAAACATTGCACAATTTTGCATAAATTTTTTTCACTAAGCTTATGTATTTTGTTTTGTTATGAATCCCCCTACATTTCTATTTTGTCAGCTTCTGTTATGGATTTTGGAAAAAAACAGAATTGGGTTGATGTAAATAGCATGGAAGGCCATGCGAAAACAAAAAAAATATTAAAATAGAAAAACATTTAAAAGGATGACATGTCGTCCCAACAAATGTAGTTCTGGAAATTTTCTCTGTTTAAAGGGACGACATGTAGTCCCAACAAATGTATTTCTAGAAATTTTCTCTGTTTAAAGGGACAACATGTCGTCCCAAAAGATATTTTATACAAATATTTTATAAAAATATATTATAAAAAAATATATTTTTCCCACATGTTTTTGAAGGGACGACTTTGTCGTCCCAGAAAAGATTTATCAAAAATTATATATATTTTTTCGTATTGAATTTTATTATTAAAACGAAATTTATATGCTTTTAAGGGACGACATTGTCGTCCCAAAAAAGATATTTATATAAAACAAAATCTTTTTCATAATAAATGAGTCATGTTTATAGGGACGACAATGTCGTCTCCCAGCTATGTCAGTACGTTGAAATTTCTTAGAAAAGTTCGTGTCACGTCAGCATAAATTTAAAGGGACGACTTTCTCGTCCTTTTAAAGGAGTCAATTGTTTAAAGGGCAGAGCAGAAGAGACGGCGGAAACTCAAATTATTTTATAGTTCAATAAATAAAAATACAAATATCGTTTGTTTCTAATTTTTTTGTTTGAAAGCCTTAAGTTGTAATTTCTTATGAGGAATCCTTAAAACCGTAGCAAGGTATTGTTGTGAAACACGGTTGTCCATTGCCCTGATAGTGATGTTGTAAAGATATTTTCCATGAGCATAAAACTCCCATCCATCCACAATATTTTGGAACTCCAAGTTCGTGCCGGCGTCTTGGTTGTGATGATCAACTGCAAACTTACCGACATAATTTACATAAGGATTATTTGGGTTTACTTCTACACCGTGACATAGTATTCCACTGCAACATGCAACAAACTCCATACAAAAGAGAGTCATAAGGAGCATTAAAATCATGAAATGATGTGACTCGAACTTGAAAGCCATTTTTTATGTGTTTGTCAAAATCACATGCAATTACTAAAGCTAAATAAAAATGTTGTGAGGTAGTTAGGTGGCATTTAAGGGCATTTGTATTTATTTATATTGTTTTACTAGAGTGTTGTGATTTGGACGGAGGGGAAATAGGGTCCACACAACAGTAAGATCTTACAAATAGTGGTACCGTCGATTTGACCAGCACCGTTATAAACTAAATGCAGTTGGTAAACTTATATATTAATTGTATAAGGTTAATTTTATTTTCAAATAAAAATTAAAATGATAATAGAACAAGTATAAGAGTTCCAATATTGATTGAATTTAATGATTTTGTGTGTAGAAACGATACATAAAATGACTTGTTGATAATCCTGTCATTGTTGAATTCACTAACTCTTGTTGTTATATTAAGGAACAGTTTAAGATGCCAAAGCATCTTGAGTGTTTGATGAGTACATAACTTAATTACATTTTGTTAGTAATAAAATAGTGGCATATATTTTGATAACATCTTGACGGTGGTTCAAATGAAGTTATTGTTAGTAATATCATCCGCAGCGGAAGCGATTTAAGGATCTAGATCTATAAAATACACGTAATAAAATAACTAGATCTATATCTACAAGGGGGTTGTAGAACATACCTCTTGGATCTCAAAATCCAAGTTGAAGAACCGCAATTAGGAAGAACTTGTGAAGGTGTGAAGAGCACCACAGTCTTCCGAACGTGTGATCCAAGCAACTCCCGGTGGAAGGAAATCCTCGTCTCGAATCCTTCCGATATGCTACCCGGAAAAATCTCCAAGATTTTCCCTCTTATTCCCCTTGGCCGAATTTTCCCTTTCTCCTCTCTAAGAGGTGAAAGTCGAAATCATGTGTGTGTAAGGCTTGGGAGAACTCTCTTTATATAGGAGAGTAAAACTTAGCCTCCAAGGATTAAATAATTAAGACAAAATCAATTATAATAATCCTATTAAATAAAAGATAATCCCATAATATTCTAGAACAAATCTAGAATAATATTTATCTTTATTATTTACCATAAATATTTATCCAATAAATATTTTATGCACATGTCTCATTAATACACAAGAAAATAATTTCTTGTTCCATATTAAGAGAGGGGGCGAATTTAACAATATTGACCTAGTCAATATTAATTTTGCCATTACACAATAATTAAGCAAGATTATGGAAAATGTCTTTTCCACATATTTAATTATTTAGCCCAACTAATTTAATAGTCCACTAAACAATTAATTCACATATCGTTTTAATAAAGTCCAATGAGAACTAAATTAATATTATTAGGATTCGACGTCCGAGAATAGCTATGCTATATTGGGAGGCACGTCGGGGACCATGGACTAATAATCGTGGCTCCGATAAATCAAATAAATAATTATCTTACGAGCGAGAATAATTATATTCGATAAATCAATCACAGGAATATGCCACCATAATCCCGCGGATCGCACTCCTCCGATTATGAGATTATATTTATCTCCTCACGAGAATAATAATAAGCGTCCATTGATATAATCATTACATATGGATTAATCCTCCATAGATTATTCATTCTAAATCGGGAAGTTACCGTTAACCCTTTTTAGAACCTCTTATCCTTATTTACCATTAACCCTAGTGATCAATTAATTCATACAACTCACCGGTAGCTAATCGGTGTAATATGAACTCGCGCGATCGATCGTTTCTAGGATTAACAAATAAAGGAATCGTCTATCTACTTCCATAAATGGAAGGAATGGATTCCGATATCTGTGATAACACGGACTACTCACTCAATCGTAAGACAATGCTAAGATGGGGTAATTCGGACCATTGGACTCGGTGTAATCCTTAACCGTCAAGTCAAACTTCATACTCGATTCGAGCGGTTATTGACCGTGATCACCCTCGAGATTAAGATATATCCATAAATATGATCATCCATTGATTCGATAAGACTTTCGATTACGGAATTATATCGTGAACTCTAATCAAATCGGTCCATACTATATGATATATCTATCATATATAAATGCCCCATTAGGTTCTCTTAACCGAAAGTCCGGATAAGACAATCACACTATTGTGTTGCAGGCGCATTAATAGCACGTTAAATGAGAGACCCGATACTCTCGATTAACTTCACTATGGGCTAATTGTATTTTAAGTACATCTTCACTAACTCAATCCTCACGTGTATATCCCATACACTCGAGTTAAGTGATTACATAAACGATATACTTAGGGTTTTCTGCAGTTGTAAATACTATTGTCACATCGGTGATTATGAGAATAATAAATATGAATAATAATGTCAATTCATTTATTAAATAAAACAATTACAAAATTGTCTTTCGGGCATCACACCTAACAATCTCCCACTTGCACGTAAAGCATGTGATTAATTGTTTTAGAGCACACCCTATTATTTAAAATACAACAAACTACATCTCCCACTTGCTCTAAAGCAATGGAGACCCATCCCGTATTCTAGTACCCATTAAGCATATCATAACCATTTTGATTCCAAAGTACACTCCGAGTATGCCGTCGTAGGATAGGTCGGTGACTCGGGAGTACCTACATCTAAATGTCATGGGTCTTAATGATTAGTCGGGTTGTCGGCTCGAGACGATCCGTAGAATCAAGCGTTACCGGTCCATCTAATCATGTAGTACCGAGTAAACATTGAGCCCGAGATCGACTTAACGATCATCCTCAATCGACTTAAAGTCAAAATCATTGTATCACACATATCCAAGTTCACACATGAATATGTCCGCATATTATTCCTCGTTCTCTCAAGAGATACTAAAGGACATACTAAACTTGCTTTGTTAACCGCCGAATCTAAGATTCGATCAAAGTTGACGTTCAATAACGACCATCTCTTACTAGAAAGAGAATCTATCACATTTCTCTTGATCCGAAGATTTGAGAGTCATTCACGAGGCATAGGGTAGAACTTCCTCGTTGAATGTTGCATATACGGATGCATCATCTTAACCAATAAGATGGATGGGAAACCGTTGATCGATTCTAATGAATTCGACCGAGTCAAACTCTTAAGAATGTTGTCCAAATCTCTGTTGCAGAGAATTGTGGCATTGTCAGATTCTGACTTCAGATAACACACCCATGTTGATTCCAATTGGTGCAGTGTTATCCTTCACAAACACTAATATATATTTATATATATTCACTACTTTAATAATATTGATATCCAGTCTACAAAAAGACTTATTGTTAAGGGTGAAAATCTATGTTTTATTATGATATATTTTACGGTATTTTCCCCCTTAATTGGATTAATTGCATAATAAATGGCCCTTATATGGAAATATTGAGCATACTAGGTTTTTAAGGACTTAATTGCAATATTGAATAAATTATGTGTTCTCATCGTGAATTATAATTAATTGGACTTTATTACAGTTTGCGATGTTTTCCCATGTGTTATAGGTATGCTTATCGTGCTCAAATGATGATCAAAAGGGTTAAAATTCGAGCTATAAAGATTTAAGAAGAGATAATGATCGAATGGAGTGGGCAGAAAAGAGATAGAGATGATTTAATCAAGTTTTATTCCAGCTAAACTGGCGTCCAAGTCCCGTCCAGGAGTGGACGGGCGTCTGACAATCCAAACGGGCGGCTAGAGGAAGAATTCAATACTGAGGCATCATGAACTTACTGAACGAACGTTCAGAAGAAGCAAACGAGCGTCCAAAGTGCAAAAAGAAGATCAGAGAGTTTGGACGCTATCCAGACGAACGTCTACATTGGAGTTCAGAACAATCAAACGAGCGTCCACTTAACTGAACGAGCGTCCGGAGTGCCGACTTAGTGAAACCGCCTCAAATCTCTATAAATACTTGCCTATTTTTCACACATGGAGATACCAATTCTACAATTCTCGAACCCTAAACCCTAGGGGCGGCTATAGGCTGCGTTTTTACTCAGATTTTTCCCAGTTTTATGTTCTTAAATTCCTAGATAAAATTAGTTTAGTTTATGCAATTTACTTCAACAATTCAAGCTATTCAAGGATGCTAAGAGGCTAGGCTTCAATCAAGCGAGCATTGTGAAGCCATCCAACTTTCATTACTTTTGATTCTTGGTTATTTTGTAAGTTTTTAATCAAGTTGTTTCCTTTATCATGTCTTATGTTGATTAATTGCATTTATATCGAAAGATGTGCATGTATGATGTTTTATATTTGATGAAAGTCTTTATAAACATTAGATCACCATGATTTAGGAATAGATCTTTAATCTATGTCAAACGAAAGTTGATAGGTTGGAAATCTAGGTTAAAACGTTAAAGTTTACATCTTTGTTTATGTTATGACGCGTTAATTTCGTAAATCGAAAGATAGAAATTAATGGCGAATCATCTACTCAAAGTAGGATTCATACCTTTGATAAGATGAGCCACAACTTGGTAGAAAGCGCAATATAATCGAGATGAGAGATTAGTGTTTGTTGGATAGGTGGATCAATACTCGTTTGCCCGTATTAAACTTGATTTAACCCTTGAGACTTGAACTGTTTAGTTAGTTTATTTTCTATTTGCACTTTTAGAGTAATTTGTTCGCAACCAAACCTCCCTAGCTTTGGATTCGTCCTCTGTCTAGTTTATATTCAGCATATTTGTTCAGTTTAGTTTTGTTTAATCGCTGTTTAGTTTAGTTTTCCGTGACATAGCTTAGTTAGACAAAAACTAGGAACCACAATCGTTTAGTTCCCCGTAAGATCGACCCGGCATTAACCACTAGTACTACGATCCTTATACTTGGGGTTAACCGGATTATAAATTTATTACTTGTTTGTTTTGCATAGGTAAAATCCGTAGACAAGTTTTTGGCGCCGTTGCCGGGGATCCGAGCCTTTCTTTTGTTTTGCTTTGCTCGGGACGAGCAAAAGATAAGTGTGGGGGAGTTGTTAAGGGTGATTTTGTACGTTTTATATTGATATATTTTATAATGATTTCCCCCGTATTTATATAATTTGCATAAGAATCAAGTGTTTATATGGAAATATTGAGTAAATGATGTTTTTAATAGTTAAATCTCAAAACGTAACGATTTATGTGCGTAATTGATGATTTTATGTTATTTTGGAAATACGTTACGCTTTGGTATGTTTTCCTATTGTTGTAGATACTCATTGATGATGGAGAGAGGATTTTAGAGAGCCAAATTCGTGATTGGAAAGGATCAATCAAAGTTATGGAAGATTGAAAGATATAAGGAAAGAAATCAATCAAGATGAATGTTGGAAAATCAGGATTCCGGGTAGTCCCGACATCCGACGCAGTTCTTGATATGATAACAACCGATTTGACTCTGGACCTCAAGATAAGAGTTGTAGGGCTTGAAGAGAGGATTCTACAGGATTTTGAATCACTCCATTCCGACTTACGAGGCCCGAGATATGAGCGTTACAAGTTTGGATGCTGTTGCTGAAAATTGTGGACGGGCGTCCGGATCTTCAAGCGGGCGTCCGGCACCGTTCTTGTAGCAACCGCCTCACGATTTTCTATAAATACAGCAGCTCTCTTCGACCCTAATCATTATCAAATACGCCCCAGCTTCTCTTGAACCCTAAATTTCGAAAGAGAGAGCAGCCGGCCGCCAAGCTCCATGCTTGGTCGGCCGGAGGTTAGTTAGATTAGGTAGTTAGTTCGTTTTCTTTCTTCTTGTTCGAGTGATGATGAAGTTGAGCAGCCATGGATGAGCCTTGAAGCTCCCTCTTTCCGGCTGCAACTTTAATTCTTTTCGATGGATGTTTTGTAAGTTTTAATTCGAATTGTTTCTTTTCTATGTTTATTCGTATCTTGCAATTTTATATTGAAAGATGATTGCATGATTTGATGCTACCGTGGGGCGAAAGTCGGTGTAAACGCGAGATCACCATAGGAAAGATTAGGCGTTTGATCTATTTCAAGCGAAAGTTGATAGGTTGGATGTCTACAGGTTGTTAGATCTAGAAAATCTTACACCTTGGTTTATTTTATGATGCGTTAATCTCCGTAAATCGAAAGATAGAGATTGATAGGTAATTCATCTACGAAAGTAGGAATTAAATGACGTTTGATAGGTGAAACCACAACTTGAATTAAATCACTATAAGATAATCTAGGGAAGAAATTAAGGGTTGCGGGATGGTGGATTATGGTTCGTTCCATGTTTGATCGCTTGATCATTATCATGTTCGTTAGATAGATTTATTCTTGTAGTTTAGATTTATTTTATGTTGATCGCAATTATCCTTCCGGCTTTGGATTAACAATCCTCTGTCGATTTACTTTTCCGTTTTAGTTTAGGTTTAGGTTAATAAAGAAGAATTAATAAGTTAGATTCAATGACCGCTTTTCACGAGGATCGATACCCGCACTTATCCAACTTTACTAGCAACTACCCGGTATTCGGCCGGTTAGGAGGTAGTTTTGCATGGTAGTATAGGTTTATAAATTTTCTTTTGTTTTAATGATGCAAAATCTCCCCAACAAAAGTGGCGCCGTTGCGGGAACCGGACGGTTGTCTAGTTTTGTTCTAGTTTTTATTTTGCTTTCAATTCTGTTTTTAGGTTAGATATTTTCAATTTCGTTTGTGGTTAGTAGTTTAGTTGTTTTTGTTCAAATTTACATGCGTTTTAATTGCGTTTTTGCTAGTAGTTAATATAAAATCTTTGCTCCTAATTTATCCTCTGTTTTTACATTTACCACGCTCTGTTTTCCTATCCGTTTACGCCCGATTGGGCGGCGTCCGTATTACCAGGCGCCCGCCCGATTCTTGCTTTAGTCGGACGGCGTTTAGTTTATCGGGCGCCCATCCTCTCCAAACGTCCTCAATCTGAATCGATTTCGACGAAGCAGGCGAGCGTTCACACTTACGGACGCCCGTCCATCTGAAAATCGGCCGACGCTTCGTCCATAATTTTGGACGTCCGTCCGTTCCTCTTTTCCTTCTATCAACTTCTTCTTTTCTTTTCCCTAGGTTTTGATCTTAGGTTAGATTATAAGTCTTTAGTTTAAGTCGTTAGTTTCTTTGTTTATAGTTCTCTTTCTCCCCTTCTTTCTTTCTTGCTCAACAACTTGATCTTGGATCTCGGTGTATGCAAACTCGTAGTCAGAAGGGACCACTAATCTACTCCCCTGACCCCGAGCGGACCATAGTCCGACCCAATAGGCGGAAACTTCGGTTCGACGAAGGAAACGCTCTAGATCAAGAATTTGAGCATTATCTTTCAGGAGAAATCGAAAGAATAGTAATAATGGCAGCGGAAGATAGACGGACGTTGGCCGACTATGCCATGCCTGGCACAGTCACCATCAACCCCGCGATTGTTATGCCGGCCATTACTGCTCAAACTTTCGAGCTTAAGCCAGGACTTATTCAGATGATGCAACATGCATCGATTTTTCACGGCTATCAATCTGAGAACCCCCACACTCACCTACATACATTTCTACACATATGCGGTACTACCCGTATCCAAGGTGTAAGTGAGGACGCAATCAAGCTCAAACTTTTCCCATTTTCCTTGCGGGGGGAAGCACTAGAGTGGTATCACTCTCTTCCCTCGGAATCCATTACGACCTGGGCCGGACTTGAAAGAGAATTTTTGAGTCAATATTTCCCTCCATCAAAGACGGCCCAGTATTTGAATGAAATCTTCACCTACCGTCAGCAGGAAAATGAGTCTTTCTTTGATTCTTTGGAAAAGGTTCAAGTCCCTCCTCCGAAAATGCTCCCCACCATGGCTTGCCGATGCAAAGGCAAGTCCATACATTCTTTAGCGGATTGACCGAGCTCACTAAGGGCATGGTCAATAGTTCATCTGGCGGGGCATTTTTGAAGAAGACTCCAGACGAAGGATGGGCATTGTTCGAAGACATTGCCAAATATAACTATGCTCCATCCTATCAAGCTATTCAGCACCTCCTCCTCCTCCCAAGGTCGAGGAAGTGACTATGCGAGACCGATTGCCATGTTGCAAAAGCAAATGGCTAACTCTCAAGCCCGACAACGTCCCAAACCATTCCTAATCCGAGTAATCGGACTCTTTCGTTTCCACAGTAACTCTCGAGTCTGTATTGCGAAAAATTGTCGTCAACCTGGCCACGTGTTCACCAAAGTGTCAATTTCAATCCTCTCGCTCATCAAGTCAACGCCATTCATAATAATGGACGGTATAATCCAATCACATGCCAAGTATGTGATGATCCGGGAACACCTTGCTCGTTTTCGTCCCATGATTGGACAAAACGCGAAGTGAATGCTTTTTACGGCCGCCTAATCTAGGTTCAATAACCAATTCTCGGCGAATAATGCTCAAAATCGAGGGCCGGCCAGAATCCGAGTTTCAATCGTAATCCAAACTCGAACTTTAATTCTAACCCGAACTACAATAGAAACCCTGGTTTTGGTTCGAACCAAAACTCTAATTTTTCCAATCAAACACAAAGGTTTAATCGAATTGGCCCTCCATTTCCAATTCCAATTATCGAGAATCATTGACCGACCACAAAATCAAAATTTTCCAATTCTCAAGGCCCTCGAATCCCAATGACCTCAAGGTGAATGAAACTCATTCAAAGAGGAGCAAAACAAGAACATTCACTCTCGATGAGTACCAATAAGAACCTTGAAAGGCAGATAGAGGCAATTGGTCTGGCAGATTAGCATCAAGACCCCGGGCATTTGCCTGTTTCACCGAGAAAATCCTAAGGGCGGTCATGTTGCTCGAGCCGATTAGCGACCAATGTAATCGACCTTGTACCAACCATGCACTATGGACAAGAGGAAGCCAGTACAATGAGTTTAAGCGGTACATGGTGAGTGGTCCCCTGGATTTCGTGGAAACACTAGCCCCTCCCGCCATTGATAAGGCGGAGGGAAGTTGAGCACCCATCATCCCCTTTGGTCGCAAGCAAGTACTCGGTGGTGATCCACGATAGGTGAAAAGGTTGGAAATCCTCGTGGTTTGTTCCACGAGGGTGAACAAGTTGGAAATCCTCAAGTGGTGACCCTCGAGGACCGAAAAAAGGAAAGAAAGTCGGTGGTGATCCACGACTACGAAAGCTTCAAAAGACGGTTCGGTGAAAGGATTTGGAAGACAAAGCTATCGGCGCATCCTCAAAGAAAGTCTTTTCGGAGAGTGATCTGAAGAAGCTTCCGTTTCCACCGAGGAAGAGCAACATTCCATTGGTTGAAGACAAAAAGTACGAGAAGGTGCTAAACCTTCTGAAAAATACTCGAGTAAATGCGCCATTATCCGAGGTCTTGGTGAGATGCCTAAGTATACAAAGTTCATCAAGGATGTTGTATCTTCCAAGAAGAAGTTAGCAGGAATGGATCAAGCAGTTGGTAAGGAGTGTTCTCTGGTCAATTATGAAAGCTTACCAATCAAGAGAAGCGACCCAGGAAAATTTGTGCTCACATTGCAGATGGGAGGACTAGTCTTCCCAAATTCCTTATGTGACCTGGGTGCATCTATCAGCTTGATGCCATTATCTGTGTGCAAGCAGCTGGGTTTACAAAGTCTTCTAGAACCCACGACCATGAATTTGCAGTTCGCTGATAGATCTTCTAAGAAAGCTTCAGAATCTAAAGGGCGTATTGGTTCAAATAGATAGGTTTACCTTTCCAGCTTGACTGCACGTCTTAGATATTGAGAAAAGTGAAAATGTCCCTTGATTCTTGGAAGACCGCTTCCTATCTACAACTAGAGCCCCTATCGATTGTGATGGTGGGCACGTGACCATTCGAGTTGGTGACCAGGAGGTAAGTTATAGTGTTTCTAAATCTATCAATGTACCTTCACGGATCTCCAACCGGTTGTTCCATTGAGACGCGTCGATGACTTCAATGACTTCATGGATACGCAAGTCTTGGGTCGTAGAAGCGAGAATATGAGCGATTGATCGATAATCGAATAATCATGGTGTGGTCAATCTAGATCAGTTAGCAGCTGAATTTGAGGATGAGCTAAGAGAAGAAGCCTTGGCAGTAGGACCACTGAGTAAGCTCAGCGATGTTGAGTTGAAGAGTGGTGATCTTAAATCAAGTCTAGAGGATCCTCCCGTAGATTTGGTACTGAAGCCGTTGCCTAAACATCTTAAGTATGTGTTTTTAAGAGAAGGTGACAAGCTTCCTTTGATCATCTCTGCCAAGCTATCTCGTATAGAAGAGCTTAAATTGTTAAACGTCTTGCGCAAAAATGAAAAAGCCTTTGGATGGCAGGTGGGAGATATCCGAGGGATATCTCCCGACATCTGTATGCACAAAATCAAGGCGAGAAGGGTGCAAAAGCGAGTTAGACGACCTCGAGAGAAGACTCAACCCTCACATGCAAGAGGTAGTCAAGAAGGAGATCATTAAACTTTAGATATGGGTATCATTTACGCCATTCTTTGAAAGTGAATGGGTTTCCCCAACTCAAGTAGTTCCCAAAAAGGTGGAATTACGATTGAGAAAAATGAGAAGGAGAGGAGATAGCATTGAGGCTCGTTATGAGGCTATATAAGTGCAGTATTGACTATAGAAAACTCAATGAGGTCACTTTGAAAGATCATTTTCCCCTTCCATTCATAGACCGGATGCTTGGCGTCTGCGGCGGGGGCACGATTCTATCGCTTCTGGATGGATATTCGAGGATACTTCCGATACCCATCGACCTGCTGACTAAGAGAAGACCACTTTCACTTGCCCTTATGGGACATTCGCTTCACAGCGGATGCCATTTGGTCTCTCAGAATGCCCGGCCACCTTTCAAAGGTGTATGATGGCAATCTTTGACGGGCTAGTTGAAAAGTGCATGGAGATTTTTATGGATGATTTCTCGGTCTTTGGTCAATCCTTCGATGATTGCCTCGATAATCTTGATCAGGTGTTGTCTAGATGTGTGGAAAAGGACTTAGTGCTTAATTGGGAAAAATGCCATTTCATGGTAGATGAAGGCATAGTCCTTGGCCACAAAGTGTCAGCCAAAGGTATAGAAGTAGATAGGGCCAAGGTAGAAGCCATTGAGAAGATGAGTTATCCTAAGAATGTACGCGAAGTCAGAGGTTTCCTCGGACATGTCGGTTTCTATAGGAGATTCATCCAAGATTTTTCCAAAGTAGCCAAGCCCCTATCTACTCTGCTCAAGGAAGACGTTGAATTCGATTTTGATGATAGCTGCAAGCAAGCGTTTGAGGAGCTCAAGAATCGGTTAATATCCGCTCCAATTCTTATTTCACCTGACTGGAACTTACCCTTTGAGCTTATGTGCGATGCATCCAACTATGCTGTTGGTGCAGTCTTAGGGCAAAAGCTTAATGGAAAGTTCCAGCCTATCTATTATGCCAGTCACACACTGAATCCTTCTCAAGTTAACTACACAACCACTGAAAAGGAATTATTAGCCGTAGTCTTTGCTATGGATAAGTTTCGTAGTTACTTGCTAGGTGCTCAAGTGATTGTGTGGGTGATCACGCCGCTTGCGTTATCTCATGACCAAAAGGAAGCTAAACCGCCGCTATGCGTTGGATACCGACCTCCAAGAGTTTGACGTTCAAATCAAGGATAAGAAGAGGCGGTGAGAAGCGTAGTGGCGGATCATGTCTCTAGGATGATAAGTGAGGAAAAGGGTGATCCGAAGATATAGATCTTTACTTTCCTCTAGAAAACATCATGTTGATCGATGGCGCTCTCCGATGTTCCATGGTATTCGTCCATTGTGAATTACCTTCATGCCCGTTACCTTGACCCGAAATGTCATATCAAGAGAAGAAGAAGTTCTTCTCGATATGAAATATTTCGTTGGGATGAACCTTATATACATTCAAGATCCGCAAAGATGGTTTGCTTAGGAGATCGTTCTGAATCGAGCAACAAGAGATTATCGAGCAATGCCATAGTGGACCCGCGGTGGTCACTTTGGTCCTTGGAAAAAGATTATAAGATCTTCCGATCCGGTTTCTATTGGCCTACGATCTTTAAGGATCTGAAGCCTTCTCAGTAAAGCTTGCGATAGGTGTCAAAGAACCGGAACTCGACAAGGCGTTTCGACATGCCTTTGAAGCCCATCTTAGAGTCACGAAGTCTTTGATGTATGGGGCATCGATTTTATGGGACCTTTCCCATCATCGTGTGGCAACAAATACATCTTAGTCTGCGTTGACTATGTTTCGAAATGGGTGAGGCGGTGGCCACTCCTCACAATGATCATAAAGCGGTCATGAAATTTCGAAGAAGAACATCTTTGTGAGATTTGGATGTCCTCGAGCCTTGATCGGTGATGAAGGAACGCATTTACGCAACCGACCTCACAGAAAGTTCTTGAAAAGTATGGTGTTCGCCATAAGACCGGCACACCATACCATCCGATGACTAGCGGTCGAGGTTGAGCGAAGCAACCAAAGCATCAAGCAAATCTGGAAAAGGCGGTGAGCAGTCATAGAAAGGATGGAGTTTGAAATTGGATGATGCACTATGGCGCATAGGATCGCCTATAAAACCCCTATGGGTACATCTCCATATCGGATGGTTTACGGCAAGCCATGTCATCGCCGGTTGAGTTAGAGCATAGGGCCTATTGGGCGACGAAGTTTCTTAACTTTGATTCCCAAACTTGTGGAAAACATCGACTGCAGCAGCTGCATGAGTTAGACGAGTTCCGACTCCAGGCTTACGAAAGCGCCAGGATAAGCAAGGATAAGATGAAACTCCTCCATGACGCAAAAATTAAGAAAAGAGAATTTCAAGTAGGGGAACAAGTTCTTCTTTATAATTCAGATTACATTTGTTTTTCGGAAAGCCGAGGACACGATGGTCGGGCCCTTTACGATTCTCAAAATCATTCTGAGGCGTTTAGAACTACTCGGTTATAAAGATCGGCCGTTTGAGTTAATGGTCGAGGTGCAAACACTACATTGGAGAACCTACAGGCAAGCCTTTGATTGTTAAATTTCTCGATATCCTTGGATGTGGTGTTAATGAGGTCGAAGACTCTGACGAGATTTCACCCAATCTGTTTCCTGAGGATAACGGTGGTGGTCTATCACAAGAAGTTCTAGCCGGTAGTTGGGACATGGAGGAATACGCGAGGGAGCAACAACTCAAACGTCAGCAGAGAAATCTACAAAGGAGAAAGTCGACCATGGGAAAGGTTCAACGTATTTGGAAAACTGTCAAAGCTTTAATCCCATGCGTTAGGTGTCGTTTCTGCAGCCACAATCCTAATCAGAACTTTAACGAGGTAATGGCGGGCAGAAAAGTCAAATGGCCTGACCCAGGCTGAATTTAAATGGTGTCGAGCTAACGACATAAACCAAAAGCGCCACTAGGAGGCATCCTAGATATCCAATCTTGTTTTAGTTTTTCTTAGTTCTTTTTGCTTTAGTATGTTATTTTGGTTAGTTTTACTAAGCTTCTATGTTTCGATCTGTCAGTAGTGCTGTCTAGATATGGATCTCTACGGAGTTCGCCCTGAGGAGTTCCCACTCATTAGTCGCATCCCGCTGATCACAGTAGATGATGGACCAGGAGGCACTATAGTTCTTCACGTAGATTTTGACATTAGCACTCAGGTTAAGACCATCACGTACGTTATCATTGTTCCACCTTGTTCGGGAGGCAGCGATTTCACGACTGAGGAGTTGCAGGTGGCCATAGGACGTCCTTACACGATCCTTAATGATCCTATCGACGTGATTTGGCACTAGTCTTTGGGTGAGCATTTTAGAGATGTTGAGGTAGGTGGCGAGGATTGGTGTTTGCGGGATGAGTACGACTTCCTCCGGCTATCGACATGCTTCGACGCCTCATTCGCTTAGTGGATTGGGACGAGATCTCACTGCAGATTAGTGTTTCCTTAGTTAGTTTAGTTTTCGTCGAGCCCCGACGTAAAATGGAAGCGCTGCAGTGGGAGGCAACCCTTTGTTTTATTTTGTTGTTTTATTTTCAAGTTCTTTCATGCTTTTCCGTATTGTACTTTTGAATTTTAAATTATCAATAATAAAGGTTTCGCGTTTAGTTGTTTTATATGATAAGTTTTAAAAAAAAAAAAAAAGGGACAATTTTGTGTTTTTCTTGACTGGACGCCCGTCTAGTGATACTGGACGCCAGTCCGGCCCTCGATTTTCCTGGACGCCCGTCCAAGATATGGGACGCCCGTCTGGAAACAAGCTTTTCAATCCTGTATTCAACTTCTTGACCAGACGTTCGTCTAACAATATAGACGCCTGTCCGGATAATTCCCCCCAATCCTGTATTCAAATCAAGCCTTTGGACGAGCGTCTGGCATTTTGGACGCCCGTCCGGTTCATCACATTTCCAGGCAGACGCCCGTCCGTCCGCCGAGTTGGACGGCGTCCACCACTGCTCTATATATATCCCCTCATGCCATGAACCCTCATTCTTCGAATTTCAAACCGCCACACCCGACTTTTGCCCTCCTCTCAACCTAAATCCCTTGACTCAACACCAAATTGGGCGATTTCAAGTGCTATAGGACGCCCCTGACACCCTCTCATCGATTTTCAAAGCCAAATCCCCAACATTCCATATTTTTGAGAATTGGCCACCTATATAGTCCGACCTTGTTCAAGAAAAATCGAATTTTTGGGGTCAATTTGTGTTGTTTTTGACGCGTCTACAAAGCGTTATCTTCATCTACTCATCATCTTCGGTAAGTTTGTAGCGACTTTTCTTGATTTCTTTCATGTTTTTGTGAGTTCGATCTTCGGGTCGGCTCATTTTCTTGAAATTTATCTCATTTTGTTGCTTTTTCTTCCTGTTATGGTGTTGTGATGATGTGGTGATGATGGTTGTGGTGGATGGGTTGGTATTGTTGAATTGAAATCCCGATTTGGATGTTAAACGGGTAACCTTTATTGTGGGCTTGTTTGAATTGGTCTTAATAGCTTTAAACATGGTTGATAAGGAAGTGGTTGCGAAGAAGAGGTTCGGTAAGGATGTGGCTAGGGAGAAAGGTAAAAAGCGTAAAGGGTCGGACCCTCCCATAGTTGATCCAAATAGAGGCGTAGTGATTCGAGAGCCATCCTCTAGGGCTTCACAGCGAGTTAGGACTGATTTGAGGGACGAGACTACGTCCGGATCCAAAACTAATGACGATGAACCCTTGATTAGGATGCCTCAGGGTACCTCACGGTGCAAAGATCTTCAGTAGTGAACGTCACGGTGGAGACAAATTTGTATCGGACGAGGTGAGACCGAACCGAGGGTGAACCACCACCGTCTAGTTCCCCGTAAGATCGACCCGGCATTAACCACTAGTACTACGATCCTTATACTTGGGGTTAACCGGATTATAAATTTATTACTTGTTTGTTTTGCCTATCCCTATGCCTCGTCGGTTTGTCAACTCTAAAGCACATGAGGCCTATACCAAACACTATTTCGCTCGGAATATGTTGGTTGAGCGGGCGGTGATAGAGACAAAAGTGGATCCCGTTTTTGTGAAGTTGTTGAGAGATAGGAAATGGGAGGAATTGATGAAGATCCCGACTACCCCAGTTAATGATTCGTTGGTTAGGGAGTTTTACGCTAATTTTTCGGAAACCGACTTGAACACGGGGGTTGTGTTGGTTCGAGGTGTTAAGGTTCCCATTTCACCACAAGTTTTTAATGCAAAATATGGTTTGGCGGCGTTTGACGGGTTGGATTATAAGGAGGAAATTAAGAGAAGGCAGGATTTGGGACAGGATCCTTTGGAGGACCTGAGGTTGAAAGTTTGCCCCGATGTTGCTTGGACGCTCAGACCGGGTGGGGACCGTAAGGAGATTGTTACTACGGCATGGTCTGAGGATTGGAGAGTCTATTGCCGTTTCATCCAGAGTCGTTTATTGCCGAAGAATAATTTGACACACTTTCACATAGGCGACCTTGGAATGTTGTATGCTTTGGTTTTCAAGTTGAATGTCGATGTTGGCCAAGCGATTTATGATGAGTTGGTGTTCAGTCAGAAGAATTATAAGCGGAGTTTGATTGTCCCACATTTGATTCATCGGATATGCAAGGATGCCGGAGTGCGGAGTATAAGCAGGATCATAGGCCTAAGAACCGAGAGGTATTGAGAGAGAAAGCTCCGTCTACGGTTGAGTCGAGGAGGTCGTTCTCTGCATCGAGCCTGGTTCCACTTCGGCGCCGCCTCGAGCCTCAGTTCTTTCTGGATTATCTTCTTCCGAGATTACTCGGCATAGTATGGCTCATAGTTTGAGGGCGATGTTGAGTGACATCCGGGATGGCCAAGATAATATTTTGTCGGTTTTGGAATGTATCGTTGATGGACGGCAACCGAGAGATCGGCGGGTATTCAATGCAAGTAATATGGATTATGTCTTCTCCGAGCAGATAGAGCGGGTGATAGCTAAGGTGGTCAAGATGGAGGAGAAGCCCGAGTCGTCTGATGATGAGGAGGATGAGCCCCCGGTAGACCCTGCTACTGCTTCTACTACGCAGCCTGAGCCTACACAGACGACGTCCACTGTTGCTGTACCTACTTTAGATCCTCCTCATGTTGATGCCCCTGCTGGTGGTTCTGCTGTTATTCCTCCGTCTGATGCTCCGATTCCGCCTGAGTGATGTTGAGCTTTTTATGCATTTTCTGCTTGATGTATTTCTTTCTTTTCTCCGACTTCGATCTGGTTGTACGATGACTATTACTACTTTCCTTTTGGATGCTTCCATGATTTCTGTACTTTTTATTTTTTCTCGCTACTGTTGATTATCGTAGGCGTATGTTTTCTTAAATCATGTAAGCTGTCTAGCACCACGTACTTGGATTGCGATTTCGTTGGTATTATGATCATTTTTGGTTGACACTTGTTGTTCTATCTCTTTCATTCATTCCTTTCACATTATTACGTTATTGTGCCCGTTTTCCCCGAGATTCTGTTGTTTTGTCGAGTAGTGCAGATCTAGTCTTGGTTGAGTTCGGTTTGGGCGCTTTTTTTTTCCGGCGCTTTTTGCAGTGTTGTTTCTTTCATGCTCCGGCCTGACCAACACCTCGATTTTCTACGCGCATCTGACTAAGTTTCTTATCCTTTTATTTTACGCACAACATGAGGACATGTTGCATTTTTAAGTGTGGGGAGGATAGTTCGATTTGTGCCTATGTGTACACGTTGTTTTAGTACGTTAGATTGTTGTTTTATGCGAAATGGCGTAAATTTTTCTAAATTTTCCGACACTTTTGTTTTTGTTTTGTCCCGAGTAGGCAATTCAATTTGAAGTTCGTTGTTTTTATAGTCATCTATGCGATATTTCATGTACTTGATAAGTTAGTTGTTTCACCTGTCACTACTTTTCACGAGCCATAGTGACGATGAGCTATTTTATAAAGTTATACCCCGTTTTGGATTAGTAATTTTTGATTTTCTTATAAGTCATGTGCTTAGTGCTACGTATATATCTTGAGATTTATGGTAGTTTGTATTTAGTTCCGAAGTATGAGATACTGTGAATATCTAGAGGTTTGAATGTGATAAGTAACACGTAACTAATGTCAAATGAGAAGTTGAAAAAAGTTAAATGAATCTATGTGTGTGTCGAAAGCTAGTCGATGATTTGAGTGCGATAGGGTGTACCACGTATATCCTATACCACTATGATGACTAAAAGCTCACGGCGAGTTAGGAAAAAGCGCCTTATGATTGGAGTAAGGTAGGGATTATCTCGAAATGTCCTATTCTGCTATGAGGGCAAAAGCTCATCCTAATGTGTGTTTAAAGTGAATGAATTCAATCAACTTAAGATATGTTGTGAAATGAATAAGGCTTAGTTTTCGTTAATCTTATCCCCAGTATAAACTGATAGATATGCTGTAGGGATTATCCTCTGAGTATTTCGAGAAAGGCCCTAGATTCATTCGATCATCCTTTCGGGATATGTCACGTTTGTAGGGTACATCTTATGAGTATCATTTATTACTATTCTATGAGGGGTATTAGCTAGTTTTGCTTTGAGTTATTCAAGTTTGGTTTTAGTGGAAGTTTTCTATGGCTATGCACTTACACGATGGTGAACACCTAAGTTATTGAATATATGTTATACTTGTTTAGATGCCTGTTTTCCTTTCTCGAGCCTAATTTTTTGTTTTGTTTTGCTCGGGACGAGCAAAAGCTAAGTGTGGGGGAGTTGTTAAGGGTGAAAATCTATGTTTTATTATGATATATTTTACGGTATTTTCCCCCTTAATTGGATTAATTGCATAATAAATGGCCCTTATATGGAAATATTGAGCATACTAGGTTTTTAAGGACTTAATTGCAATATTGAATAAATTATGTGTTCTCATCGTGAATTATAATTAATTGGACTTTATTACAGTTTGCGATGTTTTCCCATGTGTTATAGGTATGCTTATCGTGCTCAAATGATGATCAAAAGGGTTAAAATTCGAGCTATAAAGATTTAAGAAGAGATAATGATCGAATGGAGTGGGCAGAAAAGAGATAGAGATGATTTAATCAAGTTTTATTCCAGCTAAACTGGCGTCCAAGTCCCGTCCAGAGTGGACGGGCGGCCTGATAATCCAAACGGGCGTCTAGAGGAAGAATTCAACATCGAGGCATCATGAACTTACTGAAGCGAGCGTTCGGAAGAAACAAGCAGCGTCCAAAGTGCAAAAGAAGATCGAGAGAGTTTGGACGCTATCCGCATTTAACGTCTACATTGGAGTTCGAGAACAATCAAACGCAGCGCCCACTTAAGCGAGCAGCGTCCGGAGTGCCGACTTAGTGAAACCGCCTCAAATCTCTATAAATACTTGCCTATTTTTCACACATGGAGATACCAATTCTACAATTCTCGAACCCTAAACCCTAGGGGCAGCTATAGGCTGCGTTTTTACTCAGATTTTTCCCGGCTTTTATGTTCTTAAATTCCTAGATAAAATTAGTTTAGTTTATGCAATTTACTTCAACAATTCAAGCTATTCAAGGATGCTAAGAGGCTAGGCTTCAATCAAAGCGAGCATTGTGAAGCCATCCAACTTTCATTACTTTTGATTCTTGGTTATTTTGTAAGTTTTTAATCAAGTTGTTTCCTTTATCATGTCTTATGTTGATTAATTGCATTTATATCGAAAGATGTGCATGTATGATGTTTTATATTTGATGAAAGTCTTTATAAACATTAGATCACCATGATTTAGGAATAGATCTTTAATCTATGTCAAGCGAAAGTTGATAGGTTGGAAATCTAGGTTAAAAGCGTTAAAGTTTACATCTTTGTTTATGTTATGACGGCGTTAATTTCCGTAAATCGAAGATAGAAATTAATAGGCGAATCATCTACTTAAAGTAGGATTCATACCTTTGATAAGATGAGCCACAACTTGGTAGAAGCGCAATATAATCGGGATGAGAGATTAGTGTTTGTTGGATAGGTGGATCAATACTCGTTTGCCCGTATTAAACTTGATTTAACCTTGAGACTTGAACTATTTAGTTAGTTTATTTTCTATTTGCACTTTTAGAGTAATTTGTTCGCAACCAAACCTCCCTAGCTTTGGATTAGTCCTCTGTCTAGTTTATATTCAGCATATTTGTTCAGTTTAGTTTTGTTTAATCGCTGTTTAGTTTAGTTTTCCGTGACATAGCTTAGTTAGACAAAAACTAGGAACCACAATCGTTTAGTTCCCCGTAAGATCGACCCGGCATTAACCACTAGTACTACGATCCTTATACTTGGGGTTAACCGGATTATAAATTTATTACTTGTTTGTTTTGCATAGGTAAAATCCGTAGACACTTATCAATATGCTGGTCAAATCCACATGTTCTTAGAAACATGTGACTTCTAATGACCAAGAGGTTTTCTTCTTATCCACAAAGGACATAAGCCTTGACAGTCATCCTGTCATATGTTCATAAGTCAATACCTTCTGTTTCGAATGAATCCAGACTCCGTTTGTCCGGCAAGAAAGTCTCGAGGAATCACCCCTATTTTTTACGCTTTTGAGCGAAATCATGCAATACCGAACTCATTCTACTCTTTTCCGTGTAGATCCAATTACTCCCCCACTGGGCTGAGACACTCAGGTGGTTCTACAAAAGTATGAACAGCTCTAGAGTACCAAACTCCATTCACAGGGTTATGGCTTATAAAACCAACCTCTATTATCAGAATCCTATACTGCTCACAAAAGAGCCATAGGTCATCGATCGATCCTCAGACTACAAAGTCCGCGAGAAACCGTAATGGGTAATGGATAAACCATACTCCCAATACTTCTTTGGGTGGATCGAAATTCGATCTAGTTTAGTAGTATTTAGTGTTATCACCAACAACCGATGTTGGATGTGGTCGATTTTAATCGGTTAGTAACTACCTTGAGTAAACGTGCTTCAAGGTTCAAGGTTTTTTCGAACATGGATTCTATCGAAAGGATGCAACAAAGATATATCTTGTCCCTTCCCGATTTCAAGAATCCTATATCTAACCTTTATACTCAATAGTTTAAAAGATATAGCACGAATGGTCATTGACCGAACGTATGCACGAAATTCCCAGTCATACCTTCAAGCACCGTGTGCTAAATGCTTGTATTTATGGAAGTGGGGTGAACCGAATCCACACCTTATCCGTAAATTCCAAAGCATATTTTATGTAGACTTCTCGGTCTTACATTTCAATGTAAACCGTTATTTCGCTTCCAATATCTTTATTGAGTTAAGCAGTGTATTGTAGCACGTCTAAAAAACTATATAAGGCAATTTAACGGTTTCTCACTTAGTGAAAACATTTCACTATGAGGCAGGCCGAGCATCAGTCCCTAGGACTATGTGATGGCCCATTTCTGAGTATAGAATACTCTATCTTTGACAAAATCAGAGACACCTTTGAATATTTTGGATAAACTTACCGGAGTGTTTGAATAGTTGTCAGACAAGAAGTCACTACTCGGAAGCTCCTACTAGCTTGTATCTTTCATCAAACCCCGAAGGTCGTCATGAACAAGCTATGTTACTTCTTTATAACCATTATCCTTTCCCGATTGAAAGGAAACTTAGTCATTGAACCTTTGAGACAATATAACGGCATCGGGAGAAAGGAATCACCCGAGCCGGTCTTGAGTCTTGTCTTTTAGGGACTATGCACTAACTATGGAATATGAAGAAGCGGTTATCTAAATATAGAAACCAATTGCTTTTAACAGTTCTTAAGATGTGTTTTATATACATATTTCAGCATTTCTAAGTGGTTTGACTTTATCAAACAAAAGTCCGAGTCTTGGATTCGTACTACAAATGGTATATTCACTTTCTATACGACAAACAAATTATCGGATAGATGGTAAATCCATTCGTTCCAACGAATCTTAAACAGAAAATAAATTTTCCGCGATATCCAAGGATTGAATCAGATTCATTTCCTTATATCACTCCCACTATTATAGCTAAAATTAAGCGCCCGTTGTTTACTCCTTTAATCGTTAAATGCACTGCTACCTTGTTCTGTCAAAGAACTTAGCTCGAGAAAATCGCCAAGGATTCATAGGTTGGTGATCCAAAATCACTGTCCTTATCCTATGACTTTCAGTTAATTAATTTTTCGGTTTAGCCTTAAAGTTTACTCAGTTTAGATGACTAACACTTTTAGACATATTCTCCCATTCTTGACTTTCCTTGAATGGAAAGCAGATCTTGAACCAATAGTTCGTTTGAATAGACACTACTCTTGAACCGTGGGGTCTCTATTTGAGTGTTACTCGTCGGGACTTCTCGGATTTTCTAATATACCGAAAAAACAACAAATCATAACATTAAAGCTCCCACTAGTTTATCGGTTTCAAATACCGTCTAACGAGCAATGCTTTATTTTTATGATTTTCCGATTTTTTTCGATTAGAAAATCTTTCGTACATAGTTCTATTGTTTCGGAAAAACGATAAATCATAGAACTCCCACTAGTTCATCGATTCCAAATATCGTCCAACTAGCGGCGATTCATGACTTTCCGATTTTTCAATTAGAACGATTACGTGTGTAGTCGATTACACTTTTCTAATGTTCTAGAAAAACAACAAATCATAAAGCTCCCACTAGTTCATCGATTCCAAATATCGTCCAACTAATAACACTTCATGATTTTCCGATTTTTCAATTAGAAAATTACTCGTGTAATTACTACACACTCAAAATTCACTAGAAGAATTTCAAAGTCCGAAATCACCTTTGATCAAACTAAGTTTGTCTTCCGTTTGACACGAATGACACTAGTGACATGCCTATATGTCACTGGTTTTTAAAAGGCTTAAGAGAAAATATCTCTTTCGAAAATTAATTGCATTATCGATTAAATAGTTCAACGTCCTAGTTACTTTCCACTTTTTAACGAAGTCAATACTAGTCAATTATAAATTTTAAGCAATTTAGTAAGGGATATAATGCTGTAAATAAAATGACATATATTAATTCAAATTTAACACTACTATATTATTTTATTTTAGGAATTGTAAACTATAAGTAAGTCTACTCTACCATTCCAAGGTTTTAACCTCGCATCTCAGTGCCGCCGTAGGGTAGGTCAAAGAGATGACGGTTAAATCGAGACAATCTCATCAATGAATAACTTGTGAGAATCGAACATTCCACGAGAATCGAACATCCCTTTATTCATTGACTACCTTCCTTTTAGTCTAGATATTTCCAAAAATATCCTTTATGAGTGTGACCTACTATATCGGATCTCTTGAGTACGCCCGAGTGTGCCGTCGTAGGATAGGTCGGTGACCCGACGAGTACCCGTAAATCCTATCCTTTCGGAGACCAAGCCATGAATGTTGATAGGGGTGAACACCATCCGTAGGGGACGAAATCAAAGCGCCGCAAAGCGCCACCCCTCTCACACTTACTTGTATCATAGTAGAGGCCGTGGGGTTGGTGTCGCCTCCCGCTCCCACTCAATATTTTGGAAGTGGTGGTGGGTTAACTAACCACGTCTTTTGATGTTAACATAAAAGCACATCAAATCAAGGATTCCGAATGGTGTCGGTAACGTAGGAAGCCTACCCGCCCTATTCGTTGGAACATATGTGTAATGATCGGACGAAGTCGGGTCAAGAGAGCCCCATTGAGATAAGAAGGAATCACCCCTCCGCTCTCCGGTGTAGCTTAGTCTTGCCGGACCCCCGTGCATACATCACACTAGGAGGGTTAAGTCGGTCGAGCCTAGCTCAGTTGACCACCCAACCTATAAGCGAACCGTTTTTATACAAGATTTATTGTTCTTTTACCATCATTCAATCTCGTAGACACTACGAATCGAAAACGTGATCTCGTTTGGGCTTTAAGGCGGTTCACCGAGAACACACACCGAAAAGCTAACGATTTCATAACCCGTCCTCGGATCTTTAATTAGTTACTAAATTAATTAATTACCACGTATTAATTAAATTTCAACTAATTACGCGAGTTTGTATACATGCCTATTTTAATTACCAAAATTTAAATTCTACATGTATGCATGGAGTGGATTTATGATATGATGCATGTCATGGCAATTCCGATTTTATATCTATTTTATGATCAAACACATAAAAAAATAAATTGCGGAAAATTTAAACACCGAGATGGATTGTTGATGCCGTATCTAATCTATCCTAGGAAAACGATAAATTACATAATCTATGTCTTGAGTCTTGATCTTCAAATCTTGAACTCGAACCACGGATCACGAACCACTTAACACCGGAGAGGAGAGGCGGCCGCAATATACCAATATATTTAAAATATATCTATATTATCAATTGTTTTAAATTTTTTTTTTTTTTTTTTTTTTTTTTAATAACATCCCTCGGCCAAGTATGAAAAAAAAAAACTGAAATTTTTTTTTTTCTTTCTTCACACGGCACCAAAACCCTAAATTGTTTTTTTTTTGTTTTTCTAATTTATTTTAAATTAGTGCATGCCTTTCGGCCATGCAAATTAGGTAAACAAAAAAAAAAAAAAAAATACTGTGACCTAAAACAAAAGTTGCCGCATGAAAAAAAAAAAAAACAAATTGCCGCCGATGAATAAATAAAAATAAACAAATCGGCCTCCATAAGTTTTACCTTCGATGATCTTGTGTGATCTTCAACACATCATCTTCGCTGTCTCGAACCCGGAACATCAAAATTATAATAAAAGATGCTACTTTTACATAAATTTGAAATTTGACATAAATAAAATACAATTCATACGCTCAATTGTTACTTAAACAAAGGAGCTACAATAGATCTAACGAAAGAAATGATCTCAACCACAATCCATCTCTTCAACCAAGACATTCATAACATAAAAATAAAACAAAAATTTTCGCCCCCTAAAAAAATTTGGGACAAAAATCTACATGTTTTTACCACTCCTAGATCTAATATTTTATACGTATAAATATAGATCACCATGGCTCGATACCATTGTTAGTAATATCATCCCAATGTGAAGCGATTTAAGGATCAGATCTATAAAATACACGTAATAAAATAACTAGATCTATATATCTACTGAGGGGTTGTTGAACATACCTCTTGGATCTCAAAATCCAAGTTGAAGAACCGCAATTAGGAAGAACTTGTGAAGGTGTGAAGAGCACCACGCGAGTCTTCCGAACGTGTGATCCAAGCAACTCCCGGTGGAAGGAAATCCTCGTCTCGAATCCTTCCGATATGCTACCGGAAAAATCTCCAAGATTTTCCTCTTATTCCCTTGGCCGAATTTTCCTTTCTCCTCTCTAAGAGGTGAAAGTCAAATCATGTGTGTGTGTGTAAGGCTTGGGATAACTCTTTATATAGGAGAGTAAAACTTAGCCTCCAAGGATTAAATAATTAAGACAAAATCAATTATAAAATCCTATTAAATAAAAGATAATCCCATAATATTCTAGAACAAATCTAGAATAATATTTATCTTTATTATTTACCATAAATATTTATCCAATAAATATTTTATGCATAATGTCTCATTAATACACAAGAAAATAATTTCGGAGGGGGCGCGAATTTAACAATATTGACCTAGTCAATATTAATTTTGCCATTACACAATAATTGGGCCAAGATTATGGAAAATGTCTTTTCCACATATTTAATTATTTAGCCCAACTAATTTAATAGTCCATTTAAACAATTAATTCACATATCGTTTTAATAAAGTCCAATGAGAACTAAATTAATATTATTAGGATTCGACGTCCGAGAATAGCTATGCTATATTAGGAGGCACGTCGGGGACCATGGACTAATAATCGTGGCTCCGATAAATCAAATAAATAATTATCTTACTTAAGAATAATTATATTCGATAAATCAATCACGAGGAATATGCCACCATAATCCGTGATTGCACTCCTCCGATTATGAGATTATATTTATCTCCTCACGAGAATAATAATAAGCGTCCATTGATATAATCATTACATATGGATTAATCCTCCATAGATTATTTCATTCTAAATCGGGAAGTTACCGTTAACCCTTTTTAGAACCTCTTATCCTTATTTACCATTAACCCCAAGTGATCAATTAATTCATACAACTCACCTTTGGTAGCTAATCGGTGTAATATGAACTCTCGCGATCGATCGGTTTCTAGGATTAACAAATAAAGGAATCGTCTATCTACTTCCATAAATGGAAGGAATGGATTTCGTATCTCGTGATAACACGGACTACTCACTCAATCCAAGTACAATGCCAAGATGGGGTAATTCGGACCACAGACTCGGTGTAATCCTTAACCGTCAAGTCAAACTTCATACCGATTCGAGCGGTTGATCGTGATCACCTCGAGATTAAGATATATCCATAAATATGATCATCCATTGATTCGATAAGACTTTCGATTACGGAATTATATCGTGAACTCTAATCAAATCGTCCAAATTCTATATGATATATCTATCATATATAAATGCCCCATTAGGTTCTCTTAACCGAAAGTCCGGATAAGACAATCACACCTATTGTGTTATTTCGCGCATTAATAGCACGTTAAAGAGAGACCCGATACTCTCGATTAACTTCACTATGGGCTAATTGTATTTTAAGTACATCTTCACTAACTCAATCCTCCATGTATATCCCATACATTTGAGTTAAGTGATTACATAAACGATATACTTAGGGTTTCTCGGTGTAAATACTATTGTCACATCGGTGATTATGAGAATAATAAATATGAATAATAATGTCAATTCATTTATTAAATAAAACAATTACAAAATTGTCTTTCGGGCATCACACCTAACAGTTATAATATTTTGTTGGCATATATATGTGTATTTTTGATAATGTTAATACTTGTATAAAAAAAAGATAATGTTAATATTTTGAATATAGTATCAATGTTGGGTCTAGCTAAAGCAGTCTGATAAGCTAATGCATAATGATTTTAATTACATATTGTTTAGTGATTAAACGATTGTGTTATTGACATATGAATATTGTGATGATGCATTGGACATGTACTGTACTTGCCAACTTAATTGAAATTGTTAATTCATCACATAGAAAATTCATCACATAGAAGATTACCGCATCAAACATTTAAGAAAATCAAAAAAATTCAATGTTTATATGTGATAATGGATTTTGATCACATATAGTACAGTGGTCAGTTATGTGGCCGAGTAGTTAACTGCCTTTAGTTCAATATTGGGTATCATGTCATACGATGATAATATGTCTTACATTCGGAAAAGCCATGGCGTCTCAAGTGTTTGACGAGTATGATATTTGGTCACATTTAGTTTGATGATTAATAGTGGCATATATTTTTTTAGTTCCATCATGTCACATGAAGGTTCTATGTTTTACAGTCGAGATAGTCAATGTATCTTTAGTGTTTAACAAGAATAAAATTTTATCACATTTTGTAAATGATTAAAAATTGACATATATCAATCACATTTTGATTTGTAATTAAAATTTTTGTTGTTTTTGACAATTAATTTATAGATGATTAATCGGCCTCAAAGGGAGATGACAATTTATAAGATTTATTGAGATAAAATGGTAGATTAATATATATCGGCAGTTGCTGTCTATTTGCCCAAAGGTATAGGTGATTATTCTCGGTCATTTATAGGCTAGTTTTATCATTTGTATAGTAAATTCTATATTGGGTGTGTGGCATTTGCCCAAAGATAGGTCTTGAATTTACTTCGTAAATTGACATTATTCAGTTGGGGTTTCATAGCTTATTGTATAACGCTGGTTTGTTTAACACACCTTTATTGATGAGATAAATTGTTGACACAATTGAAGTGAGTGTGTGCAAAGTTGACTAAGATATATACATAATGATAGGTATGTCCATTTGAATCATAAGAAATTTTGGTTTCTTTTTTGGTGAATCATTCATTTACTTTATACCCTTATTTGATAGTATTGAAGCTTATAAAGTTAACAAAACTTCTTTATAGAAGGGTGTTAAGGGTTGGAAAAAGGTAGTCATATTTGACCATTGTGTGACTTTTGTGAGGTTCGCTTTGCAATTGTTATTTGACAATATTTTGATACAATTGAGTCATTTTATTTTTTTATTTTTACACGTTTAGACTGTCCACATTTACTTAAGGTATAACCCTTGATTGTTTGGTTGGCCATTGATATGGTGAAAGTACGTAGACCATTGTGTTAGACTCAATGAGCACCATAGTTTCCTATTTCTTTCATGTTTTAGCAGTGGCATTTTCAAGTGACTGAACGAAGATGGAGATCCATATAACGAATATCTAGATGACGAAAGTCAAGACGGTATACTTGAATAACAATGGTTAGGAAACCCAATCACAATGGGTTCTGGTCGAACCCAACTTTTGAGTTTCGATTGGGTTAGTCGGGTAGAGTTTCGAGTTGTTTTGAGTAATTTTTTAAGGGGAAAATAAGAATATTATTAATCTCAATTAGCCTAAGACATTCTCGTGCTAACAAATAAGCAAGATTTTTTTTTATATAGGATTGAGCAAGAATATTTCATAGTCTTTTAACAAAAGAGAAAGAGACAGAAACAAAAATAGACAACAAATCATGACAATCATTTAAGATACATCCCACTGGTGAGTGTTTTCGATATGAGATAAAAGATAATGGTAAGTGGTGAGCGAATTACCCAAAAAAATGACTCGGAAAAAGCCCCAACTGATGGCTAAGAACAAAGCATGGTAAATGGTCAAAGCTTCGCTTGCACTGACGTCACGCCCAGGGGTGCCCAAGGGGGCCATGGCCTAGAGCCCCCAAATCTACGAATTTTAGGGCCCACAAAATTTTTACTCAATAGTATTATGTATTGTATTTTTAAATATGAATAATGTATTGCTTTAATAGTGAGCACTATGGTATAACTTGACAAGTGACTAGTGTTTGATCCCTGTTTTGAGGCAAAAACATATATTTTTTTGTTACTCAATTTTTAGAAGGGCCTAAAACAATATTTAGCCCCGAGCCTAAATTTGGACAGGAACGCCCTTGGTCACGCCTTCCTTCCAACTTCCTTAAGAAGCTCCTAATGATGACCCCATCTCGATTTCTTAGGGGTCGTCCCGCTGCCGCAGTACCATTACCAAAGGTTGCATCCACATTAAATTTGAGAAGACCGACATCTGGCGGCTTCCATTTCTCCAGGAAAAGGTGATACGTTTGCAGAGATAGAGAACTTTTGAGAAGCACACATATATTCCTCCGATTCAGCCTTGGATTGAGCAATGATGGAGTCAACTCGAGTCTTTTGATAACTCCAACATTCGATCACATTTAGACTTCGAGACATTCCATGGAAAACAAACATAAAAAGTAACATCCACCTCTGTTTTTCTGTATAACATTGAATCGAGAAAAAATCCAAAAGAGCTTGGAGTCAAAGAGATTATATGTTATTTCAGAGGGTTTTTTCATTAGAAGTTGACTTTTTTCCTCAATAGAAAATTAGTGCACTTAATTTCCATAATTATTCAACTTTTTTCGAAATAATAAACTACTACTAATACTACTACTCCCTGGTACAGTAATATTTACCTTCTTAATAAATGGAGTCTTAATTTAATATAAGAATTGACGGAATGTTTATATATATAGTAGTAAATAATATTCCATAAAAACAAACCAACCCAATACAATGGGTTATGGTCGAACCCAACATTTGGGTTTCGATTGGGTTAGTCGGTTAGAGTTTCAAGTTGTTTTGAGTAAGTTTTTTAAGGGGAAAATGAGAATTTTATTAAATGCAATGGGCAAAACTAGCCACGAGTAAATGAGAGGCGGAGAAACGCTACTTTCCACATGCCCTATTAGCCTAAGACATTCTCATGCTAACAAATGAGCAAGAATATTTCATTGTATTTTAACAAAATAGAAAGAGACTGAAACAAAAGTAGACAACATATTATGACAATCATTTAAGATACATCCCACTGGTGAGTGTTCTTCGATATGAAATAGAAGAAGATGATAAGTGGTGAGCGAATTTCCCTAAAAAATGACTCGGAAAAAGCCCCAATTGATGGCTAAGAACAAAGCGTTGTAAATGGTCAAAGCTTCGCCTGCACTGACGTCACGCCTTCCTTCCAATTTCCTTAAGAAGCTCCTAATGATGACCCCATCTCAATTTCTTAGGAGTCGTCCTACTGCCGTAGAACATTAAATTTGATAAGATCGACATCTGGCGGCTTTCATTTTTCCGGAAAGGTGGCACGCTGCACACATATCACTCCGATTCAGATTTGGATTGAGCAATGATGGAATTAACTCGGGTCGCTTTGGATTGAGCAATGATGGAATTAACATCTAGACTTCGAGATTTTCATGGAAAGCAAACATAAAAAGTAACATCCATCTCCGTTTTTCCATCTAACATTAAATCGAAAAATTCCCAAAAAAAAAAAAGATTGGTCGAGAAGAGATTAATTTTTTTCCTTAGAAGTTGACTTTTTCCTCAATAAAAAATCACTGCACTCAATTTCCATAAATTATTGACCTTTTTAAAAAAAATAATAAACTATTTCTTATAAAACTATATATATATAATATTGTGGGAAATATCACGGTGGCGGTAGCGGTTGAAACGTGTGGATATCTGGCTATGGATATATGATTTTTCCGGTGAGAGTGGCTGAGTTTATGGTGGTGTTTATGAGAAGTATGAAGATTCCGGCGACGTGTTCACAAGGAAATGAATGCGGATCGAGTCGACAAATTAGCAGAGCTTGGCCTGCTTATATTAATATTCGATCCTTTAAGAATTACACGTTGCTCCTATTTATAGACATCGGACTAATCGTGATTAAGCTAATCTTGACAAGACCTAATTAAGTACACTTAAACATAAAGTATATAGAATCGGGCCCGTATGCTGTAGTTAACTCCGAAGCCGGTTTATGCTTGATGCGGGTCCACTAGCGGTCTTAGATCGCCAAGCGAGCTGATTCTTAGTCGTGCAAGAATTGTGTCCGGCGTGTCTTGATCTGTTAGGAAGCTTTACGCGGGGCGGGCCCCGGGCTGTCAAGATTCGATCTTGACCTTGGTCCCTTTAAAAGTAAGGATATGTTCAACAACTGGTAGCTTGCACCCGGCTTGGCAGTAAGCGTGCTGAAGGCGTATCCGTTCAGATGTCGTGATGTGACATCTACTTGGAGCAGATCCCGGGTCCGTAGGACCGTTTGCGGATTCGGCATATCAATATATCACAAAAAAACTTATCAAAATAAGATCAAGACAAGAAACAATTTATTTATTAATAAACGATGCTTAAATTTTAAATGCATCATATAAACAATTTCTGGAAATCGCCACTAACTGACATGTGGCGTGATCTTCTAAAGGATTACTTTGTTTCTTATCATGATTATCATTATGATAGGTCACGTATTTTCCAATGACCGCGTCTACCGGGATCACATCTTAAAAATTGTCTCGCATGCACTCCAAGGAATGGCCTGACACCAGTAGGACAACACTAATTGTTTTTCATGAGCAACTCATTATTTTGCAACCTCAGCCAGCAGTACACATGCGATGAGATCAGAATATCTCTTTCAATAAATCTCGCATGAATCTGTCACTTTTTCACCATATAATTTCAATCATGGTATAATAAAGATGACTGAATTATATTCAATGACATATTTAAAATGTTGAGCCAATCATGTATGGCATTCAGTAAAACGACCAACTTTAAGTGGTCGAACCTTTCTTTCAAATGGTTCCACAATTTGTGTGAATCTCGAACTTTTCTTTCAAATAGTTCTACAATTCATACGGATCTTTCACCGTTGTTCAAATATTTCCACAATTTATACGGATCTTTCACCGTTAGATACTTCAACCCCTCATCAAAATGATGACGGAAAAATATCATGACATTTGCACAGTCTTGGTTTGTATCAATATTATTAATGACAATTGTTTTACCAAGATCCATATATTCCAATTGCATTTCAAAGTTCATGGTTCATGATAAATGATTTATCCCCAATGTTTAGAGGGTATGAATTATTCTTTGATAATGTTAGTCATAAAAAAACTAAAAGAATGCAAAAATAAATATTTACCTTTCTTATAGGATTACCAATAAAATTTTACCTCTGCTTCTCTGCTTGGAACACTCCATCAGTAGATCTAGTTGGAATACTCTATTGGTAGAGTCTCGTGCTGATAACGTATAATAAAACTAAGAAAATTAAAGAGAAAGAACTAGAGGAAAAACAAAGATAAAGAAGAATGCGAATAATACTTGTGTATTATTTCAATGGTATAAGGATATTTATAGTACACCCTAGGGTGTGAATACAATAAATGAATAAAATCATAATATTATAAAATATCATTCAGAATCAATCAATATCAATAGACAATCCAAAATATATTTTTACATAATGCTATTTAACTTTTTTTTATATTATTTATATCCTTTTTTTTTTTTTTCTAGATATGAAAGGAAACGCACACTCCATTAATTTCGCCACTAACAGGGTTCAACCCTGAGCTACCCAACTATCCAGGTTCAATTCTAGTGAAAACTACTCGGACAATGGACCATATATTATTTACCTTTTTAATAGATGGGATTTTTTTAACATAATAAATGGAATCTTAATATAATAAGAATTGACGGAGAGTTTATTTATATAAATATTCCATAAAAACAAGACGGTGATTGGTTGGATAAAACGTTTCATAAATCCGCCGTCTCGCTCCGTTTTCTTGTCGGAGAGTATCCCCGAACGCGAGCTCCCTCCACCTCTACCCTTGAAATTCATCCAATTTCTTGTAATCATTCCCTTTAATCTCCCGACAATCAAACAATTTCTCCAATTTGCCTCCCAATTTCCATCCAATTCCCGATTTCTAGGGCTTCCAATTCCATGAAATGATCGAGAATTTCGACCGTACCGTCGTTACAAGCAACCATTCATGGTCAAAATCGATATACGAAACCGTCAATGGCTCCCATCGTTTCACCATCGCAGGATACTCTTTAGCCAAGGGTTTGGGTCCTGGTAAATGCGTATCCAGTGATATCTTCAATGTTGGCGGTTACGATTGGGCTGTTTACTTTTATCCCGACGGTAAGAATCCGGAGGATTCAGCTACCTATGTTTCTGTATTCATTGCACTTGCGAGCGAAGGGACTGATGTGAGGGCGTTGTTTGAGCTTACGCTTATGGATCAGAGTGGTAAAGGGAAGCATAAAGTTCATAGTCACTTTGATCGTGCTTTGGAAAGTGGTCCTTATACGTTGAAATACAGAGGAAGCATGTGGTATGTAATTTTATGCATATATAGCCACTTCAATTGTTCAATGCAGTATCCCTGATTGAAAGCATAATATCTGCTGTGTAGATTATACACTTCTTATAGTCACTTTAATTGTTCAATGTGGAACACATGATCGAAAGCATGATGCTTGATGTGTAGATTATACAATTCTTCTGGCTTTGGATGAAAGAAGTTTGGAATCAACCTTCTTGCTGTTATTATTGATCATTTTTCTTCGGTATTTTTTCGTGTTTGAGGAACTACAAAGCTCAAAGTAGAAAAGGATCCATGTAATATACAGAGAATATATACTTTCTTTTGTTTTGTTTTTGCATTATTGTATCAGTTTAATGTGATGAAATTGTTATGAGCTGAGAGAGATAGGTGAAGGATCAACATATGATGCAGGATTTGTAATTTCTGAAAATTTGATTGAGTAAAAATCGCCGGATAATGAATGAAAAGTTGTTCAAAATGTTGAAAACTTTCAAAATTGAAGAGAACCACTAAAAACTGTTTCATTTTATGTGTTTCAATATTTATTATTTGGTCCTTCTAGTTTTATTATGTACAGTTTCGTCATTATGTTTTTTATGTTTACCAGTATACCCTCTATACCAGCATCCTATAATTTTAAAACATTCTGCACCTGCTTATCCCGTTTCCGTACCTGTGCAACCAAGGGATCAACATCACCTATACGAGTGATTTTATGGTGCAACGGTTGTAGGAAGGTTGTACCAAGTGGCATACTTTAAAGCCACTCATTTTAACTCTCTTTCACATAATACACTTTTGGCGTGTGTGAGAGGTTAGAAATGAAAGGTGGTAAAGTATGCCACTTGGTACAACCTTCATACAACGGTTGCACCATAAAATTTTTCCACCTATACTACAGCAGCAGCTGCCAACATTCTATTTATGTAGCAGTTTCTCCCTTGTTTTGCTCTTCTATAGCTTCTACATTATCATGGTAGTGGAATATACTTGTGAAAGTCGTGTAATTTATGTACTACTGATAATGTCTTTCATTTTATTTTCTTGTTCATCTGGTCTTTTCGTGCCCCTATGTAATCGGTTTATTAGCTTTGTTATGATGCTGTTTTTGTACCATAAAGTAAGATATACCCTGCCATTACATTGTTTCTTCTCTTTTTGCAGGGGCTATAAACGATTTTTTAGAAGAGTTAATTTGGAAACATCTGATTATCTCAAGGACGATTCCCTTGAGATGCATTGCACCGTAGGAGTGGTTAGAAATCGTGTAGAAGGACCCAGGCTATGTTACATTCCAGTACCCCCGTCAAGTATGGGGAACGATATCAAATACCTGCTGGATTCTGGGGTTGGGGCAGATATCACTTTTTTAGTCGGTGATGAAAAGTTTAAGGCTCATAAATTGGTACTTGCTGCACGTTCTGACGTATTCAAAGCCCAATTCTTTGGGAATATCGGGAATCCTAAGCTGAATGAAGTTGAAATCGTTGACATTGAACCTACGGTTTTTAAGGTAAGCATACTTTTGTGTTAATATCATTAGCTTTATCTTAACAATGTACAATATGACGCAGATGATCCAAAAGGACATTAATACTTGAATTTTTTTTTTCTGAATCAATATAGGTTTTTACGTGACATTACATGCATTCACAACCTTTGAAATTGTTAGTAAAATCCTTGCTAATTGCAGCCCCAAGCATGAGCCTTTTTCACGATGGGAATATGTGTCTCTGGGCACCATGTAATGTCTTTATTCATTATCAATCTTCAAAATGGAATTATAATTTGTAAGCAATCGCGATCTATGATGCACGGATACTTCGTTCAGATAGCGTATTCCGTATCCGATACGTATCTGACACAGATACGCACCTGATACTTAGGATACACATCTGAGGGCGAATTTGTAATTTTCAAGAATTGGATTGAGTAGGCATATAATGAATGGAAAGTTGTTCAAAGTGATGAAAAACTACCAAAAATGGAGATAATTTATTTTATGTGTTCCAATATATATTATTTGGTCCTTTTTATTATGTACATTTATATACCCTCCGTACTCGTATCCTGTATTTCAATGATTTTGTATCCACGTATCTTGTATCTACGTATCCGTACCCATACAACCTAGATCACGATATCATTTTGTAAATAGTCTAATTCTGTATATGATTACTAGTTTGAAACATAATTAACCTGACTGTGCTCTAAATAAATGCTGCCAAAGATCATGTTAGATTGACTTGTCTTGTTTTCTTCTCTTGCAAGGTTATTAAGTTTCTCATATTTGGTCTGAACTTATGATGTTAGCTGTTACGTTTGGTTTTGTAGCTGATGCTCCAGTATATCTACTCTAGCAACCTTCCTAATATGCATGAGCTCACCTACTCAACGTCAGTCTCTACATCGACAACCAACATGCTGCAGCATCTCTTGGTGGTTGCTGACCGATATAGTTTAGATAGGCTGAGGCTGTTATGCGAAGCTAAACTAGGTGAAGGAATCAGCATAGACACCGTGGCAACGACTCTTTCTTTAGCTGAACAACACCATTGTTTGCAGCTGAAGGCATTATGCTTAAAATTTTCTGTGACAAACTTGGGAGGTGCGTAGATCTGAGCAATCCAGTTTTTTCAGGTTATTTATGTTTGGCTTTGTTTTTAGCTATGAAAGTGATATTTGTATTGTGTGCATTTGGGTTCATCCAAACTGTGCAGCTCATGAAAAAAAAAGGCTTTTCGCCTGTATGCTTGACGTAGCCGCAAGTATATAATTTGTTACCGAATGGTTTGACAAAGAACATGGAATGAAATTATGAGTAATATTGTTTTCGAGTTCATAATTAAAGAGTGTGTTGAATGCTTGAAGGCTTTGTAACCCTGAATTAGATAACAGGGCCATGCATGTACAAAAGCATGTTTTTTTCTTTTGCGTTTGCATTCTGGGTTCCCTCTCCATCCTTAGCCCCCTTTTTTGAGGATAATTTTGTGGTTGTTTCTTTGGAGGCTGGGGGGGGGGGGTACTTCCGGCTACTTTTGGACCTTTGAGGTGACAATGTTGTAGATAAAAACTGAAACTTGGCAGGGTTTTGTTAACCATCTATGCTTTTGGCTTCTTTCATAGTTGTTTAGGTACGCACCAAGGGCGAGAACCGGACAATTAGACTACTTAGGAGAACAGAGAACTTCATAATAATGAACATGGGTGTCTTTGCATATTTTTGTTTCTTTATTTTTTGACCTACTGGTGTTATTATTGACTCGTAATGACTTATCTAAAACTGAATGTGCAAGTCTAAGCTCATCAGGCAAAAGTCTAACAAATTTTCTGACACGTATCCAAAATTCTTGGAGCTGCCCCTGCTTATATGTCTTGTGATTGTCTTAAGGTTCGCCTAGTGCTTTAACAACTAGGGTTTCATTACAGCTTCTGAGTAGATTGTCTGCCTATACAGCCGTCTTCATATTTGGTAGGTCTTATAATACATATCTTGTTTGTTTGTTTGTTTGTTTGTTTATTTCAGCTGTTATGCAGTCAAAGGGTTATCAGTACTTAAAAGAGAGTTGCCCGTCACTGGTATCCGAGTTATTGGAGACATATGCATCAACTGATCAGAACATAGACTCAGTTTCAACAAGTAAGAAAAGGAGTGGTGGAGGCACCTTCTTAGGGTTAGATTTGGGAGATCCAGCAGAAATTGTGAATACTCTCAACAGACGCGTTCAAAGGCGGGTATAATCTAGTCTTAGTCTTTTTAGTGTAAAAAATGGTTTATTAGTTTGATGTTTGAAGAAACTTGTGTTTATATGGGCTCTCTGCTTTTTTTTTGTACATTATATTAGTGGATTCTGATGGATTTTTGTTTTGGTGTAGTGGAAGACCTGGTTTTTTGTGTAATAACGGAATTTGTTGGATCATTTTTACTTTCTTGTCTTCAATGATGAAAGCCCTCTCAGATTTTAGTGTTTTTTTTTTTGGTTTTTGTTTTTGTTTTTTTTTACTTTCTTGTTTTTTCAGCCTTTATCCCCGAGGTTTATTATTGTATGGTTTGCCCCTCTTACTTGGAGAAATTTTACCTGAAGCTACTCATATAGGGAGTGACCGTATGGGCTGCTCAACACACAGCCATTATTATAGAAGAGAATAAACTACAACATAGTAAAACACATTCTTCAACAGACTTCAAGTTTCAAACCGTCCCCAATCGTCGAGAATTTTTTTCTCCAATATCTAATTTTCCATGATAACTCTGTCCGGAATTAGCATTGAAAGGCGATTAATGCACGATCACCGATTGATGTGTGTTGCATGTGTAGGGTGTAAAATGAGTGATTTGTGTATGATAAAAAAAAGGATCATGATTCAGGCACCATCTTGGTGCACACAAAAATGTACCGACTCCGGTTAAAACCATACACTTTTGGAAGAAAAAAAAGCACAAATCAACCACTCGGGAGACGGGTGAAGAATATGGTATGTGTACTAATCATTTTTTAAAAAAAAGGTAAAACCATGTGATTACAGGGTATTGCAGTCGATGTAATGATTCTACTATAAAATTTCTCGAAAGATAATAACGGTTGTCCTCAATAATATTAGAAAGAAAAAAAAAAAAGACATCGGTCTAGCGTTTTTTTTTTTTAGTTTTTTCGGTCTAGTGGTTAAACTAAGTTATAACCTGACAATGATTAAGGTTTGAGCCCCGTTTGGAACGAAAATAAAGATGTGTGTGTCTTTCAATTCTGTAAATTATGAAATAAAATAATACTAATATTTAATAAAAACCAATACACATTGTGGAAATCAGTATATCAGAAAACAATAGTTTTATGGTGGTTCAGGACCACCATGTTATACTCGTCCTCCATTAGGATTTCTTAAAAGAGGGGCAAATTTGTAAAAGCATGCATTTATATTTTATACGGTTGGGCCCCGTGCGTATTTTTGTATTTCTATTGGTTCTGGATCACCAAGTCATATTTGGTCCAGGACCACCATAAAATTTCCGATCAGAAAAAAAAAACCCCTCAAAAAAAAAAAAAAAAAAAAAACCACGAACACATAACGCGCCAACCCAACCGCCATTGTTCTAAACTTACCACACACTGCACTGTCCAGTCTGTCCTTCAACCCTGCATATATTACCACCGCCATTGTTCCCGTTTTTAGAGCTCTAATTGAAGCAAAATAGATGGGGTTGGAAATCGATATGCGTGAAGGAAGGCTTAGAAGAAGAGAGCAACAAATGGAAGAGATGCGAAAGAGGATCCTTGATATGCAATATCGAATGTGGTACAGCAAACGTCTTGAATCGTCCCAGCCCTTCTCCCCTGATACCTCTGACAGTCATGTCGAGATGCAGGTGATTGTAATGCATGCAGATTTTTTTTTATTTTTTTTTTCACAGGCTTAATTGTGGGCAAATTTTTGGTCCTCTAACTAGACATGTTTTTCGATTTTGGTCCTGATTTTTCTCCGGCGACAATTTTAGTCCTGTAAGTGGTCTTCTTTTTGCAAAAATAGTCCTGAACACCGGAAATACCACTTACAAGACTAAAATTGGCCTTTTCCGGCGACAATTTTAGTTGGTCTTTCCGGCGACAACTGCGTTTAGGACTATTTTTATTAAAAAAAAAACCACTTACAGGACTAAAATTGTCGCTGGAGAAAAACAAGGACCAAAATCGAAAAACGGGTTAGTTATAGGACCAAAATTGTAATTTAGCACATTAATTCTATCATTTTCTAAAATTTGTATTAGCTTATTAATTCGTAATACATAGTCTCATCTAAACGATACAGTACCTTTTTCTAAGCTTGCAACTAAGAATTTTCTATCATTTTTAATAAAAATATGTTTAATTTGTATTAGCTTATTAAGACACTTTTTACTGCTTTAATCTATGTAATTAAGGCTTCTAATTCCCTAAGTGAAATCTGCCATGCATTGGGGCAGATTTCATTGTTCATACTTCATAGTCGTTACTCGTTGCTATCTCTTCTTATCTAGCCAAAGATGAGTATTCTTGATACAATTCTCTCTCTATTTTTTCATTCCTCTACCCCTTAATTTCTACGGAAAAATACCTGATTTTGATTGTATCGCTTTTGATTAAAGTGGCGTACACGTATTCTGTTTATTTGCTGCTTGACCTGTGGGACTTGTTAGTTTTTTCTTCCCAGATAATCATCTCTGTGCATTAGTTAATTTCCGCTTTTGGGAGACTCTAAAAGAAACATCAAGATTTGCTTGTGAAGCCAAGGATATATGTTAGCAAGTTTTTTCTTGTGTTTTAGGCTTTAATTGAAAACGGGCACTTGGACACTTGTTGAAGTGTTGACTGAAAACGCTAAAGACGAAGACCCTAAAGACGGAGACTTAACTATCAAGAAGGAAGCTTGCACGGTGATTTCCGGCATTCTTCGTGGAAACGAGCGTCAGATACAGGTATTACTTGAAGTTCAGGACCCTTTCCTTGCCTGATGGCATGTGTCTGTATTATGTTTATTTGATAGGGTATGGTACGGGATCCCGAAAAGTAACATCCGTGTTGAAGATAAGACTAAATGTGGCTAAATAAGGAGCCTTGGATTGTCCTTAATATAGATGGCTAGGATATTGCCATGTGTCATTAGCTGTAACAGAATCCTAGCACTAGATTTTATATTAATATGCTGTCTGTGTAATGCTGCCATTATGATAAACATTATTCTGAAATAACAAATATGGTTATCTCCATTTGCTTTCTGTTTTCTTAGTTGGTATCAGAGAGGTTCTCGCCGGCGATGGCTACTCCGACATCGGAATCGAGCAAAGTGGTTAGTTCTATCGGAGTCGAATCAACGCCCGTTAGCGAGATCTGGTGGATCCATTTCTCACCCACAAGATGCAACTCTCAAAGAAAATACTCCGACAATCGGAGCTCAGATCCCTATTTATGGGACCATTGAAGGAATTTCTGGTTTCAGCTTACCCTCTAGCTTGCAGTTTGGTCACGTTTCCAGCATTGCATCTCCGATTTCACAGTTTCGATCAGAACCATATCCTTCACTACTCCGATCTCCTGGGTATGGTCTTCTTCCTTCCTTTACGCCACCCCCTTTCACTGGTCACTTGACTCAAACCTGCAATGTTAAGCTCACTCGTGACAACTATCTTCTCTGGAAATCCACTGTCCTTCCAATTGTTCGGGGTCATAGACTCGATGGTTACCTTCTTGGAATAAAGCCCAGACCTCCCGCATTGAACCTAACAACTGGAATTCTTAGTCATATGGGGTCTCAAACTCCAGAAGAGTGGGATGTTACTGATTCCCTTCTGGTTGGCTGGTTATTGAGCTTTATGACAGAGCAGGCCTTGGTGGAGGTGGTAGGATGTCAAACATCCAATGAAGTTTGGACTACCCTAGAAAATCTGTTCAATAGCGATCCAAGCTCGGATGCTCGAATTGAAAATGCCCGACCAAAGCGAAAAGGGTACAAAGACGATGGCTGATTATTTGGCTCAAATGAAGTCCTATAGTGATAATCTTGCAGTAGCTGGTTACCCCATCACTAGGTCTGAGCTGATTCTTGCTGTCTTAGGTGGCTTAGATAAAGAATATGAGGCTGCTATTGTTAATATCACTGCAAGAGTTGGTGCACTCACCTGGCAGGAAGTGCAATCACAACTCCTTATACATGAAAAACTGGTGGCTAGATTTAATCCTGGTGGAGGCTCAGGCATGGCTCTTCAGGGAGCTGCTAATGCTAATCTGGCAGCAAGAACTGGTACTTACAGTGGCCGACCTCCTAACCCCAACAACACATATGGCAGAGGTAGAGGAGGAGGTTCATCCAGAGGTGGTAGAAATGGTGGCAGAGGCAGGGGAGGAAGAAATAGTGGAAATCAACAGCAGCATAGTTCCAATGCAAATGCAAGCAAAATGGCATGTCAATTGTGTGTGGAAAAATTGGTCATCTGACCAACATATCTTTGGCATAGGTTTGAGACAGATTTCAACAATGGCCCGCACTTGATCACCTAATCCCAAACAAATCTCACTTTTGTTGCTAGCCTCAAAAGTGGTGATGATAAAGAATCGGTACCTTGTGATGGGGCAACAAACCATGTTACATCGGATCTAAACAATCTTCATCTCGATCTTTGGATACAATGGTAATGATACTTTAGCCGTGGGAAATGGTAAGGCCTTTGTGCATCAAACACATTGGCACTAGCACCATTAACACACACTCAAAACCTCGACACTTAATACCATTCTTCATGTGCCACGATATCACAAAAAATCGATTAGTGTGTCCAAGCTAATTTTCGATAATCCCATTATGTTGTGTTTATCGACTCTTTTTGTCTTGTGAAGGACAAGATCACGAGACCAAGTTCTTCTCAAGGGTCTCTCAAGGATGGATTGTACCAGATGGACACCACAACTAGCCAACACGAGAGGTCCCTTCACTAAAAAAAAAGCGATGGCTTCTCTGCCTAAGTGTGTCTAGGTTATCTAAGTCTTTATTTTCTCCTAAAGCGCCGGTGGTAGTAGTGTCTCCAAAGTGATATCGGCATAGAAGGCTAGGTCATTGTTCCCCTAATGTGATGAAACAAGTTCTGTCTTATTGTAATGTGCCTGTTAATGAAAAAATTGCTTTTTGTGAAGCCTGTCTGTTGGGTAAATCCCATCTTCTCCCTCATTTTCCTTCTGATTCTAATGCTCATAACATGTTTGACCTAATCCACACAGATATATGGGGACCAGCCCCTGTGAAATCTATAGAAGGATATTCCTACTATATTCATTTTATAGATGACCACACTAGGTATACATGGATATACCCTTTAAAACTAAAATCAAGCATTCAAACATTTTCAAACAGATTCAAAACCTTGATCCAAAATCAGTTTGGTACTACCCTCAAGTGCATCCAATCTGATTGGGGTGGGGAGTACAGAATTTTTGAACCCTATTTAAAAAATGAAGGCATTTTGTTCAGGCACTCATGTCCCCATGATCACAGCCAAAATGGTAGGGATGAAAGAAAACATAGGCATATAATAGAATTGGGATTAACTCTTCTTGCACAAGCTTCAATACCTCTCAGATTTTGGTGGCACAACTTTGAGTATGATGTTCACCTTATAAACTGTCTCCCAACACCTGTTCTGGAAAACAAGTCTCATCATGAATGTCTCTTTCAAACCAAACCTTCATATTCCCTCCTTAGAGTTTTTGGGTGTGCAGTGTACCCCAATCTAAGACCTTTCCAAAGACACCAAGTTTCGGGCCCACAAAGAAGAAATGTGTTAACCTTGGTCTTAGTATGCACCACAAAGGATACAAGTGCCTAGATGAATCTGGCAGAGTCTATATTAGTATCAATGTTGTCTTTAATGAAGAAGACTTTCCTTTCACCAAGGATTCTGCAAGGACCTCATGAAGTGTCATCCCCATTTTTCGAAGTCCGCCCCTATTACACCAATCACTTTTGATATCCGCCTGCAATTCCTCATGTCTTTGGTACAATCCATCCGAAAAGACTCACTACAAGTGCGGTGATCTATCTCCTATTCTTGATCAAATTAACAATGACATACTGAGTCCTATCAGTTCACCACCACTCCTCGATAGCCCTAGTCACACTCATCACAATACACCGAGATAATGCAATCACCGATAGTACCATTGGTACATCATCACCTATCCCAACACATACACCAACCAGCGATGGCAATACTTTTACTTGATTACAACCTCACCTTCCCAAGCCTTCGCACTATCACCTGCACCTCATCCTCACCCGCACCTCCACCTACCAGCCTAGCTCCCACACACACCATGCAAAACCAGGCCAATCGAGGCATCTTCAAGCCAAAAACCTACAAAGTGTTTCTTGTGTTAATGTACGTGCCTCGGCATTTCTACGTAACCTTTAAATGTATCAGAAGCATTGGCTAGTGCACACTGGAGAAGGGCCATGGAGGATGAATACAAGGCATTGCTCTGAGAACCACACATGGGATCCGGTGCCACCCTTATCAAATCGAGAAAGTGGTAGGCAATAGATGGGTGTTTAAAGTCAAACTAAACAACGATGGGAGTGTTCTCAAATACAAAGCAAGATTGGTGGCCAAAGGATTTCATCGAGCTATGGCATCAATTTTCTCGAGACTTTTAGCCCGGGATTGCTAAATCTACAACTATCAGGGTTGTGCTTGCTTTATTCTTTGTCTCTATGAAGCGGCCTCGCCCATCGATTGATATCAACAATGCATTCTTGAATGGACCACTAAAGGAACCAGTCCCTCATGACTCAACCAGAGGGTTTTGTTGATCCTGCCGAGACCACACTTCCTTTGTAAACCGAATAGAGCACTTTATGGCCTCAAACAGCCCCCTGTGGCCTGGTTTGAAGCTCTAAGTCAAGTCAATGAAGGATGGGTTTTACATGACAAAGACATCGATACTTCTCTGTTCACTTACAAGACAGCTAATCAGGTTTTGTATATTCTAGTGTATGTAGATGATATTTTGATCACTGGAAACTCTTCAGCACTGATCAAGAAATTTGTGCAGCAGCTTAACAATGTTTTTGCCTTGAAAGATCTTGGACAGGTGTCCCACTTCCTGGGAATGCAAGTGTTCAGAGATACCTCAGTCTATATCTAAATCGGCCTCATTATGCTATCCAACTTCTAAAAAGATTGTAGAGCTAGATCACCTTAAGGGATGCTCTACACCTATGATAGCAGTGGAAGAGTTTGACACCTAAGCAGTGGTACACCACCGCAGATCCTAAAGTTTATAGGAGTGCCACGGGGCTGCAGATCTTACTCTGACTAGACCTGACATCACCTTTGCTGTTAACTGCCTTAGTCAGTTCATGCAAGACCCTTACACTGATCATTGGACAGCATTGAAGAGGCTTCTAAGGTATGTAAGTGGGACTTTACATCTCAGCCTGCATTTCAAACCATCATCTGAACTGCAACTGACTGGATTTACTGATGCTGATTGGGCTGTTGATACATTTGATAGAAGATCAGTGGGGGGCTACTGTGTGTATATTGGTGATTCTCTTGTTTCTTGGAGTTCAAAAAAACAAGGGTTGTCTCTCAGATCTAGCACAGAATCGAGTATAGAGCCTGGCCGATTTGTCTGCAGAAATGAAATGGTTAAAGCAACTTATGGCCGAATCCCGGGGTTACAAGTTTCGGAGTGCTCAGAGCATGGTGTGATAATACTAGAGCTACTTTAGCCTATAATCCATTTATCATGCTCGGACCAAACATATTGAAGTCGATGTTCATTTTATAAGAAATCAGGTTTTAAGCAAGCAGTTGCAGGTCCTGTATGTGCCTTCTTCAGATCAGGTTGCAGACAGCATGACAAAAGCTCTACCTCCTTCATCATTCACAAATTTCAGACGCAAACTCAATGTAGCAGCTGCACCATTTCGTTTGAGGGGGGCTGTTGAAGATAAGACTAAATGTGGCTAAATAAGGAGCCTTGGATTGTCCTTAATATAGATGGCTAGGATATTGCCATGTGTCATTAGCTGTAACAGAATCCTAGCACTAGATTTTATATTAATATGCTGTCTGTGTAATGCTGCCATTATGATAAACATTATTCTGAAATAACAAATATGGTTATCTCCATTTGCTTTCTGTTTTCTTAGTATCCGTGATTGTATTGCAGGCTGTGATTGACGCTAAGTTGTTCGGTCCTTTGGTGAGGCTCCTTGAATCTCCTAACGAGGATCTACAGGAGGAAGCTGCACAGGCCATTTTAAATGCTACCGCCTCTCGTGATTTATCACGAAAGCAATATCAAACCATCGAGTATATAGTTTTCTCATCTTTTTTTCTTTTCTTGATGATGGCTTTGTTAACTATTATGTATCATCATGTATATCTCCTTTGTTTTTGTTGCTTATATATAGGTACCTAGTTTATGAGTGCAAGATGATAACTCCTATATGCAATCTTGTTTCTTGTCCGAATTCTCTCACTGTTAAGCTCGGTTTACAAGTTCTGCAAAATGTATTGGAGGCTAAGAGGTCAATCTGGAAACTTGGTGGCGGAAGCGATGATGTTTGTCCTACTCCTAACGACAGTTACAGAAAGTTGATTTTCAAGGCTCTAGTTGTGGAAAAGATTGAAAAGATTGACGAGGAGCAATGGCGATTCGAGCATGAAACACTCAATCTGGTAGATTACGTACGGTACCTCCTCCTGGGTCTCAATGATTGAATTTTAAAGCCATGTGCCCTTCAGATATTGATGATGCTTGAGTTTTAAAGCCAATGTGCTCTTTACGGGGCGCATCTGAATTGAACTTTGTTTTTATTTTAGTTCGTGTTCTGGCTTGCAATTATTATAAAATAAAATATTACCCCTATTTTATTTGTTTGTTTATCATTTCTTTTGTTTAAAAAGAGAAGCACGCTAGCGCTGATGAAAAGCCAGCAACTTGTTAGGAGTAGGTTTTGGCTTCGACTTGAACGTTTTCCCGGGATTTTTAGTGCCGTGCTCGAAACTCAACCATTGCGGATTTCCTTTACCTGCGATCAACAATAGAGGGATCCGACAATACTCTTTGTTTACGTCTTTTGGACTGCAACTTCCCAATCCATATTGCTTGCAGGGACTTAGCCCGCCCGCCTACCAATCAAAGAGGCTGAGAGTAAGCGTAAGCTCACCCCCCTAATCTGGTGCCGTTTAGATAAAATTGAATCGTCTGAAACCCTGTCCGAACGAAGTGCTCGTTGGATTTGGAGTTCAATCCCGAGTTGGGTCTCCAAAATGTCCTCATGAACTTCTTTGGACAACTGGGAATCAAAAAGAATAACAAGAGAGATTCCATTTTAGAAGGTACTAAATTAAAAGCCTAAGGTTTATACGGGGCGCGGTTGGTGGTCGCCTAGACGTCCTTTTCTTGTTTAGAACACTGATCTTTGAGTTATACCTGAAGAAACATATGGAAACCTATCTTGAATTCTCTAAGTAAAATAGTGATTACGTACATTGCCATTGATGTAAGTTGCTCTACACAACTTCAAAGGACAAGTTCTTTTTTTGACAATCAAACATCTATGTGTTTTACTTGCAATTTCTTTTTTAAATTGGGAAGGTAAAAGGTGATTTTTATTATATTGGAGCCAAAAATGAGTTTGCATCGCGTAATCGATCATGAAATGCAATGGCCAGTAACACTAAGCCAAACCCAAAAACATGTAAATTCTATTTGCATCACAACCAACTCATCGTGAAATAAAATAATAGTGGGTATCAAAGACGATTACATGATCTTGAATTAATTTTTGTAATGTAAATTTTTGAAAAAATCGATAATAAATACAATAATCGATTTTTAAAATAGCCACTTTACCCGCTTAAAAAAAATAAAAAACACAAACGAGATTACATATTTGTACGTCGCTTTAGAAAATATATACAAATTATAAACGGGTCACTACAACAATATGTCATTTGATGTGGGTAGAGGGATGAATGTATGTAAAACCCCGTATTTCGTCGGAAGGATATAAATGTCATTTTGTGATTTCATGTGTCTCGATAATTTTATAAAGTCAAGTTTTAATTTAAATAAAAGTGTTGTTTGAGGCGGTTTGTAAGGGCATATTTGGAACTTTCAAGGTGGTTTTGGGAAACAAAATAACCCGATTTATCCCTCTTCATCAACATAATAGTGGAACGGCAAAGATATGATAGTTGTTGGGACAGATTGCCCACACTCTTAATGTATAAGAAATAAAGTAGCGCATTTACTGGAACCAATTGGTTTTAGTACAACGGTAAGCGCTTGATCCTAACATGGTACCAGAGATCACGAAATCGAACCCTGGTTGGAACATTATTTAAAATAAAAAAAAAATTGTGCAAGTGTTGAGACAGATTGCTCACACTTGAGGGGGTGTTGGGACATATTGCTCACACTTTTGAATGAAAATTGTGCAAGTGTTGGACATATTGAATTGTGCAAGTGTTGGACATATTGCCCACACTTGAGGGGGTGTTGGGACATATTGCCCACACTCTTGAATGAAAATTGTGCAAGTGTTGGACATATTGCCAACACTGAAGGGGGGGTGACAAATCGCCAACACTCTTAATGTATAAGAAATAAAGTAGCGCATTTACTGAAACCAATTGTTTTAGTACAACGGTAAACGCTTGATCCTAACAATAGTTTTTATAAATTGTTCAAAATAGACAACACACCAAGGCATTCTCCATTACTTTTAAATGTTTAAACTTGAATATGCGATGGGCTAAAATGATGATGTCCGTAGTTTGGAAGTTATATTCATAGCATTTCTTTTTCAAATTTTAGGCCTGAGGGACGGAGAAGGGAATGAGAGGGAATGAGATGGAGGTTCGAACTCTGATCGATACCCACATCATTAAACCAAATTTAATCCCTATATTATAGCATTCTCCATACTATTTTTCCGCACCGGGACAACTTACGAAAGTTTGTTAACGCTTTTTTAGAGGACTTTAATAGTTTATCGGGGCGTTACATTTTTATATCTCTTTATTTTGTTAAGCGTGATCGTACACATCCTGCACATTTGTTAGCAAAAGTCGGTCGTAGACTCGTAGTATTGTAATTGTTGAGCATCGTACACTTATCAACTTGCTTAGAGCAACCCTAATGAGAGGGTTGCAGCCAAGATCTATTGAAACAGTGTCAGAATAGAAGATCAAATATGTTAAGAAGCAAAATAATGGTGCCCAAATGGATAAACTTTTTTAGATATTCTCTATGACATTCTCCCTTTGTAGCCGATGGCAGAGACAATATTCTCTGAGAAATATTATCATCACTCCATTTAATACATTTTTGGTCCACAGTTCTTGTACTATTTTTTTTATTATTCTTTTGTTTATCATTCTTCAACATGTGGATGTGGAACCATAAATAATAAAATACTTCTAAAATATGACATGGAAGATGAGAATCGCATTTTTTTACCACTACACCATCTTTGTTATATACATTTCATTCCAATATTCAACTAGAATTTTGTAAATGAGTTGAAATTTCTTTCAGTGAAATTTACTCGTGACTCGACTCGTAAGAAAGATCGACTCGATTCGTTTTTTTTTGAGTTCGAAGCTCAAGTCGAGCTACTCGAATAATTAACGTTTTGAGCTCGAGTTTTAAAATATAGTAGTCGAGTAGCTCGCATGAGCTTAATCGAGCTTGATTAAATAATTATTTAATTAATTTAATTTATTACATTTATTATAAAATATTATTTTTATTATTAAAAAATATTATTCGAGTCGAAAGTATTAGGCAGTGCCAAATTTCAATTTACCATATATCGTTAAAAATAAATGAATTCTAGGATAATAATCGAAGTTTACAGAATGAGTCGAACTTTATCGAAAAGTCTTAATGAGTCGAGTTCGATCTTGATTTTTATTACTCGATCGAGCTCAAAGTCGATTTCGAGTCGAAACTTTTAATCGAGTGAAATTTCTGTAGAGTAGAAAGATCGATTCACTTCTATTCGATTCTGTTTCTATATTCAACCATAAAAATAGAGCACTTAAAACATACCATATGTTAATAAATGTCAGCATAGACAACCTCTCTTCACCTTATTATTACGGTTGCTCTTAGCAATTTTGAATTTTTTATTTTTTATTTTTTGGTTTTGGAAGGGAGCAATTTTGAATACACCATTGATTATCGTAAAATAGTTGTAAAAAAAACAAAACTAATATATTTGTGGTAATGAGCATATGAGGACAAAACACATGCACTTCACGCTCCAACCAACCGACAATGTCCTTTAAACCTGCATATTACCAGCCTTCACTCCCGCCATTGGTCCCTCCCCCAAATGCACTCTCTCCCAAATGCATACACACAGCAAAAAATCATAGTCAATATAGAATGTTTATAGAATTCGTTGAAGAAAATCAATGGCGATGAAGTTGCAGAACAACGTATTTCTCCTCAAATTATCCACTGTTATCAAAATCCTCGCCTTGATTTTGATCTCATTTGGTTCTTTTTACTTGGGTAAGCAATGGTCTCAGTCCGACGGGTCTCAAAGTCTCCGGCGCTTCCCTTTTCATCCTGACCATGATTCTGAATCCGTGTCGATTTTTCAGAGCTTGAATGGGTTTTTCAATCCATCTTCATCTGAGTTGAATGATAATGTTTCCAATTCGTTTCATCCATTAGAAGATGAAGAGCGTGAAGAAGCTTTCTTCGATTCGATATACACGGCTGCGCCTGAGGGGAAACTAGTGGTTAAGAAGATGGGAGTGTTGGATGAGAATGGTGTGATGAAGGAGGATTTTGATGTCGGTGATTTTGATCGAAGTGTGGTTGAGGGTTTTGAGGAGAGAAATGATGAGAGAATGGCTGCAAAAAAAGTTGAAGTAAAGAAGTTTGAAATGTGTTTGAATAGTAAGAGGGAGTATATTCCTTGTTTAGATAATTTAGAGGCGATTAATAAGTCGAATTCAACCGATAAGAATGAAGTATTTGAGCGCCATTGCCCTGGACCCGGATTCGGATTGAATTGTTTGATTTGTGCTCCGAAAGGGTACAAATCCCCTATTCCGTGGCCTAATTGTCGAGATGAGGTAGTTTTCTTGATTCAATATATAAGTCCTTTAGCATTTTGTAGATTTGGTTATTAATTGCAGACAAGGTATTTGATTTTAGGTGTTAATGGATATGATTCATTGTGAGTACTGTTGCAAAGTCAAATGGAATGTGATATTAGGATTGTAAAGCTATTGCAGCATAAATTTAGTGTAGTTAATGTTGTTATACAGATATGGTTCAACAATGTTCCTCACACGTGCATGATTGAGGACAAAGGGGGTAAAAATTGGATTACCATTAGCGGAAACAAGTTCAAGTTTCCTGGAGGACATGGGGCGGATCAGTACTTGGATCAGATCGAGAAGGTTGCTCTGTTTTACTTCGCATTTTCAAATCCTTAAATAGAAAAATAAGAAGTTAGGAGAAACCTTGAGTTGAAGGAAAATGAACTAATTTACTTACATTTTTTGGTTTGCTATGTTAGATGGCACCAGAGATTGCATTTGGTAAACATGTGCGGGTTGTTTTAGACATTGGCTGTGGTATAGCAAGTTTTGGTGCTTACTTGTTCTCAAGGAATGTGCTTACTTTGTCAGTTGCCCCAAAAGGTGTTCATGATAATCAAATTCAGTTTGCCCTTGAGCGTGGTGTGCCTGCGATGGTAACACCATTTGCAACCAGGCGATTACCATATCCAAGTCAAGCTTTTGATTTGATTCACAGTTCTAGGTTCCAAATCAACTGGACACGTGATGGTACCTTCTTATGCCTGTTAAACCTCATGAGAGATATATTAAGTATATTGCATAACCTTCCAAATAGATAGTTATGATATATGGATAACCTAACCCAAGTCTCCACTTTTCAACCCCTTAATAAAGATGGAGTCTTGCTGCTTGAGGTGAACCGGTTACTTCGAGCTGGTGGATACTTTGTCTGGGCACTGCAGCCAGTTGACAAGTATGAACTACTTCTTCAAGAACAATTGGAAGGTAAAGGCTTCTGGCACTTTTCAAATTATCTGTCAGATATTTTTTAGCATCTGCTGAAGAATAGGCATTCTGTAACTATCGGAAGGAAGATGTATACAATTGGTTCCTTGTCATCCTTTTTCTTACCTGAAATTCATTCACATCTTTCAAGCTGTTTCACATAATGCGACTGCAGTGATGTTCGATGAACATAACTTCTTTCACATGTATCTTTGGTTTCATATTTCTTTTGTTTGTATTTATTGCGTATATCTTATCAGTGATGGTAAACCTTACAAGCCGTCTTTGCTGGAATCTTGTAAAGAAGGAGGGATATATTGCTATATGGCAGAAGCCATTGAATAACGTTTGCTATTTAAGCCGCAAGGAAGGAACTCAGCCACCATTATGTGAGCCATATGATGACCCCGACAAAGTTTGGTATGAGGTCTAGATTTTGAATTTCAAACTTGTATACTTTGATTTACATTTTTTTCAAAAGGGATTTGCAATATGCATTAATCTCATCTCGTGATAATTGAAGGTATGTCGACATGAAGTCATGCATTACACGATTGCCTGAGGAGGGATTAGGCTCAAATGTTACAATATGGCCTGCTCGCCTGCAGAGTCCCCCTGATAGGCTACAAAGTCTTCAGCTTGATGCTTACATTTCCCGAAAAGAGCTCTTTAAAGCTGATAAAAAGTTCTGGGATGAAATTGTGGAAGGTTACATCCGCATAATGGGATGGAAGTCAGACAAATTTCGAAATGTACTGGACATGAGAGCTGGCTATGGAGGGTATTTGTCTGTTTGTTTTACTTTGACATACGGGCCGTTTGTTAAAATTGATGGCTGATATATGAAAACTTATTTTATTACGTTTCTGTCAGATTTGCTGCAGCACTAATTGAGAATGACGTGGACTGTTGGGTACTCAATGTTGTTCCTGTTAGCGGTCCAAATACCTTGCCTGTTATATATGATCGCGGGCTTATAGGAGTAACGCATGACTGGTAAGAACAAAACTCACATTCTTTTCCTGTGTGTAGTTTGTCTGTTATCTCCATGGAATATAGCTGCTGGATGTTGTATAGTGTACTATAGTTTGTTGTTGTTTGGTAATACAATCAGCTAGCTTTTGTTTTGCCTACTAGCTCGGAGTGACACATTTGACCGAATAATAGCCGTTCAATTACATTCTCTTCCAAAAGCTTACTTTTTCGGAGAGATGATAATTCAATATAACTGAAAACAAAAATGTGCACTTGTAACAGGTGTGAACCATTTGACACTTTTCCAAGGACCTATGACTTGCTTCATGCTGCTGGGCTTTTCTCCGTTGAGCGAAAAAGGTATGATGCTCCTTAGTGATTTTCGTAGTATTATGATTTTCGTATCGGTTGAAGCTAATTGTTGGCTTGATGCATTTTCAGATGCAAAATCGCTAGCATTATGCTTGAGATGGATCGGATTCTAAGGCCAGGTGGACGTGTTTATATCCGTGATACAGTTGCTGTCGTGGATGAAATCGAAGCAACTGGTAAAGCAATGGGTTGGCATGTAACAGTTAGAGACACAGAGGATGGACCTCGTTCTAGCTATAGGATCTTGGTATGTAATAAACTCCTCCATATACAGTGAACATGAATCATGATCTCACTCATTGATTGATCAATGATTCTAGATAATATTTACACGACTGAGATTCGATATGAAGGCATGTATGTGACGAAGGGTATGTAACAGTCAGAGACACTGAGGAGGGGCCTTATGCTAGCTATAGGGTCTTGATATATATATGTAATAAACATATACAGCAGACATGAATCATGGTCGTGACTCATTGATAAATGATAGTTGCGACTGAGATGTAATAGTTCTAGTCTTCTAGATAATAGGTTTTGAGTGAAATGTGGCATGAAAGGTATGTAATAGCCAGAGAGACTTTGAGGGCGACCTCATGCTAGCTATAGGGGTCTTGATAAACTCTGTATTGTATGAATCCCGGGATAATTACACTTTTAGTATCTTATGTTTCTTTATTTTCTTAATTAACCAACTCATATCTTTCATTGTTACGAGAAACAACTCTTATGTTCGTTTTTGTTACGATAATCACCAATATATTTCATTATTAAAATAAACACCACGTTAAAAATAGATACATAGGAGTGTTTGTCGTACCAAAACATACACATAAAGGTGTTTATCTTAAAAATAAAAACTTAGAGGTGTTTTTCATAACAAAAACGAATATATATGGATGTTTATCGTAACAATGAAAATATAGAGACCAGTTTTGAGAAAATAAATAAAAAAACATAAATGACTAAAAGTGTGATTATCCCTATGAATGCCAAACGAGCACAAGAATCCAGCTTAAGAAAATTTCAAGGCGTGAAAGTATTTGCAGTACATATTCTAAAACAAGACAAATTTGTAAAATCAAGATTAACAGTAGAGTTTCTATTTAAATCGTGAAAGTATTTGCAGTAGATATGCAGATATCTCGGGCGAGTGAACGTGAGATATTGGAGACTGCCCAAAACCATGCGATAATGAGAGGGGTCCTCTAAGGGAGAGCCCGACTTGGATGTGAGAGTCGATATATCAGCAGGCAGTGGTGTGGAAACAGCATTAGCGCGATCCATATGTACTTTGGCAAGAAGTTCAGAAGTGTAACGGCGCTGTGAGAGAATGTAACCTGCAGGGTTAGGAACAACTTCGATCCCTAAAAAATAGGATAACGAGCCAAGATCCTTGAGTGCAAAGCGAGTCCCTAGCTTGGTAATAAATGATTCCAATGCAAATTGATTGATTACAGTAACAATTAAATCATCGACATATACAAGTAGATATAAAATAATGCCGCTTAATTATAAATAAAGAGGATGCATCACTTGGGATTGGGTAAAGTGACATGACGTGAAGAAATCCTTTGAGCTTCGTCATACCAAGCCCTGAGGGCTTGTTTTAAACCATATATCGCTTTACGAAGCTTGCAGACATAACTAGGTCGAGCCGAGTCAATAAAACCAGCAGGTTGAGCAAGGTAAACATTCTCCTGTAAAGAACCCTGCAGAAATGCGTTGTTGATGTCAAGTTGCCGAACAGACCACCCCTGCGTTAGTGCAATGGAGAGAACCACACGAATAGTAGGAGGTTTAACAACTGGACTAAATGTTTCCGAATAATCTACCCCAGGACGTTGGGTAAAGCCTTTTGCCACAAGGCGAGCCTTGTATCGATCAAGAGAACCATCGGGGTTATATTTCAATCTGAAAATCCACTTAGAGCCAATGATGTTATAGGAAGGATCGGCGGGAACAAGGTCCCAAGTGTTATTACGCACCAAAGCGTCATACTCTTCTTGCATTGCATGTCTCCATTGAGGGTGTTTAAGTGCTTGAAGGATGTTGGTGGGTTCAGTTGGGAATTCAGATGGAGGGGAAATGGTAGTATGAAGATTGAGTTTTTGAATGGGTTTATGGATGTTGTTTTGAGATCGGGTGCGCATCGGGTGGGCAGGTGCTGGGGGAGTAGGCTCAGAGGGAGTAGGAGTAGGAGTAGGGAGAGGGGGAGAAGGTGGGTGCGGTTCCGGGGTAGGGTTTGGGGAGGGAGAGGCGGGAGTTGGGGAGGGAGGGGGCGGGGGATCCAGTCGGAGAGGGGAGAAATAGGAGAGGGGGACGAGGTGGATCGGGTACTGTAGGGAAAGATGGATTCTACGAATTTGACATGGCGGGATACATATAGTCGAGAGGTGCTAGGGTCAAAGCAATAGTAGGCATGTTGGGTAGGGGCATAACCAAGAAAGACACACGGTTTGGAACGGGGTTGAAGTTTATGATCTGTATAAGGTCGGAGCCAAGGATAGCAGAGACACCCAAAGACGCGGAGTTTGTGATAGTTGGGTGCGGAATGGAAGATTGATTCATATGGAGATTGCATGTGGAGAACGGGAGTGGGCATGCGATTTATGAGATAGACAGCAGTGGAGAAAGCATAGTGCCAGAATGTAGTGGGAAGGGATGCGTGAGACAAAAGAGTGAGACCAGTTTCAACAATGTGCATGTGACGTCGTTCAGACAGACCATTATGTTCGGGTGTGTGTGGAGGGGTAGTGAGAAAAGATATACCATTCGAGGAGAAATAATCTCTAAGAGCGATAAATTCACCACCGTTATCAGAATATAGAACCTTTATGGGGTGCTCAAAAAAATTTTCAACGATCGACCGAAAACGAATAAAGGTCGGAGCAACATCAGATTTACGAACAAGTGGGTAAAACCATACATAACGTGTGAAATGATCGACAAAAATAACATAGTATTTATAGCCATCACAAGAAACAACAGGAGAAGTCCAAACATCCGAAAATAAAACCTCAAGGGGACGGGAAGAGTGTAATGTAGAAGTAGAAAAAGGTAGCTTGTGACTCTTACTTTCTAAGCAGGCAGAGCAATGTAATAATTTGGAAGAAACATTGTCTAGCTTATAAACGCTAAGAATTTTATTTAAAATAAGACTTGTTGGGTGACCCAGGCGATTGTGCCACACATCTGTTGTGGCTTTATTGGAGGCGAAAGCAATAAGAGGCTGAGAAGGCCACTCGTAGAGTCCATTCTTAACCGGACCACGGAGGAGGATTTGACTCGTCTGGATATCCTTCACATGAAATTCAGAAGGTAAGAATTCAATGGAAATGTTATTTGCTTGACATAATTTAGATATGGACAATAAATTACGAGACATATCAGGCACACAGAGAACATCATTTAAAGTAAAAGATTTCGAAATAGAGACAGGGAGAGAGGTAGAACCAGTATGGGTAATGGGTAGACCATTGCCATCACCGACCATTATGTCATCAGTGCCAAGGTAGGGAGCGTGGAGTGACAAATTCTGCAAATCTGTAGTGACATGATGAGTAGCACCACTATCTAATAGCCAAGGAGTAGTGGGGGGTTGGTAAGCCAAATCGGGGGAGTGGGCCGAGCCAGAGGAGTGGGCCGATAGATTTGCTTGGGGACGTGGGGAAGGCGAGTTCAGAGGGTGTACCCGAAACGAGGGACAAAACTTTGCAGAATGACCTTGAGTTGCACATAATTGACACTTACCTTGATAAGTCTTTTTGGGTCGAGTTTGGGTATTCGAACTGAAATTGGGCCGAGGAGGTGGAACCTGTTGCTGGGAAGCTGCTGGAAAGGGGGCTGAGTATCCACGCCAGGTTGGGGCTGATGGACGGGGCAAGAGGCCGGCTGTTGGACGGAAAACGGGATGAGCCGATGCCGGGCCAAAAAATGGAGATGCTGAATCCGATGAGGGAAGCTTGAAATTGAGAAGTTTTTCATGTAATTCTTCAAATGAAATGGGATTATCACGTGCCTGAATTGCCCGAGCGATTTCTTTATATTCATCACCTGCGTTTTCAAGAATGAGATCAATAAAGTCTTCATGATTCATGGGCTCACCAAGGAGAGACAATTCATCAGCCTTTGATTTAATGGCATAGAGATACTCGGTGATGGGTTGGGTTCCTTTCTTGATGGATTTGAGGGTTTGCTTGATCAATCTGATGCGGCCGCGGGAAGCTTTTGCATAAGTGTCACTCAAAATTTGCCAAGCATCTCTTGAAAGTTCAAAGATTCTCGATAAAAGCGGAGGACGCCGGGGTGAGAGAGAGATGATGATATTCAAGATGAAGCGTCCCCGCCGCTTCCATGTAGCAAAATCTGGATTGGGCTTGATCTGTCCATTCACGGTGATGGTGGCCGGTGGTTTGGGGATGGTGCCATCAATGTATCCGTAGAGATCGTATCCGACAAGAAGCGTTTCGAGTTGAAATTTCCAGGCATTGTAGTTCGTATGATCTAGTTTGATGGGTGTTTGAATTGTGGGATTAAAAGCAACCAAGGAGGGGGAAGAAGCCGCGGTAAGAGCAGAGGATGTGGTAGAGGCTGCCATGAACGCCGATCGAAAGAGAAGTGGTTGACTGGAAAAAAAAATAAAAGAAGAACAGGGAGGCGGGAGGAGGGCTGGAAGAAGAAAAACAGAGAATAAAAAAAAAAAGAAGAGACGTGAATGAGGGAGGAGTTTTAGGAGTTACAACACAAGAAGAGAGATTGAGTCTTTCGATATGGTATAAACGTTACACGCTATTATAAATCGTGAAAGTATTTGCAGTAGATATGCAGTAGAGTTTCTATTTAAATCTTTAAAATACAAAATCTGTATATTTTGTACTACGTGTAGTGCATAATATACATATTCGCTATATAAATTAGGAAATTGGTATGTGCACTACACATTTGTGTAGTCAGGGCCGGCCCTGGAAAATTTTAGGCCTTCGACTATGTCGTCGAATTAGGCATTTTAGTTCGACGTAGTTTTTTTCTTTCAAAAAACATAATTACAAAATATAACTTCAATATCGCGTTTTTAATATTGTAATTTTTTTGGGCATTTATCAATTGAAGTAAAAAAAAATTAGGCCAATTAAATTTTTTTTGGGCCTTTATTAACACATTTTATTATGTTAGATTGGATTGGATCTATACGATTTTTTTAATTACGGAACATGTAAATCGTGCCTCCGAAATTATTAGGCCTTCAGCCACCGCTTCCTTTGCTTACAGCATGGGCCGGCCCTGTGTGTAGTATCATTTTCACTAAACAATTTTTCCCTTGATTAATATGATGAATCATTTATTGATAGGTCCCAACACACTCAATGGTGTTGTGAATAAATGTGTAGTGGATGTATCATCATCCAATAAATGTAATGGATGTATCATCATCCAATAAATTATACCTTGTAGAGTGTTTGATGCATTACTCACAATATTGATTATATAAAATAAAGATAAATAGTGATTAATACTGTAAAACTGAGAAGATTTTTAGGGTAGCTGATGCAAGTTTTTTTTGAGAGATAAATAAAGACTTTCTCTGGACTAAATTTTAACATTTTCGATGATTAACAACTACGTGTAATACTGTCCACAAAACACACACATACATAGATACATATACATACATACGTACATACTTATATAACATTGTTTTATACATTTTTATTAATGTTGAATTGGTTGATGGTATTGTGCGTTAAGACTTCAAAAAATTGCCGATAGCATTATTAAAATGGAAAAAAAAAAATGGTGAACCCTACCATTGAGGGTCCCTTCACCTCCGATCCCACAGGAATGTGATGAGAGGTTAATCAGGTAACCTAGTAGCTCCAGGAAGGGGTGCTACTTATATCCTCTTACCGGAAGGGGCCGAGAATCGAACCCCCAACCTCCAGCTTTAGGAACATAGCGTGGATTATCCACCCCTCCCCTTTACCACTAGGCCATATCCAGGAGATTGCCAATAGCATTATTTGTATGATAGATGGAGGAGAACGTTGACCCATAGATCGTCCCCGTGCGTAAAAGAGGTTTTGTTAAATACAGTTACAGAGGAGGACTAGGCCGAATCGACAAACCGAAAAAGGTATTTTCTCGGTTCCCGATCACCGTTTGAAAGGTCGTGTTTTGGTATCTTTATAAGTTGGGGGCGTTTCAGATACTCGTCTCCTGTTATATATAACATTTTGACCCGAGCGGTTCAATCTGACGTGGAGGATCAGATGCTGTTTAGTTTCGGTGACACAATCTTTCAGAGGTTAAGTGATGGTCGTAATGGAAAGTTGTATTTACAGCATTCTCCATATTGTTTTTCTTAATTTGTATTGGTTTACAAATAAACTTTTTAATATATGTATTTAGTCCAAAGCATGGAATCGGGGATCCTCTATCTCAAATTTTTTTGAACAATTTCCGAATCTATTGGTCACTATACTATTTAATAGGCTGCCATGTCCCAACAGCCGTTTAGAGCAAAGCTTGTCCGGAGCTAAAACTTTCTAATAATCGGTTCACGACGTTTGCATATGCCGGTAAAGTCTCAGTGTAGTTGGGTTTACAACTAGGATATGTAAAACCCGTTCCGAAAACCCGAGTATCTTAAAAAAAAGGGATCGTTGAGTATTTTTAAAAAACGCATCGTTCGTCCATGTATCAAGATAAAATCTCGTAACACGAAGCATTTCTATCTAATACATATTTTAAAAAAGCTTAAACGTTACAACTCGGGTCGGGTTTGACAAAAACCAGTGTCCCCAATTATTAGGGGTATACAGATAAATTAGAAAACCAAATTAACTGACTGGATTGAACCAAGCCGAACCGAAAATAAGAAACCGCAGTTTTTTTTCGATTAAAAAAAAACTGGGTATAACCCGAACCGAATTTTATTTTTTTAAAAAATTATTTAGAAGAAGATCAACTTTATTCAGGCAAAGTGGGAAAAGCTCCCATAGTAGCAGTACAAAAGAGTGCATTATCTAGTATATAGGTTGATGATGCTAAATAACGCACCTCCTAGTTAACAGGTCCAAAAGTAATCTAAGGGTGAGTTAAGAAGAATAAGCACGGCTCGAACGGTGGTAAAGATGGTGTTTTTTAGGGTTTTTTGGCTGAGCCCAAGAATGTATCTTGGATTGCCTACGTATCCTATGTATTGTCCAGGAATCAAGCCTTACGTAGTTCCTGGGGTTGTGTATTTATAGGCATAAGTCCATGTTCAACCCTAAATCATAAGGCGGTGGTGTCTATTGACATTAATAACCCTTATTGGGCCTTGCCCCTTGCCCAAGTAACCTCATGGATATTGGGCTTGTGAAGCTGGGCCGGACTTCTGGTCTCGACTCGTATAATACCGATATGGGTGTTCGAGACGGGACACTAGTATAATCTGCTGGCTGCGGTGGTCTTCATTGACACGTCTCTTATTCGACCCGAGGTGAATACTAGAGGCTTGGACTCCCCAAAGCGCCAGCTGGACCAATCACATAATTCTACGTGGAGGAGTGAAATCTCGTATCGTCATAAGCCCTCCCAGATCGGAGAGAAGCCTACCTAGTATGCTGAAGTCGGATCTGAAAATTTGAATTATCTTTTGATATGTGGCCTTTCTTAGACGGGAATACAGCTAGCCCCTAGGTCGACGTAGTGTGTCGTGGGATGACGTCATGCCTTATTAGCATTAATGGGTGCAGGAAACGAAGCGTTCTTATTGGTCCACACGAGATTTCTACCCTTGATTACCGTGCCTCCAGCTCTATAACGCCCCTCAAATCTTGTCTTTTCAAATCATTTGGAAGATTTTGCAGCATAAAAGGAGTCCTTGGTGCCGGAGTCTCTCATTTTCTATTTCCAAAAACCCTGCTCTATCCGAAAAACAAGTAAGGCCATTTTTCATTTAAATTCTTTCTTCGTTTCTTATTTCCTGTATTTTTCCTCTATCCTATGTCAAGTAGTGAGAGTGATTCTCAAAATAGGGAGGAATTTGTTGACGGAGACGAAGAATCGGCGGAGAGGACAGTTTCGGAGCGGCCGTTTGTTTCCGGTCAGGGGATAGCTTGAGAAGAAGAGGAGGGAGGAGAAGAGGAATCAACCTCTCGCCCTGTCGCCAATAAACGTAAAACCAGGATGAAAGGCCAAGGACCCTATGGTTGAATGTCCATCCTAACCCAAGAAAAGGCAAAGGCCGCTTGCATAAAGTACGGCATCCCTTACTCTTCTGAAAATATCAAAGTCTCTCATGGGAGATTTCAGTATGCTTATGATCCTCCCCCCCGGGTTTTATGCCATATACGAGTCACAACTGAAAGAAGGGTTAAGGTATCCTTTCGATCCGGCCCTCATAGATGTTATTCGCCACTATCAGATCAGCATCACTCAACTTGCTCCTAACGGAATTAAGAGCGTTATGGGTTTGTATTGGCGTGTCGAATAGCCAAAGTCGAATTCTCAGTCCGTCTGTTCAGGTAGTACTACTCGATCCAAGGCCTGCAAGATGCGGGATGGTATACTTTCCAGAGGCGTCCCCTGGTCTCGGAATTTGTCAGAAGGGTGACCTCGTCTCAGGGCGAGTGGAAGCCCCACTTTTTCTTCATCTGACACGGGGTAGAAGATGTCGATATCAACACCTGGTATAAGAGACCTAAAAAATGGCACGATAAGTTGGATTCAGCTGCCCCTGATGGATGTAGGATTCTTGAGAGGGCTAATCCCGATGTTGTGACTCGGAATCTGCATTCGTTATACCCTTTTGCTGACATCGAGACAGCAGGTCCGGATGGTTACGTAGAACTGGACGAGGACGTTCGCATATTGCGTAGGGTTGTTATTCATTCTGTCAAGCAGCTATACTTTGCGTTTTTTCTTTTTTCTATACTTACTTCAGTATTGTACATTAATGTCGATCTTCTTCTCCTTGTAGTGGATTTTTCTCAAAGTTGGAGGAGGTAGGCAAAGTGCCTAACCCCAAAAGGGTCGACCCCAAGAAGATCCAACAACTGGCTGGTATCGGGTCGAAGAAACCCGTGTCCGGCACAATAATCTTAGGGGGTCAGAAGACTCCCGCTCGATCTTCTACACCCGTTTCGACCTCCGATCTTTTAAGAGAGCAACCCGACGATATCGCGATAACTGAGCAGTCTGAAGGGAGTCTCGTCTCGAGAAAACGCCAGAAGGTCACTGAGGTGAGACACGGAGTTGGGAAAGAAGCTCGTAACCTCCCTCCTCCTGGGTCGAATGTGATCGAATCGATCGCTGGGGTGAGTGTTGCCCAGATAGAGGCTATGGATCCTGAGGAGTTAAGTGATTACTTTACAAGGAGCATCAGAGCTGTAAGCCTTTACTTTATTCTCTTAATTTTGGGACTTTTTGTCTATTTCTTGAATCAACATCAATCCCCTTTACAGGCTCGGCTGGCAGCTAAAGTGGCCATGAACAGGATCGAGTCCCCATCAGCGGCCTTGGATGAACAGAGGGAGACGATCAGCCGTCTGAACTCAGAGATCGAGAAGCAAAAGACTGCGGTGAAAAAGCTGGAGGGTCGTCGTGTTAAGTTAGAATCCGACTTGGCAACCTCTCAAGACGAATTGTCACAAGTACGTAAAGACCTGTCTGGCAATGAAGCCGAGCTCGTGAAGGTGACGTCGGAGCTTGATGAAGTGAAGGCTGAATTGGCGGGGTCCCAAAAAGCTTGAGACGATCTTCAATATGAGGTCGATAGCTACACAGCTCGTCTGGCCTCTGCCAAAAAAGACTTCTTGCTTTCTGAAGAGCTTGAAACCGACCTGACTTTGTTGATGAGCCAAGACATGAAGAGAGGGTTTTCAAATGCTCTTGATCAGGTCAAGATGGTCGTCCCAGAATTCGAGGTCTCAAGCATCGAGAAGGCGTATCTATACGATCCCGAGGCCATTCCGAGATACACTCAATATTTTAAGGACTTCAAGGCTGGCGTTTCCCTGCATGACAAGTATGTGGCCCCTCCAATGGATGAGGATGGAGAGGAGGATGCCGACTTGGAGGAGCCAGCCGACCCAAACGCATCCACTTCAAACCAGCCTGCCGCTTGAGGCTGTTTCTCGTTATTGTTTTTGAACAATTTTATTCGATTTGGTTGTAATAACTTTTTATCGAGCCTTTATTCATCCGGATATGCTTTTTTTCGAGACGAATATGCGATTCGATCTCTGAAACTTTGGATTTTGCATTTTCAATATCGATCTATGTAATTTTGCATTGAATGTCTTTTGTGTTGTTGATTATTTGTCTAGGGTGTAGTCCTTTGAACTTAATTCCCTTATGAACGTTGCCTTATGGGGTGCAGTCCTTTGGATTTAATTCCCCTGGGCCCCTCAAAGTGTAGTATGAGTACATGACTCATGGTACACTTGAATATGAGTCGACTCAGCATTGTAGTGCCTTATGGGCTTGACTTGGCTATTTGGTCGGAGCTCGATTCGACTGTCGTGCCTCGTCAGGCTTATGACCTCGTCGAATTGAAAACTCCTTATCCGACTGTCGCACTTCGTGATGCTTATGAACTGGTCGAATAAGGTATCCTTCATAGGATCTTCCAACCGCCTCGCATCGTGGCTTATTGGCAGGTCGGGAGTGATATAAGCACTGTCATTGACTTGGATTTATTCACCATTTTATTCCAACTCCATCATGTCGATGAATCATTGTTGCGGTCGATTTTTACTCTTCTTTCTTTTTTTTTTTTTTTTTAATTTTTACATGAACTTGTAAGTAAAGCATAATTTGAAAAGAAAATCATTTAGATAAAAAGCATCGAGACCAACTGTCGTGTCGACTTGTTACAAATAACTAGAAAAGTAAAGACCGCAAATGAAATAAAGAAACAAACAGATCAAAAATAATATTTCTTGATGTTGGTGGCGTGCCAAGTTCGGGGCGCTGTACTTCAATCCGATCTGCCAAGTTGATACGATCCCTTAGAATGGACTTTCAGAATCTTGTAAGGACCCTCCCAATTCGGCTCGAGTTTGCCTATTGGATCTTGCCTGCTTGCCTCGTTTTTTCTCAACACGAGGTCACCTACTTGGATGTATTTATACTTCACTCTTGCATTGTAGTACTGCTAGATCTTCCTCTTGTAATTAACCATTCGATGCACCGCAATCTCTATTCTCTCTTCGACATTATCTTTGCCTTGTCGTAGATCGTCGGCGTTGGTCTCGATGTTGTAGGAAAGAACCCGAGGCGATGATAATCCGATCTCCGCGGGAATCACCGCTTCACACCCGTAGGCCATAGCGAAAGGAGTTTCCTGCGTGGCTGCATTAGGGGTTGTTCGATACGACCATAGAATACTAGGCAGTTGAGCTGCCCAATCACGACCCTCATCTTCCAGTCGCTTCTTTAAACCAAACTTTTGTTGGAATAGTGTCCTAAACCCAATCGGGTTGGACCGGATCCGACCGGGTCGGATCATTTCTACTATTTCTTTATGTTTATACATATATTAAGTGGCTTTTATGTTGTCATATATATGTTCTTTTAAAGAACCAATTATGAATTGTTATATGATAACGTCCTTAGTATTAAACTGTGATAGAGAAACCATGATAGGCGATTATGGTTGATGAGATCTCCAATCACTTTAATAAGTTTGATACTTAAAATGTCTCTAGGCTGATGTACTATTAAACAGGGCATTGATAGTATAAGCAGGACTAGCACGTATTAGATGTCTTACATCTTTAGAGGCGAGGATAGATCTCGTCTATTGAAGTGTAGAGACACTTGGACCGCACGTGGACGTGTATTAGAGAATGCGACGTTAGGATCGACCCACTTACACGGATAAGTGTCACACTATGTGACGGTTGTGTAATTATCCTTTTGACCCGAGTCTTCATGGCATCACGGTGTGGATTGTCATGCTTTGACACTATTGAGGTTTCCACAGCCATGGGGCGATCATGCGGTAGTGATTGGGTATGATCATGAAGCACGCGGAGTATACATGATTGGTCGTCCGGGAATCGCGTATCCTATGATTGGGATCGAATATCCGAAATGGCCTTCTTATAAGGAATGTCTTACTCGTGAATCTTTGCAAAGTGGGAGTAAATGAGTTACTTGAGAGAGCTTGATATCCAGATTATAAGATACGGTCGTTAATGTTTGACACTCGACGCATCGCATCGTATGGATATTATTACAAATGATAGGATTGTAAGTTGCACGGTAATCGTTTCACATGAAAGGTAGTAGTCATTGCATTTGACTCTTCCGATGATTGGGGTCACGGTGTGTTGCTAGACACTATCCCGTGATCGTTAGGCATGAAGGGTATTTTAAGTAATTTGCACTTTGTGTCTACGACCAACATATTCGGAAGCCTATCGGGTCACACACATAAGAACATCTAGCGGATTAAAATGTGGTTATAGATGATAACCAAATAAGAAAAGTTTATCTCGAGACTATAAAGGTTATAGTGGTAAATTAATATGGTGGTATTTATTTATTATGAATAAATTAAATACAAGATATTAATAATATTATATTAATTAAAGAATATTCCGGAAGCCAATTTGTTGGTCAAAGGGCGCCACATTGAAGTGTGTAAGATACACTTGGATTGTGCAATTTAATTAATGGTATTACTATTATTAATATTAGATATTATTAATATATATATATATATATATATATATATATATATATCCAATATATATATGGCGGCTAAATTTATGTATGTGATTGACATACGTAAATGCCAATTGATCAAATTGATATATTTGATGTTTGGATATTAATAGATTTAATTGTGTAATATATATGTGATATATATACATGTGTAAATTGATTTATGGTAATAAAATAAATATAGTCAATATAAGATATTGACAATATCTTGGAAATATTCAATATAAGATATTGACAATATCCTAGATTTATTTAATATGAGATATTATAATAAATGAGATAAATCAATCAATTATATTTTCCTTATTTTATTGGAAAATGTTTTCTTCCTCTCCACTCTGCTAAGAGGCGCCACTTCCATTATAAATAGGAGGTGGGTGTCAAGCTCTTTTGTACATCACAATTGCAAGAGCTCATAGTTCTTGTGTAAAATAGAGAGCATCCTATAGAGAGTTGGAGAGAGAGGGAAAAAAGCCGGTCAGCAACCGGAGTTTTCCAATAGCAATCCATGATGGGATTCCGGTAGGTGTTCGTGTGGACTAAGCGGTAGAGGCCGAACGCTGGGCGGCTCTATGCTTGAACTACTCTCCTTAGACGGTCAAAGCGTCGATCTTTTAGATCAACCAAGGTAACCACCGTCTACTACTTGTTTGTTTATTGCTTAAACGAAGTCGATCTTGGGTCGATAGGAAATAAATTTTTGAATTCCGCTGCGTTCCCGCATAGATTTCCTAACAACTTTATCTGTCTATTCGTTTGTTCGACCTGTCCATTAGATTGGGGTCGGGCTACCGAGGTTGGCTTGTGCTCGATCTTGTACTCTCTAAGCCAATTTTGCACCTTTTCATCGAGAAACTGAGTTCCATTATCCGAGATTAAATACTTTGGCACCCCAAATCTGCATAAGATATTTTCCCAGAGGAATTTCTTGATGGTCGAGGCTCTTATGTCGGTAAGAGCCTTGGCCTCGACCCACTTGGTGAAGTAGTCAACTGCTACCACTACAAATTTGAAGTTGCCCGGAGCTCGAGGTAAAGGCCCAACTATGTCGACTCCCCACTCATCAAATGGCCATACCGATTCGATGGCATTCATTTTCTGCGCTTGCTGGTGTGTTACCACGTCATGCACTTGGCAAGCTCTGCATCTCATCACCAGACGGTTGGCATCTTTTTGCATCGAAGGCAAAAAATAACCGGCTAGTTTACATTTTCTTGCCAGCATCCGAGCTCCACAGTGATTGCCACAAACTCCCCGATATATTTCTTCGAGCAGATATGCCCCTTCTTCCTCCGAGGCACACCGCATCCAGGGGTTCACAAAAGATTTACGATAAAGAACGTAATCAAACAGGGCATACCTGGAGGATTACAGTCGAACCTTTCTTGTTTGGGACTTGTCAGACGGCAGAATTCCGTCCTTCAAGTATAGAGCTATCGGGTCCATCCATGTTGATTCCTGAGTAACCGGCTGCACATCGACCTCGTTGTACCTCCGTTCTGCTAACATTTCGACTAGGACCTTCCTTTTTGACTTGAAATTCGATGCGATTTTGGACACCGCATCGGCCCTTTTGTTCTCGATACGAGGCACCTGTTCGATTTGAACCGTTTTAAACTTTGACATCAACCCTTGAACCACTTTCAAATAACTTTTCATGGTTTCTTCTTTAGCTTCATATTCGCCTCGTATATGATTGACTATGAGCTGAGAGTCACTATATACTAGAAGATTCTCAACCCCTAACTTGGATGCTAGCTTTAGACCTGTAATCATGGCTTCATATTCTGCCTCATTGTTGGTGGCCTTGAACTCAAATCGAAGTGCATTGGGGAATTCCTCCCCCTTCGGACTGACCAATAGTAATCCAGCTCCTGACCCCTCTTTACTGGACGCCTCATCGACATGAATGGTCCACTGCTCCTCTGGTGCTTGCCTCTCTTGCTCTAGCTTAATAGATAATCCTTTGGCAATGAAGTCGGCCAGAACTTGGCCTTTAACTGCTGTTCGAGGTAAGAATTCGATGTCATACTCAGCCAGTTCAACAACCCACTTCGCTAATCGACCCGATGTCTCAGGTTTAGCCAAAATTTGTCTCAAAGGCTGGTCTGTGACCACATCAATAGGGTGTGCTTAAAAATAAGGTTTTAATTTCCTCGATGCGTGAACTAAACCCAATGCTAACGTCTCGGCAGACGAGTATCTGATCTCTGCTCCATGTAGTGCCTTACTCACAAAATAAACTGGAACATGTCCATGTTCCCCTTCTCGAACCAACACTGCACTTACCGTCTCTTCATAAATTTCCAAATAAACCATTAGTTTTTCTCCTTCCCGAGGTGAAGACATCGTGGGTACATCGGATAAATAGTTTTTCAGGTCTTCGAATGCCTTTTGACACTTGTCATCCCATTGAAAAGGACTTACCTTCTTCAATATCTTGAAAAAGGGGAGTGTTATTTGCGCTGATATCGATAAAAAACGGTTGAGAGCCGCCATACTTGTCAACCGCTGTACCTCTTTGATGCTACGAGGTGCAGGCATATTTTTGAGCACGTCAATCTTGTCCGGGTTAGCTCGAATTCTGTCTTTCGATATCATATATCCCAAAAACTTACCAGATCGAACCCCAAAGGTGCACTTCTTCGGATTGAGCTTCATGTTCGCAGCCCGGAGCACCTCGAAAACTTCTTTAGCATCGAGAAGGAACTGTCCCATGGACTTGCTCTTGATTAATAAATCATCGACATAGACCTCCATATTACGACCTATCAGCCCCTTGAAGATCTTGTTGACCGCTCTCTGATAAGTGGCTCCTGCATTCTTTAGACCAAATGGCATTGTCACGAAACAGAACGTACCGAACTCTGTGATAAAGGCGGTCTTTTCCGAGTCTTGGGGATCCATGAAAATATGATAATATCCCTTGTAAGCGTCTAGAAATACGAAAACCTCAAAACCCAACGTCAAGTCGACCAGCTGATCAATTTTAGGAAGTGGATACGAATCCTTAGGGCTTGCCTTGTTTAGATCCGTGAAATCCACATACATTCGCCAACTCCCGTCTGACTTCTTAACCAAGACAGGATTGGATAACCATTCCGGGTAGAATATCTCCTTTACGATGCCTGCAACTAACAATTTATCCACTTCCTTCTTTACCGTCTCTTTCCTCTCAGGGGTGAGGTTTCTCTTCTTCTGCCGTATCGGCTTCCTCTTCGAGTCGACATTGAGCCGATGCACTGCAATATCTGTCGAGAGGCTTGGCATATCGTCGGCTTTCCAAGCGAACACATCTCGGTATTCGACCAGGAGGTTGACCAAATCCTGCATGTCGGGGTGTGGTATCCACTTCCCGATCTGGACTCATTGGCCTTCTTCCTCCTTCCAAACGCGAACTTCATATGTCGGGTCGACGGAGACCCAGCTCTTATCCTCTTCTTCCTCAGGAATTAACTCTTCGAACAACACCTGTCCGACGCCTTTCCCTTTTATCGTAACCAAACTACAATTCCTGGCAACCTCAACGTCTCCTTTTACTTCATGGGTGCCATACCAGGTGGGAAACTTCATGTTGTTGTGGAAGGTAGAAATAATGGCTCGTAGGTCGAATAAGGCGGGTCGACCTAATATCGCGTTGTAACCCGATGGGGCTTTAACTACGACATAAGTCATCTCCATCGTACTGCTCTTTTCTCCATCTCCTATCGTGGTCTATCGACCCGACAGGGTGGATCGCCTGACCTGTGAATCTGAACAAAGGGGTTGATAACGGCACCACGTCCTCATCTCTCAACTTCATGGCTTTAAAGGCTGAGTAGTAGAGGATGTTGACTGCACTCCCACTATCGACACAGACCTTTTTTATCAGGCCTCTGCTTATTACCGCCTCTATCACCAGACCCTCACTACGGCTATGGGAGCTTGGAATATCATCCTTGGGTCCATAACCCACTTCCGTCGTGAACCTAAGTTTGTTCGCTTCCCTCACTCTGTTTGTGGACTGTCGACTGGATCGAGGTCGATCTGACTCGTGCTCAGCGACAATTGTGTTGACACCATATCCGATGCGATTATCCCCGTGGTCTCGATTTTGATCTTCCCTACGATCGTCCCTACGGTTATCTCTGTGAGTCGGTTCCGACGACCTGTCCCGACGTCTCTGATTATCTTGACGTGGCGATCGACCTCTTCCACCGTTATAATTCTTCCTCTTATATTCCCGTCGTCCTTTGGGCTCGTCCTTCTGTGATCTGTCGACCACCTCATCTAATCGCCCTTCTTGAATGCATGCATCGATATCCCTTTTCAGGTCGAAACACTCTTCTGTGTCGTGTCCCACATCTTTGTGACAATCACAGTATTTGTGGGTATTCTTCCTTTTTTCTGGATCTTTGGACATCGGTTTAGGAGTTCGTGCAATGTTTTTCTTGATCATGATGGCGAGCACCTCCCCTCGAGATCGGTTGAGAGGGATGAAATCTCGGTCTTTTAAATTCCCCATCTTTCCTAGCCGATCCGTGATCGGAGAGGTCAATCGATCGAATACATTTGACTTTGCTTCGTCGCTTTGACCCTTAGGCTGACCCTTGGTCTGGCGTCGGGTGTCATTTCTCGGGTTAAGGCCAAGTGAAATGGTGTGCAGACGCACTGCCTCTTCACCTTGGCAAAACTTGTGGACTATGTTCACACATTCGTCCATGTCATTGGGCATCTTCTTAGAAAGCTTGTCGTATAGCTTCATAATGCGCAGGCCTCCGACAAATGAATTGACCTAAAGTGCATCACTGGTATTATGCACCTTCATAGCTTCGAGATTAAAGCGCCTCATGAAGTCAATAGTTGACTCTCCTTTTTCTTGCTTGATGTTCATGAGGTGAGTGGCACTGAGGTGGAACTTCTTATTCCCGATGAAAGCATCTCGAAACTTCTGCCCCAACTGTAGAAAACTAGAGATCGATCCAGGTCGCAGCTTATGAAACCACTCCCGAGCTCGACCCGTAAGTAAAGTATCGAAGGCACGACACTTCATGGTATCGTTGGCATTCCTTAACCTCATCAGTGATATGTATCGATACAGGTGATCCTCTGGGTCTGTAGTACCATCATAGGGTTCCATCTTCGGTGGCTCAAAGGACTCGGGCATCGAGAATTCCTCTATCTCGGAGCTGAATGGTGACTCGAGCCACTCTGTGACCTGGTCCTTTCCTACGATGCGATTAAACTCGTTTCGAATACTATCCTTGATTTGCCTTTGAGGCTTTCCATGTCCAGGATGCTTCTTGGCGTTGGTGATGCTGACTTCTACTTCGTCTTCACACTCTTCTCGAGGATCGACATGCCTTTTTCCCTTTGTGTTCTCGAGCTCCTTTCGACCCGGTGGGTCTAACAGGTTGTGCTCATCAGGGGTGTTATAGATCCCTTTATCTATGAATGCCGATGCCACCACTCGTTTCAGGGCGTCTTCATCCAAAGACGCCGGTGATCGACCATGTCTTGCAACCGTGGGGAAGTTGAGGCTTTGGCGGTTGTGAATCTGCGGGTCTCAGATCCGGTGGGGATTTGGTACCGAGTTTGAACCCCTGCTGGATCTAAATCCGTGTGCTCTTGGTCGGTAGATTCTGCCGCCCGTAGCTTCGCCTCTCTGGCGGCGGTCCCATCGCAATATCCTCAATAACTCACCGGTAGAAGACCCTCTTTCTAGCGCCAATGATGATGCTAAATAATGCACCTCCTAATTAACAGGTCCAAAAGTAATCTAAGGGTGAGTTAAGAAGAATAAGCACGGCTCGAACGGTGGTAAAGATGGTGTTTTTTTTGGGGTTTTTTGGCTGAGCCTAAGAATGTATATTGGATTGCCCACGTATCCTGTGTATTGTCCATGAATCAAGCCTTACGTAGTTCATGGGGTTGTGTATTTATAGGCATAAGTCCATGTTCAGCCCTAAATCATAAGGCGATGGTGTCTATTGACATTAATAACCCTTATTGGGCCTTGCCCCTTGCCCAAGTAACCCTATGGATATTGGGCTTGTGAAGCTGGTCCGGACTTCTGGTCTCGACTCGTACCGATATAGGTGTTCGAGACGGGACACTATTATAATCTGCTGGCTGCGGTGGTCTTCATTGACACGTCTCTTATTCGACCCGAGGTGAATACTAGAGGCTTGGATTCCCCAAAGTGCCAGCTGGACCAATCACATAATTTCACGTGGAGGAGTGAAATCTCGTATCGTCATAGGTTAACAAAAACAATTAAAACAGTTATTCAGAAGCCGATTGATACTAGTTTTCAACATTCCAAACAAGGCGAAGGTTCTTGACACTTTTAATAGCTTTTGCGACAAAAACTCGGGCAGGAGGCCGAACCAAATAGGGATATACACAACTTTATTTCTCCGGTGCTAAACCCCGTGATAAATTTCCCGAAACACATAAACCTAACTTTTCTCTTTTATAAGATTATTCCCCCGAATAGGTGGGTTATCCAGTTCTACGGTGATGGATTGGAGAAGAAACTATCTCGTTCATCTTCCGGAACGATGCTCCCACACACAGAATGCCTGCCGCAATGCATGTAACAAAATAATAAAAGAATAATATAATGCATATATATAATCTGAAATTGCCCAATACATAGCCGCTACTACTCGCGTTTAACCGTAAAAAACCGCCGCTGCTGCTGCTGCTGCTGCTGGCGTTTCTGCGCTGTTCTGGACAAGGTGACGGATTCCGCCGCCGATCGTCATTGTCTCCGACCTCCTTCAGTCCTATACTGTCTGTCTAGCATTACTCTGAGTAAGTATTTAATTATTTATCTCAGCCCTGGATGCAATTCATTACTTCAAGTCTTCAGTTTTCTATCTTATTTTTTTTCCTCATAATTTCACACGATTTACTAGCGATTTACGGATTTAGTGTTTCATAACTCTGACAGTTGTTCATCGGATTTAGTTTTTCTCAAGTTTGGCTCACTTAATTAGGACACTATCCGTGCTCAGCTCATTCACATCAAACAGTTTAGCCCTCGTGATCATATGAGTGCTCGCTTAAGCTTGGCTCAGTTAATTAGGATATTGTGTGTAGATTTGTTCAAAAACTTAACGAGCGCTTCATGATCCATAGCTAGTGTCCGTTCATTTCCAACTTGAGCTTGACAGATTGTTTTGAGTTTAACCCGTTTATTTAAACAAAAACAAACACGAGTTTATATGAGCTGAATAAGAGTTTATGTGAATGGTTCGGTTTATATGAGTAAAGAAGTGCACTTCCTGACAACCACAGTTTAAATACTGATGGTTGCAGATTATAAAACTGCTTTATACTAGTGGGGACAGCGTTTTGGTCTTTCATTTGTTTACATAAACGTATGGAATCATTCAAGTGCCTGTCTCTATATAATGGATTATTAAACTGCTTTTTATTTTCTCTGTGCGCTGGTATATGTTGTTCCATCTATATCGTAAACAATTAAAACGCTGTTTGGAAAAGGATCAAATGGGTTATTTAACGTTCTATTTAGCTGTTGACTGTTGTAGTAATGGTTATGCTGGGTGGATTTATACGATATAACAAACTAAACTGTGACAGGGACATCGCCATTAATGTTAATTTCCCATTTTCAAAGTTTATGAAGAAAGAAGATAACTATGTCTGCGATCTGCAACCATTAGTAGTAATCTAAATACAGAAAGTGTGGTTATGTTGCTTTTCTTTTATAATCTTCCCCTCCTAAATTTGCACTTACAGTTGTACCATATCATGGTTATGTGCTTTAATCTCTGATTTTTTTTTTCCGGCTTGGTTTCTCCTTGAGTAATGAAACTCTCAAAGAATAATGATTCTAAGGTATGAAGTTTTGTTTTTAGATTTCCTTTACTTTTGACTTCTTTTGAGAACTTTTGCCGTTCTAAGTTCTAACTGTTTGGAAATTGATAATAACTTTTGTGCCTTCCCGGCAGATAGACTCTTGCAATAGGTAGATAGATTCTTGCAATATTGTTTCTTTGATACAGCCCGCTATTGTTGACTGAATGACAAAACATTTTTTTTTTTGGTGTTTTGTGTTTGGCAGGGGTTTTGTTGTTATGGACTTGTTTGTAAGACTTGTTTTATTGGATTTTCTTAGGCATTAGTTCCTGAATCAGTCTTGGATTTCACAGCCAAATTTTTTGTCTTACGGTTACTTGTCAAATTTTCTCCGATCATATGGCTGAGGTAAAAACTAATCCCTTGTTTCGAATGTTTTAATTGTAGAATGTTTTAATCCGATAATTATGGTAGCTCATTGGTTTCTGATTTGTTAATTGACTTCGGTTTCCTCAGGACAATAGCGCTGTCATGCAGATTTCGAAAGCAGGTAAGCTTTGATCTTTTCTATAATTTATTACATTACCGTTTCAGTTTCTTTTTCCAAGTGTTATTTGCAACCTTTTTACACACTTTGGCCATTTTAGCAGCTTTTTATTCATATGGTAATGAAATATTGAGAAAACTATTGAGTAATTTACAGACGGACAATAATTGTTCATATAAAAAAATTGATTCAACCAATCCCTATATAAGTCCAAAAACATATCACCAGAGTAAGGTGCTGCCTGAGATAGTTTTTTCTTTTTGTCCTCACGAAAGGAAGGCAGGCTGAAAATCCCATGGCCGATTTAGGAGAGATGGAGCTTTTGTCATAGCATTGCTTCACATGAAAATGTAGACATGGTTGTTTTTCTAAAGGGTCTTCTACCATTTTTCACTAATTATAAAAATCTTTCTGTAAGCAGTATGACCAATTTAGCTACACTTTGACCCTGTTTTTGAATATCAGAACATCCCCTGCCCTTCAGCCCTTCAGCCCTTCAGCCCTTGAAGACTCCCTATTCCGTGAGAGTGGAACTTCCAAACCTACTAGAAAAATCCCAAAAATCTTCCGATAACCGAACTTCAATCTATTTCTTTGTTCTGTTGATCTACCCTTTAAATTCTGAAACAATTGTTGAATTTGGGGGTATTTTCTCTATTGCCCTCAGGATCTATTTACAGAATAGTATAACAAATTGCATTGATTTTGTCTCCTTTTCTGTTGTCGGGGCTCAAGTTGTGGTAGTCGTTTCAATTTCACAGGCTAGCTGCCAAAAGGCTAGTTTGGCTTCATTGCAATTTGCAAGTAGTGCTAGATTTGAGTCTACCATGAACTTTGCATCATATCTAAGTAGTAAGTACCTTTTCTTTTGGCTTCCTTGCTGGAATCTTGAACTGTTAGCCTTTTTCTATTTTTCTGTGAACCAAATATTATGTCATCTTTGATTGCATTCCTGCATTTGAGCTTTTGGTGTGACTTGATTCGATGTTATTCTATGACGAGTTGACGATAGAGCATTTTCTTGATTGTTGAATTCTTGTATTTGTACTTTTCTTTCCTTTTTTTTCTGGCTGTTGATGTTACAGAAATGAATGCTTCTCTGCATGGTCGCTTAGTGCTATGAATAAATATATTAGATCATGAATTTGGTAAAAGGTTATATGCTGTGAACAACTTAATGGTTAGATACTAATTGGCTAAGAACTTGTTCAAAATTGCATCCAACTGTTGATATGCACCCATATGGCATATATCATATTCTATTGAGAAATGTACTTGATGAAACTTAAACACAGCAGTAGCAATTATACTATGAGTTTATTGACTATCTTCGTGGTGTATTTTGGAATGTTGAGCCTTACGTATTTGGTGGTCTTTGATTCATGCGTGCGACAATATTCTTGAAATTGAAAGTGAATGAATGGTCTTGCTCTGCTCTTGCCGCAACATTGTTTTTTACTCCAAGCTACGAGGTTTTCTCAAACAAATGTGTAGCACCCTGTTATGGATTGTAGATTTGCAAGAAAACAGACACAGAGAGTTGAGAAGATATTCTTCTTTATTAATGAAACAGAAGTGTTACCAAAGGTTAAATAGGCAGGAGTTATACACCTAACAACCAGCTGTAATAGAGACAGACAACAGCTATAACTGGGCAGTTGAGAGACTTAAAGCGAATATTATACAACAGTTTGTAATAATAAATACATAAAAATAGTACCAACATATACTCCTGGTTTATAAATGTGTAATAAACTAATTTGCAAAGGGCCTAAGAATGTGTGGTTAGTAGTGAAAAGGGCAAAATGCCCCTAAACAGGCCACCTAATTTGCAATGGCTAGGTCAGCCTATCTTGTTTACTTTCAAACCTTGGATGCAATAGATTCGTTTCTCTCAATACTAAAATACGATTGCACAAAAGGTTTAAGCATTCTTACAAACCAGTCCACCTTTTCGAAGTTTTTATGTTGAAGCGACTTGCTTCAACAACATCAAAGCGAGAATGAATCTGATCAGCCTTTTTGCCATTATCCCCTTGCAAAAAGCCTTTAAGGTCCTTTTTTCTTTTTTCAATCTGAAAAGCATCCATGATGTATATTCTAGTTTGAAAATTCATGAAAAACATGGTAGATAAACAATTATGGTAATAATATAACGGGAGAATTAACAAATATAGTAGTGCCAAATGCATTCCGAGATTTAGATCCATTCACATCAATTAACCATGCAACACAAAAGCTTCAATCAACTTCCGACAATGATTCTTGGCCAAACAAGTAGGCTTCTCTTTTATGTGATACCGCCATTTTTATTCGTTTGACACCCTTTAGCTATTTCAATTGAGAAAATTAGGATTCATTTTTAGGTGATAAGTAATTAAAGAGATAAAAATTGGTTTGATGATCTCTAGAAGTCCGTGAACATGTTACCAGAGTAGGGTGCTGCGTGACATGGGTTTATTATTTTGTCCCTACTCCCTTATTGCCATAAACCTAAATTTTTCTGAGAGATAAAATAAGGCTAGTTTGTAAGGAGGGATAGGTTATTTTGTGTGCTATGTAGGCTACGTGAACTAGTGAACTGTGACACTTTTGTGCATAGTTGGATAGGTACTTTCCTCCCCCCACCCACTTGTTTTTACTAATTCCATTCGAAAGCCTTAATGCTCAAAATTGGTGCAAGGTTTCATTTGGTCAACAGCTGCTGGTTGAGTTAACATAGTTGGTCTAGTTCTGTGCAATTAGGGACCTTTGCCTGTGACTGATATTTTCAGATAAAGGCTGTGGATGGATAGCTTTTTAATGGGTTAAGGTTGTCACCCTTATAAATTTTTTATTTGTATTTTTTGACCAGTAAGTGGTTCTTAAAAATATGTCTAAGCTTGGCATGGATGAGTAGTCAAGCCTTTATGTATATTGACAGAAAGAGAATTTTCAGTTTCAGCCATAATGTGCTTCTCCACTATCTTTTGTTATTGTCATAATAACTAAGTTTGAAAAAGAACAGAAAGACTGCATCTGTTTCCCTGCTGCATATTTGGATTTAATTTTTTATTCTCTGTACTTCAAATATTTCTTTTATATTTTATGCACTGAGGTGAGTAATTTAATATAGTTTCAAGTTATTCATTCGAGAAATGGTAACGTGGCCTTTTACCATGAATTGATTTGTAATTAAAGATGGTGGAAGTGGTGAGGTGTTTTTTATGAAACAATGTACAATATGTGTGATACCCTAATCTAATTGTCGTTGATTTAATTTTTTTTTTTTTGTGTGTGTGTGTGGGGGTGGGGGGAGTTGTTTTCTTTCTTTGTAAAAGGAAAAACAATTTCAGTCCGAGACCGAGATCCGTTGACATATAACCATGAAACACAAAAGCTTTGATAGACTTCCAACAACGAATTTTGGTCGAAGAAATCCGCTTTTCTTTTTTAAGTGATACCGCCTTTTTTATTCTCTTGACACCCTTTGGCTATTTCTGCAGCCTTTAGAGATCAAAAGTAATTAAAGAGATCAAAAATTGATTTGACAATCTCCAAAAGTCTGTGAACATGCTACCTAAGTAGGGTGCTGCCTGTGATGGGGGTTTCATTTTTTTTGTCTTCCCCGTAGGATGGTGGGTTTAATCCTCCATTGCCGATTTTGAGAGGGATGGGGTCGTTGACATGGCATTGCTACACATGAAAATGTTGACATGGTTGTTACTATTACAAACTCATCACAATGGCCTTTTACCCTTTCACCAGTTAGAAAATCTCTTATGAGATCAACTTAGCTAGACTTTTTGACCCTTTGTATGAATATTAAAACATCGTTTGTCCATATTGCATATTCTTCGTATTCCCTGAAAGTGGAAACTCAAAAAACCTGCCTGAAGAATCCTGAAAGACTTGCATTAATTTGTTTTGCCGACAAAAAACCTAAATCATCCCTTCGGCTCAACCCTTCGGAATTGTAAACAAATTTTGAACTTGGAGGGTATCTAGTATGTACTCTATTTAAGGAGTTGTACTTGTCTCCCCTTTTGTTGCCGGGGCTCAAGTTGTGGCAGTCGTTTTAATTTCGTAGGTTAGCTGCCATTTTCCTTTAGTCTCCGCATGTAGTGCCGGATTTACTTCTCATAAACGTCGCGTCATTCAATTATCATGTATAAAATCTAAGTAACTTTGCTTTTAGCTTCTTGCTGGAATCTTGAATTTAATGCATAACAATATAGCCATAAGATCTCTCATGATGAATGGAGCATTTGCTCTCGAACTCGAGATTGAGTCGCTTGTGAGGGTCATTGAACTCGTAGGGCATTGAGATTCTTAATACTGTTATTATATATATATATATATTTTTATTTTTTATTGTTATTTTGGGGTGTTTTTTTAAGGGGGTTTTCAGTGTAATTATACTGTAAGTTTCTCCTTTTTGTCATCAGATGTGTTTGCTTCGGTGCGGAGTATAGAACAAATAAAAGCAGAGTTGGCTCGTTTGGTAACCCCCAACGCTAACGAACCGTGGAAACAACCGGTATTTTGTTTTATAAACTTTGGCTGCAATTTCATTTTCATTTACTGGGTATATTCATGTTGTCATATGATGGTAAAACAAATGTGTTATCTTATTTCAAACTTCATTGTGAATTATTTCTTTTCTTATAGGTCATAACGGTTTACCTATTTCATGGTATTTGGTCGGAGCAAAGTCTGATGTTCTTACCCCAATTCGATGAGATGGTGAACAATTTTATGAATATATATGGTTTCAAAGTCAGATATTTGCAAAATAAGGTTGCTGAGGGACATTTAAAGGTAAATGAGAATGTTTCCCTCAATCAAAAAAAAAAAAAAAAAATAAAAAATGGAATAGTTTATAATAATCATCCTATATTTTATTGCAGTTAGCAGCCTTTGACTTTGGTATTAGTACGTTTCCCACCATTTCGGTGAGGAGGAGGGACAAATCGAAAGTTAATGTTGCTTTACAAGAAGTGAATGGGGGAACAAATGAAGCTCCCGCAAATCCTACACTTGGATTCAATCAATTCATTGAGAAGGTAAAGAAGGAAATTGAAGAGGCGTTGTTGAGTGCTGCTGGAAACTGAAAGGCAAGGCATTGAAGAGCAGGCATGAGGAGGTAAAATGTGACTATTTTGGGTTCAATTATTTGTCAAAATAATGATACTACTTCATGCCCTAGTTGTTAAGCACTAATGACTTTATTTTTGTAGTAGCTGATTTCCAGATGTTTAATAAGTTTTTTTTGAAGATACAAGTTTCGTTTAATGTTGAAAGTTTTTCAAACTCATTTTGTATTGATTTCCTCCCTCCCTAGTCCCTACTAATGTCTCTGAGATACAACATCTATCATTTGGCAATTGTTGTGTATAGTTTGCTGGTTGTATGTGTATAATGGTGGTTAATTAGTAATCGATTCAAGCCGACTCCTAATTAATACTACCTCCGTCCCACGAAAAATGTCCGTTTTTTTGTTGTGCACGCAGATTGAGAAAACCATTAATGTGTTGTATTTTAAACACTAATAGACATGTATACTCATATTTCATAATAAATGCTTGTTTTGAAATATGAAAAGAGTATTTGAGGCGTTTTGGGTTGTATTGGTTTGTCTTTTGTTTGTTTAGTCATGCTTCAAGTTTGTAGTTTCTTTGTTTATTTACCTTCACCTTTTAGGCATGTGAAACCCACGGAGGATAATGGACATTCATATTACACAATATCTATAACAGTAGTGATGTTATTGGGTATTTGGATTCATGTAAATCGGTACTTCAACTTATTATTTGTTCTTTTTAAACTTATGTAAACATGTTATTGTGTGCAAGTGTACATCATTGTAAAATCCCGGATTTTTAAAAAGGGCAATTTTGTCTTTTAAGAGTAATTAGAATTTAATCCCCTTTTCTAATCCCTAATGGCATGTTTGTTACGCATGAATGAAATTGAATGGAATGGAATAAAGTAATAGAATGGAATGAAATGTAATAAATTAATTCAATTACTGCATTTGAGATGTGAAAGAATGGAATAAAATGTAGGATATGGTGGAAGTGGTGGGTGGTGGGGTAGCCCTACCCCACACCCCATTGCACCCTACCTATCTACCCATCCTACCTTACCTACCACCCCATCCTACCTACCCTACCCACCACCCACCTACCTACTCCACCATCACCCTATCCTACCCTACGCATCCTACCTACCTTACCCCTCACCTACTCTACTCCACCATCACCTACCCATACCCTACCACACCCTACCCTTCCCACCCCTACTCTACCTATCCTACCCACCACCACACCCTACCCTACTTTACCCACCACCTTACCCTAACCTACCCTACCTTACCTACCACCTTACCCTACCTTATCTTACCACCTTACCCTATCCTACCCTACCTACCACACCACCCTAACCACCCTTACTTTACCCCGCCCTACCTTACCCACCACCCCACCCCAACCTACCTTACCAACCATCTATGCTAACCCTTACCCTACCCACCTTACCTTACCCCTCACCCACCACACTCCTACCTTACCTACCCACCACCCACCATACCCGCCACTGCCCTACCTTACCTACCAACGTACCTTATATTACCATACCCACCCCGCCCTACCTTACCTATCTCTACCCTACCCACCAGCCCACCATATACCTTACCACCACCCACATCCTATCCTACCCTACCCTATTTCACCATATCCTACCTTACGCATCTTACCTACCTTACCCCACCACCTACTCTACCATACCGCTTACCTTACCTACCCTACTTCATCACCTACCCTAACCTACCTACCACCCACCTACTCTTACCCTATCACCCACGTGTTTTGTCGATTTTCATTCCATTTCATCGCATTCCATCCATTTTTGAAAGAAATGAAAATGGACATTTTTAATCAATTTTAATTAAATTCCATTCCATTCCATTCCATTCCCTTATAATCAATCACAAACATTGTAATGGAATGAAAAATCATTTCATTCCGTTCCGTCCTAACAAACGTACCATTATTCTCGGAATTTATTTTGTAAAAAAACATAATTGGATTTATTTTTTTAGTGGGAGGTTTTATCTGGAAATAAAACTCCCCATAACTCATGGGAGTTGTCAAAACGTTTTAAAATTAAAAATAAAAACTCTTGGGAAGTTTGAACTTTTAAACTTCAGAGAAAAACAAAGGAAAAAAATGGAATCTTCCAAGTATCTCATCAACCGTTTGATCAATTACGGATTCGAGTAGAGTTTCGGAATCCTCGTGAAACAAGCATCGTTTTGGTATCCAAGTTTTGGAGATTTGAAAAGGTATGATTTTGCCTTAATTTTGGAATCATGGAGTTCTGATCTTGTTCTAAGGTTTTAAGTTGATCAATTTGTAGTTCTTCATGTTTAGAAAGCTTTGTTCATAACTAATTTAAGATTAGACGGTATTTTCTTAGGTGTTGGTTGAAAGTTTTCAAGGTTTCTATGTGTCTTCAGAAATTGCTTTGGTTTGGCTTCAATTCATGGTGAGAGGGTTTTCATATTGAACATGTATTGTTTTATGATGTTGTGGTGAAGTAAATTGGTTCTTTTTTGTTGTTGACGTGTTTCGGTTGTTAGATTGGGGTATGTAGTAATGTATAGCATGTTATGATGATTGTATGATGTTGTTTTGGTGCTTAAGAGCCTTGGTGTTGGAAAGGCCGGGAATCGTTATGGAATGAAAAAATCCCAGGTGTGCTGCCAGGACTTATTGTGTAACATAAAACATCATGAATAAGAGTTTAAGTACATGATGATTGAGTTTATGATGAACTGGCTTATACATTGAGTCTGTGGTGAAATTGATTGGAGTTGAGAATGTCACAATCCAACCACCATTAATGCCGCAGAACATTTAGTGTGTGACCGCATAATACAGACCGTTGGTGTTGGACACCTTAGTGGATGCACTGATATGTGAAAGAGTTCACATTAGACTGGACCGATTTGATATGATGATCTCATACAAAGTCCATAACAAGATATTCTAATTGAATCATTAGATGGTCATTTATGGATTTAATCTTATTCCTGATGTGAATATAGACTCATGTATTTTCACTGGTGGCGTTTGATTTCGCGGTACGGTTAGCTCAACGACGTTTTCCGTAATCCCATCATTTTTGGCACCAATCAGAGATTGGTAGCTGGGAATTGATGCAAGTCACAAAAATAGATTCTACTCCTTCCTTGAAAGAGGAAGTATATAGACCCTCATTTGTTAATCCTGGAACTGATAGATTGCGTGCAACTTTGATATGATCAAAAGATATCAAAGGTTATATCAATGGTCACTCACCAACTATTTGGATAATAAAGTAAAAATGTTTTATATTTCGGATAGGATGTTATGGAGAGGTCTTACGGAAAAAACCTTGCTCCATGTACAAATTATCTGTGTAGAGTCATCCATTAGTAATGGTTATATCAATGGTCACTCATCAACTATTTGGATAATAAAGTAAAAATGTTCTATATTCCGGAAAAGTGTAGTCTCGGCTCTATGATGATACGACACTATATGAGGCGGGTGATTCGACTGAAGAATTTGGGTGGACATTTGAATCGTTAGAGCTTCTGGATATGGACTCATGGTCTCCGGCTTGTCTACTCGTAAACCACAAAAGTAGCACTCCAAGTTTAATGAGAAAAAAGTTTTCTCGGAATGATAAAAAATGGTTTTTCCTGAATCTAAGTATTTTATGTAAGTAGAAAATTGTTTTTCACTAAATTAAATTATCAGGAATTATTTATGTGATAATTGATAAATTAAATAAATAATTTAATATGACTATTAACTGGCGAAATAAAGAATTAGAAAAATATTTCCTACATGGGCTAGAAATCTAATTAGAATAAAACCCTAAAATAGTAATGGTTATAATATGGTTAAGTTGTATGGTTAAGTTATAAAACCCTAAAATGCTAATTAGCTAACAGGATCAAGAGGTCTTAAAGGGCAAAGCCCATCTAATTAATAAGCCTAATTGGGGTTCTAGATCCTTCTATGAGAGCTCTGATACTGTCCATTTAAAGGGATCTTTCTTGACCTGAAAAACTGTAATCTTCCTATCAAATTGTAGGTAGCACATTCACATGAAAATCGGAAAATGTTCTCTCAAAATACATAGCATATTTATAGTGTTCATTTAAATATCTACTATAAACACCCTTTGTAGATCTAATTTATTTTTTGTAAAATGTGTTCTAGAATTTGTATTGTGTTATTTCATCAAAGTTACTTATGTTGCCTTTTCTTTGATTGATGAAAAAAATGATATTTTCTTGGATCTGTTTATTGTTCTGAATGTGATTCGGTGTTTCAAATTCAGCGCTGGCTTCATAGATGTAGCGCCACAAGCTTCGACTTGGTGGTGTAGCTGGCAATTCAGCGCTAAAACTTGGTTTTACAGATCGGATCCGGTTTTAAGGTCAGTAAACTATGTATATCAAAACCAATATGTGCCAGAGCATATGTTGAAGTTAATACAAATTTCGGAATGTAATTTTGACTTAGTATGATTAAAGAGTTGGATTAGCTTTGCATTTTAGATTTTTGAAGTAGTTATCTCTTGAATACTTAATATAGATTTTGAATATTGTGGTGAATGGATCGTGATACGCCAAACCCGTAAAAGAATCCGCGGATCCATAATTGGGCTTGACCGATGGCCCAACAACGGATATGGTCCTCTGCCCAATAAGTCTGCATCAACGTAAGCCGGATCGGGCCGGGTACAATCAAATCCATCTGAAGCCTTCAGTCCGCCTCATACGGCACAAAGCGAAGCCAGGGGCCGATTAGTCCGCCTTTCAGATCATCAGTCCGCCGGCTCAGACCAAGCCCGCTCAATTAGGTGAACAAGCTATCACATGGCGACCACGAGACAGAGACTCAGTAAGATGGCCAAGTGTTGGGTCCTCCACTCACCAGTCCGCCCCGACAGCTGTTTAGCTAAATTGGTGTCACATCATACTTAACTGTCTTGTCGTCATTAGCCTAATTATCATTAGTAGTTCGCCTATATATAGTGGTTCAATGTAACATAACAGAGATCTGAAATATAATACAAGCAGAGCTACTATGCTAATTTGTCGACTCCATCTCCGTCTTCATAGAGCTTTGAGTCCGACCACCACATATTCATAATCGCCGCCGTGCACCACCGGCAAAATCACACATAAACGGCCAGATATCCACAATAAACAACTGTTACTGCCACCGTGATAATTCCGACATTATCAGTTAGATGAGCTCCAATCTTGACTTTTTGGTCGGGGTAGGCTTCATTTACTATGACCTCGACCAGCTCATCTGGAGCAGTGAAATCCGGTTCGTCCATCACCTGCACAGTTTAACATTCAACTTCCGTGGGGATGATCTCCCTGACCTTGTTTACCTGACTTGGACCCGTCACGAGCTCTGGTTGATCTGTTTTGGGCTTCTTATTATCAGTTCGGTACTTGGTAACGTGTTCGAGCAGCTTCATGGCCGACTGAAGGCGATCCCGACCCCATTTCCAGAGTAAAACTTGGCCCTCTGGTGTGGAACCGAGACGACCATTTGAAATTGCCTAAGGGCCGAAATCCCTAAGATCGGCAAAAGTGTGCAGATGTTGGATTCTTTTATCCATAAAACATGCATCTATCATAAAACTTTTATGCTATAAAATCCACACATGTATATATCAAAATTCGAGTTTCATACCATATGTTCATAACTATAATCGTTAAAGAAAACACTATTTTAGGATTTGATAATTAAGAACACAACAACATATAACAAACCAACAACATATAGAGATAATAGTTAAAGACCGATAGTCATACATAAAATAACATACACGGATTCTTTTTTTCGAAGAAATGTCAAAGAATCGTAGATGGAAATCAAAAATGAAGTAATAGTAGTAATATGATAACACTCTTTTACTTTGGACGGAATATATATATATATATATATATATATATATATATATATATATATATGTTGAGTCGGGTTGGGTTGGGGTCAACCCGAATAAAAAATAAAACACCAAACCAACCCAAAATTTTTTTGGTTCGAATTAAAACCAAAAAAACCCAAAAATTTTTGGGTTTTCAATTTAGTTCGGTTTGGGTTTTGGGTTGGATTAGGTTCATTGGGTTTTCTGCTCAGCCCTACCTCGATGTATCTTATTAACTTAATAGATTAGAGTTTTCTTTAGAAGCCCATTCTGATTACAACACTAAACTCCTAAATATTGATCCCGAGTTTTCTATAGAAGCCCACTCTCGTTACAACAATAAACTCCCAAATATTGATCCAAGTTTTTCTTTGTCGTTGGACATTTTTGTTGTTTCATACTTCAAATATGATCTCACAAATTTTTTATTTGTTTTTCTTTTTTTGCAGGCCAATCTACTAAAGAAAGTTTGATTTCAAATGAGTATTTTGTTGTACATTCACTTATTTCGGTTATATGTAACTAACCAATTAAAAGAAGTGTTTTCCTTTTGTGAATGATGATGATGAGGCTACAATTTTTGCAGGCCATGTTTCAGTTAACAAATAAATAACAGTATGACTTAATTAGAAATAATTTGGCATCTGGGAAAGCTGTTGATTTAAAAGCTCTAGAAATTGTAACCTTATTTTGTTTTAAAAATAAAAACAAAAAAAACGATTGGCCTGAGATTGATCTTTCGATTAAAAAACCGAAAGATTAACTGTATTATTCTATAATAGATACATGTGAATTGAGCGCCAACAATATATAGGATCAATTGATTAATGGTAAATCTAATTTTCCTTTATATTGTATAGGCAAATGATCTTCAGGAAAATATAGGCAAATGATCTTCCGGATACGAAATTTGCAATCTATTTCAACTATATTACCTGATCAAGAACAAGTTGGGCCTGATATGGTTGATCATCACTTTTGTGTTTTGAATATAGGGAGCAATGATGCAGCGTCCCTTGATCCATGATTAGTTCTATTACTTCTTCTTTTTTTCTTCCGACTCTTGATCCATGATTAGTTCAAGGATTTTTTCACTTTTTAAATTTAACGTTCTCCGTGCATCGTACGGGTTTCCTACTAGTATATATATATGATACAACTTTTATATGATAGATATCACACATAAGTTTGGGGTGAAGATATTTTTGTCATGGATTAAGAAGAATATACTGGAGTTATCATAAAAAATAATAAAAAATAAAGAAAAAAGTGAACAAAAGAGAAAATACTATTGGTTGAAAAAATGAAAGAGCACTCAAATACGTGGTAAATCAGGAAGTGGCCGGTAGTTTTTTCAGCGATAAGCGTATGTGCTAGCGCTGAAAACTTTTTATTGTTTTACATGTAGAATTAAGTGGCACAATTAATTAAGATGTGTTAAAAATATTATCAAACACATCTAATTTCAACTACCACTTAACTTTTTCAGACTAATTGAGAGGGGAAAAAAAACCATATTTGAAATAATCGTAAAATACATTCTCCCTCCGTTTTCTGTCACATTTCAGAATTTACATATTTTCATTTCTCTGTCATTTAAATTTTCAATGCATCAGTTATTATTTTTCCTTCTTTACCAAAAAAGCATTCACATCTCCAATAAAAAAAAAATACATTAACAATACTAAAAACTCATTTACCAACAAATTATTTACATTACCAATAAAAAAATACATTTTTTTAAGGAAAAAAATATTCATTTTCAATACTATATTTTAGTTATTTTCTTAATTTGTGTGATTATTTCTCTGCGACAACCGACAGATAAAAAAAAACAGATGGAGTACAAGACAAAAGATAGAATCTCTCACAAATACCTTTCCCGAATTGCCGAATTATTAGAGCCAAATATAGAATGATTGATAAAAAATATTAAAAAAAAAAAAACAAAACATGATAGAAAGGTAAATGTCAAGTAGCATACATTCATTCATGCACTTTCACCACAAACTACTCCTACACTATGTCGAGGGGAAAAGAAGTTATAATTATATAAACAGATATATTATACACGCCACTTGATACAACACGCCACACAAACATTGATAAACTGGATTCTCCCCGTGCGTGCGCGAGGGCGAGAAAGGACACACTCACAAACATTTCCATTAATTATCACTTCAGACTAATCTAAAGAGCACATGCATGGCTTTAAAAACAATCATCATCAATATCTGAGGGGATCATGGCAAATTCAGCATTGAGACCCAGGAGGTACATTACGGAACTAGCCAGATCAATTGCATCATAATGGACTCGACATTCCCCTGTCAAAATCTTTTCTATCTTTTCCGCGCATCCAGCCTTAACAATCACCTGAATGTAAGGGTTTTTAGGTGGAGGACTACAAACATCACTGCTGCTGCTACCAAGATTCCGTTTTGAAGTCTTCCCAGCCTCCAGCACGTTATCCAGAACTCGTAAACCGAGTTTAACAGCAATAGGATTTGGAGAAGAAAGAAGATTGCATATAGGATTTATTATCTCGCAACCATAAACTAGGTCCCTAGCAACCAAACAAAAAAAAAATGGAAGACATGAGCGAGCGAATTCGTACTAAAAGGAGGATATGATGATTACATAATAGTTAACAAGCCATCAAGAAAAAAAGAAGGATAAGAGAACTATATATATATATATATATACTCGATTTGCTTTCGTGATCCATGAGAGGTAGCATTTGAAATGGCCTGTGCAGCCTCCTCCTGTAGATCCTCGTCAGGAGATTCAAGGATATTCAACAAATGACCGAACAACTCAGCATCAATCACAGCCTGTTGTCACCCACAACAAGATTTGTCGTTAAATTATATATAACTACAAGGCTGCAATATAATTATGAGGCTTAGGATATTATAATGGCAAGGAAAGGGTAGGAACATGAAAAGAGAAGTGTAATAATGTCAAGCGTCCAGAACTTCAAGTAATACCTGTATCTGACGCTCGTTTCCACAAAGAATGCCGGTAATCACCCTGCAAGCTTCCCTCTTGATTCTTCTGTCTCCGACATTAGGGTCTTTGTCTTTACAATCTTTAGTCAACAAGGTCAGCACGTGTCTAAGTGCCCCATTTTCAATTAAGGCCTAAAACACAAGAAAAACTCTGCTGACATCACTTCACAAGCAAATCTTTTTGTTTATTTTCAGAGTCTCCCAGAAGAAGCAAATTTTATTGTTTATTTTCAGAGTCTCCCAAAAGCAGCAAATCTTATTGTTTCTTTTCAGAATCTATTAGCTCACACATGTTTACCTGGGAAGAAAAAACTACCAAGTCCCAAAGGTCAAGCAGCAAATAAACTGGATACGCCACTTTTAATCAAAACTGATTCAATCAGGTATTTTACTTTAAGAAAAAAATGATAGAAAATGCTAAGTTTCAAGCTTAGGCAACAAAGGTATTGTATCATTTACACATGTCAAAGGATTGATAGTACTAAAAGCCAACTCCGCATATGGCATCCAAAAATAATTCAACATGGAGAGCTGTAACAAAATTGAACAACATTTTTGACATGTGGAGTAGGGAAAATACAGCTAGACAGACAATGTGTTACGAATTAATGGGGGGCGGGGGGGCTATCAAGAATACCTGAATGTGGGTCTTTTCAAAAGGAATGAGAGCAAGTGTCAGGAGTACAGGAATCTGCACCCTACGAGAACTGTGACTGAAACAAAAAGATATCACATTCGATACAATTTAGCAAAGGTGTGGAAGGAAATCATAAGAGCACATTAATCCATTTCACACTCACAGGAGGTGTTTAACAAGTTTGGGACAGAGACCAGCGTCCATCAGAGGATCGATTTTGCCATCTACATCAAAAGAGAGGCCATAAATAGCCCAGCATGAATTGATCAGCACTTCCACGTCATCACTATGCAAAAGACGCTCAAGTGTTGTGAGAACCGGTTTCACCTGACAAAGTCACAACAGCGCGTCAATTATCAATCTCTCAAAATACACCACCACCACATAGTTGTGCAACTGACCTGCTGGTAGGAACGTTCTGATATGTCTTCACATAAGATTGACAGTGTCCATGTGAGATTTCTCAGCATTGAAAGTTTTGCATGCTTCCCCAAATTCGCAAGCTTCTCCAACTGTTTAAGCAGTGGTACTAATACCCCATTGCTTAGGACGAGGTCACGATACTCACGAGAATCATCAGCAAAAATTCCCAGGGCAAATACAGCCTAGACATACATAAGAATTTTCTATGAGCAAAAACCTAACCTCCACAAGAATTCATGTATGTGAATTTAAAATGCCACTTAAGCTTTTTACCTGCTCACAAACATCGTCATTGGGAGAATCTAGCAGCCTAACAAAACAGGGCACAGCCTCACGAGCGGACTCTGCCTTCGTGTTTCCAAAAGTTCCGCAAAAAATCTTGATGAGAGCCCAAGCAGCCTCGTACTACAAAGATTCAACCCGTAAACAAAAATATATTCCCAATTGGTAGATTGAGTTAAGAATCAGTAGTGTACAAGCATAAACCTGAAGATTTGTGAAATCGTCTCTCATGAGGAAATGGACAAATCGTCGAACAACTCCATTTTTAACAAGTGTTGTGGGACATTGTCGCTCTGAATGCCGCATGAGAAGAGATATAAGGAAATATTACAGCATATCATGAAATTCATACAGAATTAGTGGTATGTCTAATATACAAGACAAAGCTACAAATTTACCAATTGAGAGTAACTTTTCAATCTGGGTAGTTGCATGCAGCTGCAAATTAACATCTTCTGACCAAATCTCATCAAACACCTCAGCAAGCGTAGATGCAAAGTCGGCTAACTGTAATCATAACCATAACACACGGGTATATGACAAAAAAATACTTGGAAAATAACAAAGTTCATAGAAAACTAATATGTAAGACAAAAATGCACCAAAATATCCGGTCAATTATTTCCCTACCCAGATTCATCGACACTTCCCAATGTCCAGACCCCAAATATATATATATATATATATATACAAGATGAATCCAACGAAATGTCCATACCTTAAGCACTAGCTAGATTATCATGCACACCACAATGCCAATGTCAGTATCAAACCCAAATCGAACCAACCTATATGCCATCCTTTTTTTAATCATATATAAATTTGGGTAAGTAAAAACATACAAACTGTAGGCATCTCCAAATGATAAAACAGGATTTGAGCAAACATAGGCTGAATACGAACTGTTAACCTTGACCAAAAACCTATTATTACGTGGCTGGCAGTAAACATCACACTATATATTGCTAAGAAAGCCCACACACAAATTACCTGCATGGTATCAAGGGAGAGGGTGTGAGACGCCAGCATGGTATCAAGGGAGGGGGTGTGAGACGAGTCAGGACCGTTGCCATCCCACAAACGATATAGAATATCAAGCGACCTCATTCGGATCGCTTCCATTTGTTGCTGTCTTCTAAGACTCCCCTCACCCACATCAAATGACACCTTTCCGATCTCCTCCCTTTGTTGCTCTCTTCTGGGCATCCCCTCACCCACATTAAATGACACATTTTTGTAGTTACCGCACACTACCAGCCCTCCTCCTTGACTCGGACCCGACAACATCGTTCCTAATTTACACGATTCTCCTTTAGCGGACAACAACCTAAAACCAAACCAAAGGAAACAAATGAAAAACCACAACGAATTCAAAAGAGAAAAAACTAAAACAGAGATAATCATACAAGTTTCCAATCATCATCGGATTGTAGAATACCTAGTGATGGTGAATGGAAGGGTACACGCCAGAACGGAAGAGCAAAGGATAAATCGTGGGGAAAGGGTTTTGATTATTCCTTTTTGTGACGGGTCAATGGGCCGTTGTAGTCGTGCGTCTTACGGGCTGGGCCGTTTGCCTTCTTGTAAATGGTGTGAAAGTCTTTCTATCATTACCACATTTTTTATTATTGGCATATTTTTTTTTTTTTTTATTTTTCTGTATCACATATGATTTTTTTTTTAATCACCATATTATAAGAGTACTCACTATGGCTTAGTCTTTCACGGTGTGAAAAGGATGTGGTATCACATATTTCTCCTATATATTTCGATTAAGCGTTGTGGTGACACGTGGTGTAGGAGGTGAAGTGGTTCTATACACATCCACTCACATTTTTTTCTTTAAGCCACAGTAACATAGGTTATATAGTAAACAAATGTGTTCTATTAAAATATTAATAAATGTGTGTCAGACTTTTGTTCACAATGCAACCACATCCACTTTGTCACAGTGGATACTCTAAACGTCGATGTCATTGACGCATTTTCAATTATTACATCAGTAATTTACTTATTATTGACACTTTTATAATTATAAGGTCAAAGTGTTGTTGACTTTAGTCTTGAAAAGTAACGTCAATGTCACCTAGGGGTGTTCAATGTTCGGTTCGGTACGGTTAAGGCCGTAACTGAAACCGAACCGAAAATTTTGGTTAGTAGATATCTGAAACCGAACTTGAGCCGTTTGCTTTAGGAAAACAAACCGAACCGAACCGAAATATATGGTTCGGTTAACCGAAAACCGAAATAAAATTTAACAATCATATTTGGTCATAAACGGTTTTGGTTTTTTATTCGGTTTTTTCATTCGGTTATAAACGGTCCGGATAACGGTTCAGTTATAAGCAATTTTTATATAAAAAGAATATAATATTTTGGTTATAAAAGCTAATTATACATGTTGGATATAAACGGTTCGGTTATGGTTTTTTGTTTGGTACGGTTTCGGTTCGGTTAATTGGTCTAGTTTCAATTCGGTTCGGTTTTCGGTTCGGTTACTTGTTCGGTTTTGAATTCGGTTCGGTTACGGTTAATTTGTAGCGTGAACCGTAACCGAACCAAAACTTTTGGTTTCTCTATATTATTAGCCGAAACCGATCCGGAAACGAGTATTAACCGAACCGAATGACCTTGGATCGATTCGGTTTTCGGATAAACCATATCCGTGAACACCCTAATTGTCACCTACTTTATTTTTCAAAACTAACATCAGTGTCACTGACGTTATTTTCATGAAAAATAATCATGATGCCCGAAGTAAGTTTTTCAGGGCTTGAAGTAGAAGTAACGACAATAAAAATGTGGTGCCAATAGAAGCTCCTTTCTAAATGGACATACAAAAATATATGTAAACTTGATGGTTTTTAATTTGAGGGTGTAAAGTCGTTATTTTAAAAATGATTGTTGTAATGATTATCGAATTTTCAAATCAAAATTTTACATTAAAAAACAACTCTAGACCATATAATCATCTTTTTTAATGTTGATTGTACGTGATACCGATATTATACTATTTCACCGTCTGTTGGTTGTGATGCAAATAGATTTTACATGTTTCAAGGAAACATATATGGCCTAGTGGTACTAACCATTGCATATCATGATCGATTCCATAGTTCGATTCTCGATCATTCTCGTCCTCAATGTAATAAAAATCACACTTCTCATTCTCCAATAAAAAAAATATTCTCCATGTAACGTTCATATCTTGAATACCGAGTTATCCGAAAAAGAAACGTTCAGCACGTTGTTTTTAGAGAAAACCCAATAACCCACGTAAATCTGACGTAATATCAAGTAATAAAGGAAAGGGTGTGGAAGAAAGAGATTTGAGGGACTGACCCTTAAGGTATTCCATAAAGACAACACACCAGAAAAGAGACATTGTTGCTAAACTAAATTCATAAATAACTGAAACCGCTACTAATTTCATTACAATTCAACATGTCTACAAAAGAAAATTTGCTATGATTAACTTGGCATACATGCTTGTTCAATAGAAACAAACTATAATCATCAGTCAACCTAGCTAGACTTCATGAAATCCACTTTAAGCTAGCTCATCAAGCTCGCCGTCAAAGTACCTGCATATTTTCTTATTCCAAATAAATAAATGAACACCTAGGTTTGCTCAATAAGAAGAAAGAATATCAAAAGAGGGATTCATGTTTGTCAAATGTCGGGAAACACGACATGAATATACTTCATCCAATTACAAAACTGTTTTTTTTTAAGTCAAAACAGTTGAAAACTGTAAAATAATAAGAACAATTTAGATAAAAGAGTGTCTCTTTCATTTATGCTCCAACTATTGGAATAGTTGGGTTAATACAGGTTGCAAATAAAAAAATAGCCGTTGAGGGTGATTAAAGACCAACTCAATTGCTAAAAAGGGAAAGTGTTGCCATATATGGAGTGCTGAGTGCAAGTTGATCAGCTCAGCACAGACAAACAGTTGAGGGTATTCGGCTGATCAACACAGACTCGGCAGAGTGCTGAGGATTCAGCAGGATGTGTTTATTTAGTTTATAGTTCGAACGATTATTCTGTTGTAACTGCCATGTAATTTCTTTTAAATGATTCATGTGGTGTATAATATTATAAACACCACATTTACATCATCATTGTAATCCAACTCTTGTATTATTCTTTTGAGCAATAAGATTCCGCGTTATGTTTTGTTGTGTTCTTAATTTCACAACTTCAACATGCTATAAGAGCATGAAACTTGAGAGTTTCAGCTGTTTCTTCTGTGTTTTACTATCAATTCTGGAGGAACTTGAGAGTTTTCATCATCTTTCTTATGTTTTTAATAGTTTCTTGAGAGAAATATGTGCTTATTCTAAGTTCTTGATAGTTTTTTGGTATAATATGGTGTTGATTTCATGTTCTTGACAGCCATGGCAGCAAAGAAACAAGAGTTGAGCCCTTCTAGTCCGTTATATGTTCATCCAAATGAGAATATTTTCTTGGTGCTGGTGCAGCCATTGATGAATGACAATAATTACAATCCAGGGAATATGTCCATGGAGATGGTGTCAATCACTAAGAACAAGTTTGGCTTCGAACGGCACAATCAAAAGGCCAAAAGCAGATTCAGCATATTTCCATGCTTAAAGGCAATGTGACACTTTGGTGACACTTTGGTGAGATCTTGGATTCAGCCATGCTTAGATCTATTCAGATAGTGCTTTTTGTAGCTACGTATCATGGCTATATGATAGTGTTGGAAACGTTGGGCTAATGGCTTGATGTTCATAGACGATAACATGATATGTGATCTAGCGAGATCTATTTATGAACTCAAACAAGTTTCTCAATATGAGCTCTTTACTTTGAGAATCAAAGAAGTTTGATATGAAGTAAAGATACGCCTAAAGTGCAAAAGGGTTAGTGAGAGTGTTACAGTTTCGAGTAAGGTATTGAAAATCCTTCTCGGGAATCAACACCCCATGTCACAGTCAATTAATGTTTGGTAGTTCAAGGTCTTTATGAAAGTTCTTGGAAGTAGAAGTTCTTATTTTAGAAATAAGAATCTATAGTGATAGATTTAGATACTACTTGGATATCACAGTTCACTAACATAGATGGGATGCTAAAAGAGTTTAGCTTAGGTCACATCAAGAGATACTGCTAGCCAATATTCTCGGGATCTATCTATGACGGGACGTCAGTCCTATGGATAAGGTGAAAGATGATACTTATAGAAGGTTCCATTTGCTGCTGCAATAGGATCCATATCATAAGAGTTGTACCGGTTGTTCAAACTGCATGAAGAGTCGTGAATAAGTATGAAAGTGATTCTGGTAAATGTCGAGAATATCCTTAAAAGTGTTAAGGATGGTTTCCTAGTTTATTGAAACTTTGAATTGAATAAATGTAGATGTACAGATATGTACCATAAGTCTTATGAAGATAGTGGGAGCTACAGTCTGGATTTGCTCGCTTTGATTAAGTGATACAATGAGCTGGAAATGTTCTCAGCAAGAGATCACTGTAAGTCCTACAATTGGGCCAAAAACACAGTAGTGCCTTAGAGGCGCAGCGGGAGCAGTAAATGGAACTAAGAGGTTCATTCCTGAACCTTGTATGGTTCTTCCATATTTTGTATATAGCTGATATAGTAGTGGATTCATTGCTTGAAGCAAGGACCAGTGTCTCGTCAGAGATTCATGTGTGTGTTGAGGCGTTTCCTTTTGACTTGATCATTTGGAGCATGATATGGAGGTGGTCTGAGTCCCAACGGATAGTGATCCGATCACGCTTAGGGTTGGTTACGAGTATTGCATGAGATTCTTGTGTCTCAACTTGGTCTTGTGTGTACGAGTGATTGATTTTAGGCCAAGTGGGAGATTGTTGAAATAGTGTCCTAAACCCAGTCGGGTTGGACCGGATCCGACCGGGTCGGATCATTTCTACTATTTATTTATGTTTATACATATATCAAATGACTTTTCTGTTATTATATATTTGTTCGTTTAACGAACCAATTATGATATGTTATATATGATAACTTCTCTAGTATCAAACTATGAAAGAGAAATCATAATAGTGATTATGGTTGATGAGATCTCGAATCACTTTAATAAGTTTGATACTTAAATATCTCTAGTTTTCGCATGTACTATTAAACAGGACATTAATAGTATGATTAGACAAGCACGTATTAGATGTCTTATATCTTATAAAGATCGGGATAGTTTGTAAGGAAATCAACTAGTTTAACGCAGCAGATTTAAAATTTGATTTCCGATCCCAAAATCGACTCCGTTTAATACAATAAACACGTTGAGCTAATAGACGGTGATTACCTTGCTTGATCTAAAAGATCGACGATTTGACCGTCTAAGGAGAGTAGTAGTGCGTGCAAGCCGTCCACGTGTCCGGCCTCTATCAATATCCACACGAGCACCTCACCGGAATCCTTCTTGGATAGCTACTAGAAAAATCCGGTTGCTAGACATGCTTTTTTTCTCTCTCTAAATCTCTATCTAAAAAGCTCTCAGTTTATTTTGTAAATTAGAACTTTACTAATTATGATGTATAAAATAGCTAGTCAACCCCTCTCCAATATAGAGGGTGGTGCGCCCCTTGTGTCCCCAATCTGTTTGGAAAAAGCTTTTGTGTAAATTAATGAGAAAGAAAACCTTTTACTAGTAAAATAAGGAAAATAGATATTCCAGATTTATCTAATTTAATTTAATGTCTTATATCAAATAAATCCAAGATATTGTCAATATCTAATATTGACTATCTTAATCTTATTAGCATAAATCTATTTTTCATAAATCTATTAATATCCAATATTAATATATGATAATACCATTAATTAAATTGCACAATCCAAGTGTATCTTATACACTCATTATTGGCGCCACATATGCCAATAAATTAGCATCCGGAATATTCTTTAATTAATCAATACAATTAATATCTTGTATTTAATTTATTCATAATAAATAAATACCATCATATTAATTTAATCACTATAACTCTTTATAGTCGAGATAAACTTTCCTTATTTGATTATCATTATAACCGCATTTTAATTTGGCTAGACGTTCTTATGTGTGTGACCCGATAGGCTTCCGAATATGTTGGCCGTAGACACAAAGTACAAATTACGAAAATGCTCTTCACACCTAACGATCACGGAATAGCGCATACAAACCACAACTAAAATATGGAGAAATAATCACAAAAAATTTATGAGTGTAAGAGACTCCGGTCACCAAAGGTAGTTTTTTTTTAACTTTTATTCAGGGTTAGAATCTTGTGTCATTAAAAGTTAAACTCTTAGTTACGAATTTTTTATTTGGTAACAATTGATAAACAATTCGGTCACTATTGATACATTTAAAAAATAAAAAATTAAAATCATGACGTTATTATTCTTTAGCGGTAAATTTTTTTTCCCAGAAAAACTTGAATATATATTTTTGGCGGACCCTTTTTCACGGGAATTAGCGGGATTCCTAATACCTGTTGATAAAATTCCTTTTTTCACTCTCCATCAAATTCATATGATCTTTGGGAACTGAAGATTGCGCCTTCCTCATGTATGCCATTATGCGATTGACGATGACAGATTATGTCACCTAATTAAACCGGGCCTGAATGAATCTAATGATGAACACCCAAAACCCTAATGCCTTAAGAATAAGATGGTTGGTTTTATGATTTGCGGCTGAGTCTAAGAGCTTGTCTAAGATTGCCTACGTATCCTGTAATTGTCCAGGAATCAAGCCTTACGTAATTCCTGGAACGTGGTATTTATAATGACAATGCATGCCCTAACCCTAATATTAGGTCGGTTTAGGCTATTGTCATATTTACCCTTCATGGGCCTTGCCCCCTACCCAAGTTATCAAGTCGATAATGGACCTTCGTAGCTGGTGCGGACTCTGTCCTCGACGCCGACTTAACCGACTTGCGGTAGTCGACTTTGGGGACCTTATCCTACACTGCTCGAATGTCGATCGTCGTAGCCTCGAGTCTGGGCATCGACAAGCGTACCTTGGTACTTATTCATATTGCGGGGACCAACTGTGAGACGACACGTGGAGGGGTGAAACCCTGTATCGTCATAAGCCCCCCAGACTTGAGAGAGGCGACCCTCGTTGTCCGAGGTCAAAGCTGTCATTTTGAAATCGTCTTCGAGTTGGATTATCGTTTGGGTGGGAAAAATCCCGCCACCTATAACCCTAGCCAATCGTGGCACTGCATCATGACGTCATGGCGCACTAACGCCTCATCTTCCGTCAACCGTAACGTCATGCCTTGATTCTCGCGATTTACAGGGGGTTATAACTCCTTATAACTCCCTCAATCCCGTCCTTTCACATCATTTGAAGATTTCACAAGCATAAAAAGGGAGAGAAGGAACCTGAGCAAAGACATTTCATCCTTTTCGTTGCATACTCTCCAAATACTAAGTAAGCATCCTTCTTATTTTTACCTCTCCTTTCTGCATTTACACATGTCTGGTAGTACTACTGAATCAGATAGGGGTAGCGAATCATCTTCACAAAACCCTGTTTCACCATCTGCTCAATCCGATCGTCTTCCCCAGCCACTTTCCGGTGAACCCGTAGGTGCATCCTCTTCTGTCCCTAGGGAACCCAAAAAGCTAGTGACTAGGATGGAGGGAAAGGGTCCTAAAGGTTGTCTTAGTGTCCTTTCTTCTGATGATATTGGTAAAGTTCGGCAAAATTTTGGCCTTGCCAGCCCCCAGTTTGAAATCCAACTGCCTTCCGGCCAACATCGATACGCCGACGAGCCTCCGGAAAGGTTTTTCTCAGTCTACGAAGCCCAACTTTCCAGTGGATTGAGATTTCCACTATGTCCGGCCGTCGTAGAAGTTCTACACCATTACGAGATAAGCGTATCTCAATTAGGCCCCAATGCTATTAGAATTCTGATGGGGCTCGTGATAGCCTGTCGAGTGGCCGGGGTGTGCTTCTCGATCCCCCTCTTTCGCTACTACTATCAGATGGCAAGCATGCCGGACAAGATGTGGTACACCTTCCAGCGAAGGATAAATCGACACGAGTTTGTGTCCAAAGGGCCTTGACGGACCTTTTCTAGGCTATATAGATCCTAACCGGCAGTGTACCGGGTCAAACTGTAGTGCTAGTCTGGTGAGTCAGAGTGTCGAATCCTCAGGGAAAACGTGGTAATTCTTTTAAGTGTGGTTAAACACCAAAGAGCTGTTATTAACTCGATCTAAACCGCAATTTTATCACACAGATTACTACTATTCTACCGAACATAAAATAAATGCGTAATTTAAAAGTTATTCTAATATAATATAAATAGATATATAAATATATATAAATGTACATAGATTGCAAAATATATATATAGATATAAATATATAGATACCAATATATAGTTTATAGTAATAGACAAATAGAACTAGCCAAAGTTTATATAATTGATTTATACGATCTTTTCTAGTAAACAAAATGTGCTCGATCTTTCTTTTTATATTAGGTCCAATTGAGTAAATGAAACGGTGCACTCCTGAGGTTAACAATTCCTTCTCACACGAGCGTATGAAATTGTCATATGTCATTGTCATCAGTTTAATCTCCACAACTGCCCCATGCTAATCTTAGTTAGTCTGAACAGGTACCGAGTACAAATCTACCCCGGATAAAAGAGGTTATTCCGTTTGTCAGACGGTCGATGTTATTCAAAAGGCTCCGGTTGTCAGGCGGATCGATTTAACTTTCCGGTGTTAGTTTCAATTAAACCGTTGAATTTAACATTATTACGATCTTGAGCACAATTTTAATAAGATTAATCTTTCCTAAGACAAATCGCCCCGGGTAGGAAATAGATTCCGTTGTCACGCTTTACGCACGGCCAATTTTACCCTCCGGTTTTTCTATCTTTTATCTCATATCCTAACTTCTCTGGTCAGTTCATCGTTAGGTTATATGTTGCGATTCATCTTGGTTAATTACGTCAATCCGAATATTATCAATACGTTACAAAATAGAAAAAGATTCAATTAACTCAATTTTAGTCAATTTTAATTAGACAGCATTCCTTTACCGAAAAGATCGAAATAAAACGAGTACATAACTTTGGCTAGTTATTTAGACTTAGCTAAAAAACATTATAACGATTAAAAAGATAAAAACAAACATAAATACTTTAGAAATTTACCCGATTACAAATGCTGAATCAGAGTCATATTCTTCCGGATATTACAACGACTTCAACAACACCGAACTTCCGATAATTTCCCGAGCATTACAACGATACTACGATATTATTATTTTTGGCATAAGGTCTATTTACAAACTACTAATTAAAAAGAAAATAAAGAGGAGAAGATATATATATATTGATTAGATATATATATATTGGTACACTCCGCTGCTGCTGAACTGAGGCCCTTTATATAGAAAAAAGTCTTCAAGCCGGACCGGTCCTTGATGAGGCCGGACTGGTCCGGCCTAATGATTGCATCCACCCCCTTGATCACTCAGCATGTGCAGCGTAGATATAATTATAATTATAATTATATATAACTTATAAAATTCATATCCCGAGTTCTGGATCTCCAAAAATCATGATTCAAGAGGCATCGGAAAGCTCTCGGGAAAATCTACAACTTTCGTGAAGGACTCTTCTTCAAATGATGTCGTTTTAATGAGCCATTCGTTTGTCAAAGATATTTCTCGATTACCACTAAATCAAATCGATTAGCCACTTGACCATTTCGATTGACCACTTGACCACTTAAGCAATTCGATTGACCATTTAAGCTCGTGACATTCTCTAAATCCTTCCAGAGATATGATTATACTTCAATATGTCGATTCTCGGGGTCTCGGTTTATAAATCTGCAATAAAATACCACAAATACCCACGTAAATCTGACACGACACTCCGATTTACTAAAATCGGTACAAAATGATAACTTTTTACTATTATTACTAAGTTTTACTACTAACTACTCTAAATTATAAAGATTAACATTTCATACTATTTATATCATAATTTCATGTATTTTATATAGAATTCGTTGATAAAACATAATAACATAACGTATATTTAATCATATAAAAGTAGTATATCAGGCCTTCATCTCACGGGGACTGGAAGCCTCGATTCTTCTTTCTTCGCCATGGCCTAGATAACCCCTACATCGGGCAGTGGAGGTCGAGGGGCAAAAGGTCAGACAAATCGGATAAAGCTCCAGTCCCCCACGAGGCCCGTACAATGGACGGTTTTGGTTTCGAGGTAGCCACCCGAGATCTGAGCCTTATCTATGACCTAGCCCATCTGGAAGAGGCAGGGCCGATGCCCTATTGGAATCTTCACGCCCTCGACCAAGAGAACTGTAGGATATCTCTCCGTTTATTATATATGTTTTCCTTTTTCGAGATCTGTAACTTGATATTTTTGCTGATGCTAACGTTACCTTCTCTTTCCGTAGTGGGAAAGTTATCTCTTATCATCGACCCTAATCAAGTTCCCAAGTCGACGAGTAAGGCTGCTCCGCCTCTCGGGGATCAAGCGGCCCCTACTAGTCGGATTGCCGAGGAAAGGGCACCTCCGCTGTTGGAGAGGGGAGTTCTGTTCAGCCCGAGATTGCTCCTGTTAGCCACGAGTCGACGATCCCAGCTCATTCCCCCACCCGACCTCAACCTACTAGTGGCTTACTTGTCCGCTATGGTTCGTTGCGAGATGAGGACGAAGAGAATCTGGTCGATGTAACTCCGACTGTCGGGGGGAGCGTCGAGGAAACAGCGACACAGCTCAAGAAAATATCAACCCTTCCCGAATTGGTGAGGGATCAACAAAGACAGGCCAAGAGGATTAAAGTCGGCGAAGATTCTTCTGAGACGGAAGTCGACATGAACCGGGTTGCTGACGAGTGTGCAGCCATGGAGACTAAAGCTTTATCTTCTGCACTCCGGAAATTAGGTCGCATGGTAAATTGCTTTCTCCTTTTCTTTCTCTTTATCGTGGCCCATCTTTTATTTTTGATGGATGATGTATCTTTTTTTCTCGATAGACATAGCACCTCAGCAAAGAAGCTGCCAAGAGATTGACCGCGCCAACCGAGTCGGAAGAAAGTTTGAAGAGGACAATCCGGAAGTTGATGGACGAGAGTACCAAAAAGGGTGCCGCTGTAGCCGGTCTGGAAACCCAACTGGAGATTCATGCGAGAGAAGTGGACTCTGAAATAGCGAAGCTGAAGGCCGAGATCATGTTTTTGAAGGGTGAGTTGTCTACATCTGTTAACGATTTGAACAAAACTTGAGGCGACTGGCAGATCTTAGAGAAGAAACTGACCGAACTGGCGGTGGACCATGAAAAGATGCAGAAAGCGCACTATGCATCTTTAGCTGAGGTGAAGCAGGCTCGAGAAGAGAGAGATGCTCTGAAGGTCGAGCTTGATCGAGTTCCCTCACAGGTCGAGTCGACCAGAAAAGATGCGGTTATCGGGTTCCGCAAGTCGACCCATAGGATGCTCGTAAGTTGCGCTGCCCAGTCTCGACCTTCGGCTTCTAGTCTCTTTTCAACCCTAGCTTGATATGTCGATTTGCCTGCTCGACCTGACCATTTGCTTGTGGGTGAGCTACCGAGGTGAAGTGTTGACTGATATGATATTCATTACACCATTCTCAAACTTTTCGGTCTTCGAACTGAGTGCCATTGTCCGAGATCAGAGCCGTGGGAATTCCATACCTGCATAAAATATCGACCCACAAGAATTTCTTGATGGTCGCTGCTCTAATGTTGGTCAAAGCCTAGGCCTCGACCCATTTCGTGAAGTAGTCCACTGCGACGACCACGTATCTGTTGTTACCCGGAGCTCGGGGTAAAGGTCCAACGAGGTCGACGCCCCATTGATCAAAGGGCCAAGCTGACGAGATGACGTTCATTTCTTGGACCTATTGATGGGTGATATTATCATGGATTTGACAAGTTCTACACCTCTGAACTAGGCGGTTCGCATCTCGTTGCATCGACGGCCAAAAGTACCCAGCTAGCTTACATTTTCGGGCAAGCATCCTAGCCCCGCAATGATTTCCACAAGCGCCTCTATGAATTTCTTCGAGAATATCTTCACCTTCTTCTTCTGATGCACATCTTAACCAGGGGCGCTACAAAAGATTTTCGATAAAGGATGGAGTCGAAGAAAGCATACCGTGCTGACCGAAGTCGGATTTTTCGTGCTTGTACCTCTTCGGATGGTAGAATTCCGTCCTTAAGATAAAAGGCTATTGGATCCATCCAAGTCGCCTGTTGAGTGATCGGCTGCACTTCTGATTCCTTGTAGCTTCTGTCTGTCAACAACTCGACTAAGACTTTCTTGCTCGAGACGAAGTTCGAAGCTAGATTAGATAATGCATCGGCTCTCTTGTTCTGACTTCGGGGGACCTGATCGATCTGAAATGATTTGAACTTAGGTATGAGGCCTTGCACCACTGTTAGGTAGTTCTTCATGGTTTCTTCCCTGGCTTCATACTCCCCCCTGATATGATTCACCACCAACTGCGAGTCGCTGTACACTAGTAGATTATCGACTCCCAATTTCAAAGCAAGTTTCAGACCTGTGATCATAGCTTCATATTCAGCCTCGTTGTTCGTTGCTTTGAAGTCGAACCGAAGGGCGTATGGAAATTCTTCGCCTTTCGGGCTGATTAAAAGGAGTCCGGCTCCTGCCCCCTCTTTGCTTGATGCATCGACTTGGAGAGTCCACTGTTCTTCTGTACTTTGCTTCTCTTGCTCGAGTTGGATGGAAATTCCTTCGGCTAGAAAATCTGCCAGGGCCTGGGTCTTAACCGCAGTTCGAGGCACGAACTCGATGTCATATTGAGCCATTTCCACTGCCCATTTTGCTAATCGACACGAAGTATCGGGATTTGCTAAGATCTACTCCAGTGGTTGGTCAGTAACCACCGTGATGGGATGGACTTGGAAATAAGGCCTCAGTCTTCTCGAGGCATGCACCAGACATAATGCCAACTTCTCAATCGGTGAGTATCGGATCTCGGGTCCATGCAATGCTTTACTAACGAAATAAATTGGCACCTGGCCGTGGACCCCTTCCCAAATTAGAACCGCACTCACTGCTTCTTCACATACTGCTAAGTAGACCAACAATTTCTCTCCTTCTCGAGGTGAAGTGAGAGTGGGTAGTTCGATAAGTAGGCTTTCAAATCCTCGAAGGCCGTCTCGACATTCTTCATCCCAATGGAAAGGATCGGCCTTACGGAGGATTTAAAAAGGTAGTAGTCTACCGCACGACGGATCTCGATAGAAACCTGTTGAGGGCGGCCATTCGACCGGTAAGTCTCTATACTTCCTTTATATTTCGAGGTGCAGGCATGCTTTTCAGTGTGTTGATTTTGTCCGGGTTCGACCGAATTCCGTCCTTCGAGATCATGTATCCCAAAAATCCCCGACCTGACCCCAAAGGTGCATTTCTTCGGATTTAACTTCATCTTCGTGTCCCTCAACACCTCAAATACTTCCCGAGCATCTACCAAATACTGATTCATGGATCGACTTTTGATGAGTAAGTCGTCTACATACACTTCCATACATCTCCCGATCTGTTTAGCGAAAATTTTGTTGACTGCTCTCTGATATGTAGCCCCGGTGTTCTTCAAACCGAACGGCATGGTTACATAGCAGAAAGTGCCAAATTCTGTAATGAAAGCCATCTTCTCAGCATCTCGAGGATCCATTAGGATCTGATGATATCCCTTGTATGCATCTAAAAAACCAAACACTTCGAAGTCGATAGTAGAGTCTACTAACCTGTCGATTTTTGGCAATGGATACGAGTCCTTTGGGCATGCTTTATTAAGGTCGGTGAAGTCCACGCACATACGCCAGCCGCCGTCGGGCTTCTTGACTAACACAGGGTTGGCTAGCTATTGGGGATAAAACACTTCTCTTACTATCCTGGCGGTTAATAACTTCCCGACTTCTTTTTCTATGGCTTCGACTCGATCATGAGCAAAGCTCCCTTTTTTATGTCTAACTGGTTTCTTGGCTTGATCTATTTCATGTTTATGGACCGCGATATCTGTGGATAGTCCCGGCATGTCATCAGCCCTCCAAGCAAAAACATCTCTGAACTCGATTAGCAGCTCGACCAGTAATTGTTTTTCTTTGGCCGGGATCCAAACCCCGACTTGTACAAACTGATCTTCTTCGCCTTCGCCTTCCTATAGACGAACATTTTCGACCGGATCAACTGAGATCCAACTCTTCTCTTCTTCTTCCTCCGGAATCAGTTCCTCGACCAGGACTTGTTGTACTGCCATTTTCCCGTCCTTGACAATGGAGTTACAGCTCTGCACGGCATCCATGTCTCCCTTTACTTCATAGGAGCCATTCCTGGTAGGAAACTTCATGCTGTTGTGGAAAGTGGAGATGATAGCGCGCAGGTCGAAGAGTGCAGGTCGTCCCAAGATGACATTGTATGCCGAAGGGGCCTTGACTACCACGTAGTTTAACTCAAGGGTCCTTCCTTTCTCGCCATCCCCGACAGTCGTTAGCAACTTTATCGATCCCATGGGGTGGACCGCTTGTCCTGTGAACCCAAACAAAGGAGACGCTAGAGGAGCTATGTCCTTCTCTTTTAGTTTCATCGCCTTAAAAGCCGAGTAATACAATATGTTTACTGCGCTACCATTATCGACGCAGACTCTCGATACCCGAGTTCGGCTAATCACCGCTTCAATTACTAACCCCTCACTGTGACTCCGAGACTTAGGAATATCATCTTTGGGTCCATACACGACTTCCGTTGTAAATCTCAGTCTCTTATTTTCCCTCGAGCTGTCGATTGGCTCTCGACTGACTCCGTCTTTATCATTCTCAGCTGGCCTAAAAAGCGTATTGACGTAATTGTTGGGTCGATTATCGTCTTGCCTATCTCGATCGGGGTCGCCTCTGTTGCTTCTCTCTCGATCTGGAGATCGGTCCCGACGTGGTGATAGATCTCTACGCCTCTGAGCGTCACGACCTCGATCTCGATCTTGATCAGAATTCTTCCTTTTAAACTCTCTGCGCCCTTTGGGCTCGCTGCCCTAAGACATGTCAACCACCTCATCTAGCTTGCCTTCTTGAATACAAGCATCGATGACTCTTTTCAGGTCGTCACAATCCTCCGTTGTATGACCTATATCCTCATGAAACTCACAATACTTTTGGGATTTCTCTTTTCTCGAGGCTTTTTTAGTGGCCTCGGTTTCTTTGCTAAGCCCTTCGAGATCATAATGGATAATACTTCCCTTCGAGACCGATTGAGGGGAATGAAATCTTTATCGCGTAGAGCTCCTTTCTTTCCCAAACGGTCTGAGATCAGCGCTGTGATACGGTCCCAGACTTTCGACTTGCTCTCGGTGCTCTGCCCTTTGGATTGATTCTTATTCGGACCTCGAGTGTCCTTCTTCGAATCCATCCAGTCGGATTGGGTGTGCCTACGCACTGCCTCTTCCCCTTGACAGAATCTATGCACCACATTAACACACTCATCCATGGTACGAGGGACATCTCTGCTCAACTTCATATATAACTTTGTATTACGCAACCCTCCCACAAATGATGTGATCAGAAGTCGATCATCGGCATTCTCGACTTGCATGGCTTCGAGATTAAATCTCTTCAGATAATTTATCACCGTTTCATCTTTTTGTTGCTTCATATTCATGAGGTGCATAGCACTTAAATGGAACTTTTTGTTTACGATGAACGCATCTCGAAATTTACGGGCAAGCATAGCAAAAATAGAGATTGACCCGGGTCGTAGCTTGGTGAACCATTCTCTGGCTCGACCAACGAGCAATGTCTCGAAAGCCCGACATCGCATTGCATCGGGTGCGCCATCCAACCTCATCTGAGATAGGTACCTGTGTAGATGGTCCTCTGGATCAGTGGGCCATCATAAGGTTCTATCTTCGGTATCTTGAACCATTTGGGTTTGGGGAAATCCTCGATTTCTTTTGTGAATGGCGATTCTATCCATAGTGAGACTTGGTTTTTGCCCAGAACAACGTCCAGCTCCTGTCTAACGCTATCTTCATCCATACTTTGATGCTTCTGTTGAATTTCGCATCTCTTTCTCTCCACGGAGCTGGAAGACACACTAATCTCTTCCCTGATGACGTGCTTGGCGTTGCCGGCGGCCTCCTTCTTGCCGCCGTCTACCTGTTGCGGTGCCATGAACGCCTCCGCTATAATTCTGGACATCAATTCGCGATCAGCCCCTGCCAATTGATCCACGATAGCTTGATGTTCTGGAGCAAGACCTTTCTTCTCCCTCTCGGGATCTTCGTGGACAGGATCTAGCACTAGATCCTTTGTTCTTTGTGGATCCAGATCCATCTGCTCGTTGATCTACGAACCCTGTTGATCTGTGGCTTTGGAAGTAGTTTTCTTGGCGGTCTTATCCTTAGGAGGCATCGTGATATGAGTGTATTCAACAATAGAAGGCCCTCCTTCTAGCGCCAATGACGATGACAGATTATGTCACCTAATTAAACCGGCCTGAATGAATCTAATGATGAACACCCAAAACCCTAATGCCTTAAGAATAAGATGGTTGGTTTTATGATTTGCGGCTGAGTCTAAGAGCTTGTCTTAGATTGCCTACGTATCCTGTAATTGTTCTGAATCAAGCCTTACATAGTTCCTGGAACGCGGTATTTATAATGACAATGCATGCCCTAACCCTAATATTAGGTCGGTTTAGGCTATTGTCATATTTACCCTTCATGGGCCTTGCCCCCTACCCAAGTTATCACGTCGATAATGGGCCTTCGTAGCTGGTGCGGACTCTGTCCTCGACGCCGACTTAACCGACTTGCGGTAGTCGACTTTGGGGACCTTATCCTACACTGCTCGAATGTCGATCGTCGTAGACTCGAGTCTGGGCATCGACATGTGTATCTTGATACTTATTCATATTGCGGGGACCAAGTGTGAGACGACACGTGGAGGAGTGAAACCCTGTATCGTCAGCGATTTTATTCTATTTAGGGTTTAATGTACAATTAATTCGAATTATGCCCCTAAACTTGTATATCAATTTCTTCCACTCTAATTGTTCACATTGTTCTGCAGTTTTATATTTGCTTGGTTGAATAGTAGATCGATCTGTTGCGGCGCACGTCATTGGTGTTATTTGAGTTGATATAAGTGTAATCAGGTATGATTTTTCTTTTTATTTCTCAGAGTATGTTTTAGGTTGATTGAGGCCGTTTAATGTTGTCTTGGGTTGAATTTATTTGGATCGGTTTGATGTTGTCCATATTTTGGCTTGGAATTTTAGTACTGTACATGACAAAATTTTAAACCTTGTTCGAATCTATTGCATTTATGCTTTATCTTACTAGCTTTTCAATCTACTTTGGGAAATAAATAATTTCCAAATTTCTATTCATTTCATAAACAAAACATGAAGGATATGAACTTGGACAATGATCTCATCTCTGTATGCAACTGTGTACAATTCAACTGCCTCATCATTAAATGGCTTAGTTTGGTATTTCCCTCGGAAAGTGCAAAAGTTTATAGTGGCAATAAATATCTTTACATTGTATGTGACTTACTTGATTACTTGAAAGTACTTTGAAACATGAGAGAATAATTCCATACAGGTTAAGACAAAATGGTCAGTCAAATATTATAAGGATGAGATTCTAGATAAGAGGCTGATTCCAAGTCTCTACATATGTAGACTTTAAATCCATTGTTTCTATGAAGAATGAGTATGTCTTAAAGTTCTTGTTAACTTCCTTGAATCTTGACTATTGGTGGCTATGTTGAAAGTTGGTGACAGAGTTGGCGACGCATTTATTTAAAGCCAAGTGTTCCGAAACTATGTATATATTTATGGCCTGCTCCTTAACAATGTCCCATGATCTTTCTTTTTATTCTGGTCTTGCGTTCATCAATTATGTTGTCTTTAGTTTTCCATTAAACGTTGTCTTACATAATTGGTAACGATTTTGCAGGGTTTATTGGATTCATTATATACCATGCTGAAAATCACGGCTCATTCACACCTATCCAAATTACATGATTGAGGATCTTGATAAGGTTGATTGTTTCATAAGCCTGAAGAACTTGCTTCATTCTATTTCACCTCATAAATTCAAGTTCATTAAATGGGATAATATGCTATGTTTTGGTGATTGAGCGGTTTATTTGTTTCTTATACCTTTGTCATTTAGTGTTACATTTGATTTGGCTTGTTCTGAACTCGTTGCTTAGATGAATCATTATGTGAAAATACTATCAACATCATGTTAATGATTATTTCAATAAAATATTTCATTGCTTTAATGTTCATGTATCTATATTTATAGTTTTCAAATTATAATGATGATTAAGGTTTTCATGCAAAATTATTGTATTATTGCAACAGATTAATAATTAATGACATCTAAATATTGACGGTAAAATGACTTATAGTGACGGAAAGATTGATGACATAATGACGGGTTGCATTGTTAGTATATTTATTTTTAATGAGAGAAGAATGAAGCAACAGTGACGAAAACTATCTTCATTAATATGAACTTCTAGTGAGAGTATATAACAACAATAGTGACCGGGCACTGTACGGTCATTATTTACTTTTATCTATGAAGGCACTAGTGACGGGCCATGACGGGAAATTTCCTTTCATTAAACATCTTCAATGATGGGAAAATGATATTTAATGACCAATTTTCCTTTCATGTGTTGACCCGATAGTCTCCGAATATGTTGGCCGTAGACACAAAGTGCAAATTACGAAAATGCCCTTCACACCTAACTATCACGGAATAGCGTCTACCAACACACCGTGACCCCCAATAATCGGAAGAGTCAAAAGCGATGACTACTACCTTTCATGTAAAACAGTTACCATGTAAATAGAATCATATCGCTGTTACAATATCCATACAATCGTATCTCGAGTGTCAGTACATCAACGATCGTATCTTACAATCTAAATATCATGCACTCTCAGAATAACTCATTTACTCCCACTTTGCAAAGATTCACGAGAGCTAGACATTCCTTATAAGAATGCCATTTCAGATATTCACTCCTACTAATAGTAGCTCTGTGTATATTAGTTCTTGGATGCTTTCTATTACATTGCGATCCTATATATATAGGCTACGACGAAGTCGGTTTACTGTTCATGACAAGACAATTAAAGGATATAACTAGAGATAATCATATAAATAATATAGGTGGACCGGCCAGCTGTCCGGATAAGTATGGAGGACAGCGGACTCGTTTGTAGGTCGGACTCATATTTGCCTTGTCTTGATGTCAGCCTGATTACACGGGTAGAAATCACACGGAGTGGAGGGGTCCGGCTTATAAATAGCGGACATGACCCGGCTTACGAACGGCGGGCAAGATCCGGCTTATGAATTGCGGACTAAGGGGATGGAGGCCCAAGATCTGTTATTGGGCTATGAAAATAAGCTCAACCTAGATGAACAGGGCCCCAATCCAGTTCGGGTATATCAATGGCCCCCTACTCTGTGCCTGGCGTGCCCGCCGCGGCGGAGAGTAGAATTCCAAAAGCAGAAATTACCCTGATGTTGTCGTTTGTGACATAACAACCATTGGTAGCGCACACCACAACCACCACCCCATCCCCATCACCTCAACCAGCACTATCACACACCACAACCACTAATATCGCACACCGCACATCATCCTCTGCCACCACCACCGCTTGCTACACTCGTTATCATGCACGCTCATAACCCACCGTGTTACTTGTCACATCTAATACAATCTTGCATATTTTATTTCATTGCATGCCAAACATAGGAATGAAATCGATTTCATTCCATTCTATTGCATTCCATTCCATCAGTTTCATTCCATTCTGTTACATTCCAGCAATCCAAACGCACAAACGAACCCTAAATCTCAAGTAAAGTCTCATGTCTTTGTCCTTTTAACCATTACTATTAATGTCCTTATCCTTTTAACCATTATTAATGTAATAATAATAAAGTAATGTAAGTGTTTTTTTTTCTTTCTTTTTTCCAGAAGGGATAGTGTAAGTGTTTTGATTAATATAAATTAGGAATAACATAGAGAAAATAAAAATAGAATTGTAATATAAACATTTAAATTATTAGTTATAAAGTAACGTAAGTGTTTCCATTGTAAGTGTTTCCATTGATAATAAATTATTATGAATAACATAGATAAAATAGAAATAAATACTATATTTATAATGTTACATGGTTTTTAATTTTTTTGATTTTAATGACTAGTACCAGGGGATTTTAATGACTAACTGAAACAGGAAAAGGATTAAATTTTGAGACGAGGGAATAATAATTATCTTACCATTAATATTAGCTTAAGGTATCATTTTCTTTAAAATGAAACGCGTGAAAAAGGGGAAGTATAACCTAGTCGATAGATCTAACAAAAACCCTTGAATATGAATACGCGGGTCGCCCAAATTTCGTTCGTTTGGTAAACGACGCTTCCGGCCCCGGCGGCGCTTCTTTGATTTGGCTCGTTGATCTTCAAAATCACGGTAAGTACTGGCGTACTCTTTTCAACTTTTTTTTAGGGTTTCTTTCGCGTGGAAACTAAATTTTTTTTATGCAATTTAATTGTTTGCCGTTAAATAATGTAGAATCATGGATACCCATTCTACCTCAGTGATTGGTTTCAAGGGGAATGACTTTGTGGTTTTTGGAACTGATTCCAGAGCTGTACACTTTCGTTATGGTAATGTAACTAACGATGATATACTAAAAATTCATCGTGTATGTGACAACGTTTTTGGTACCGGAGCGGGCAGTGGTGGTATGGTTAGAAGCGTCTTTAAGAGAGCGAGGAAAGATTGCCTCTCTAATCGCCCTAATAATGTGAAAGAAGCGGCTGACTGTGTATCCACGATTGCTAAAAGAAAAGCTAAATCATACCAAAGGTCACCTGCGGATTTTATGGTTGCTGGATGGATAACAGGGGGCTGCGAAATGTATACGATAATGCCATCCACTGAAACCAAGGGCAGCAAAACAGCAGTAAAGAGGAAAGATAAGGAACCTAAGCAGAAATATCAATATAAGGTTAAAGAAGTAGACAAGGTTTTCTTGGGATCCGGTACAAAGGCTATGACAGAGTACCTGAGTGGTAATGAGTATCACAAGTATCCACTTACTGCCTCTGCATCACTTGAAGAGGCCAAAGAGGTTATGAAGGATGCAATGCGCATCGCCAGGTACTATGATTTTGGCACCGATGGTAAGTTGAGGGTCCTTAGTGTATCTGAAGGAGGTGGAGTACGTTGCAGCACCGTAGAGCCAATCCGTGCGCGTCCGGATGCAGCATTTGGTGACTGGATTGAAGATGAATTCACGCCGGTGGCGGACGTCGTCGATCGTTAAAAAAGCTGGAGTATTTTTAGGGCAATCTGATGCTAGTAGATCTAACAGAGGCAACTGATATACTATTTCTGTTGTTGTCTTGCAAGGTTGGTAGGTTAATTTTGGCATTAAATTGAAACAGCTCAGCTCACTATGCAAAAACTCTGGTTGTGAATATAGGTAGCTAGTCAATGTGATCAGTGGGCATAACTTTATCACTAGAAGGATGGATTTTTAGCTGAATATGTTATATTTGGCATGATCTTATTGATGATTCCATTCCACTCTCTATTATAAAGATGTTCATTGGGTTGCACATTTCCCAAATATTGCATGATTGGCTTTTTCCCTTACATGTCTTTTCGAAACTGTAAATCTGACCAAGCTAGAGTTCTTTGTGGTGGGAGTGGGACTCATGGTTCTCCGCGACTCCGCCACTATGACAATATCCATTTCAGATCTTATGCAACGTACGGTGGTGACGGTTGTTTTGCTCTTTGCTTCCCTTTTTATTCAAGCAAATATTAGATAAAACAAAATGGCTTGCTTGCTTGTTGCCTTTGTTATTTGTTAGTTGCCCTCCTACTTTTTCTCGGGTATCATTTAATATGTGAAAATGTTATAGGCTACCATCCATCTTTTCCATTCCTGTTGTTCCTTTCCCCCAAAAGAACACGCCCTTGTGATGTAAAGTTAGTATGGCTATGTTAATTTTCAAATCCTTTGAGCTGTTGTTTCACTGCAAAGGATAACTACTTGCAGTAAAATGAGAGTCTAAGCTGTAGACCTGCATCAACGAATTGGGTCTGAAATGGTAGTTTGAGTTGAGTTGCATCCCATTCTATGCATGTGGTGAGGTGCTTTATCTGAGGTAAAAATTGAAAAATATCACCTTTTTTTTCTTCTTTCTGAGCGTGCAGCGGGAATCAGCATATCAGAACAAAAACACAATTTCCTCAAGAAAAAAAAAAAGAAACATGGTGTGTCTGCGATGGTGTAGCAAGTTTTGGTGCTTATTTGTTCTCAAGGAATGTGCTTACTTTGTCAGTTGCCCCAAAAGATGTTCATGACAATCAGATTCAGTTTGCCCTTGAGCATGGTGTGCCTGCGACGGTAGCACCATTTGCAACCAAGCGATTACCATATCCAAGTCAAGCTTTTGATTTGATTCACAGTTCTAGGTTCCAAATCAACTAGGCACGTGATGGTAACTGTTTATGCTTGTTAAACCTCATGAGAGACTAAAAAAAATCGCGTATCTCTCCAAGTAGATAACCTAACGCAAGTCTCCACTATTCACCCTCTTATTAAAGACGGAGTCTTGCTCCTTGAGGTTAACCGGTTACTTCGAGCTGGAAGGTAAAAGGCTTCTGACATTCTTGAAGTCATCCGTCAAATAGTTTTTAGAATCTGCTGAAAGTTATGCATCTCTCGTAATTAAGGGATGATGTTGTATTCAAGTGATTTTCTGTCATTCTTGTTCTTTTTGTTATTTGAGATTCATTTACATCTTTCAAGCTGTTTTACGGAATGCGATTGCAATGATGACTGATGAACAGAACTGGCAATTCTGTTTTTGTTGAATTCTCTGCCATAAAATGCTTTGTAAAGGACTCAGCAACAAAGAAGGTGCTTATGGTAGGAACACTCCAAGATGGTCTTTACAGGATGGTAGCAATTCAACACCCTAAATCTTCTGTCAGAAACCAAAGCTCACTTCAATCCAATTCTGCCTCCAGTTATGTTTGCACCTCTAATAGTCTGTCTGTGTACCGTGATGCCAATGTTTCGCATAGAAAATTAGGCACGCTTCCCTTAAAGTTCTTGAACTTGTTGCCAAAGTTTGAAAACTTCAGTTTAATGATAAACCTTTGTTCCGCGATGCCTGTCAATGTGGGAAAATGCATGCTATATCTTTTTCTAATTTTGCTAGTCATGCTAGAAGTCTCATTGAGCTTGTCCACACAGATGTCTGGGGTCCCTCCCCAACACAACTTGTCACAGTAGGTACACATGGATCTATCCACTCAAACATAAAAGTGATGCATGTACTGCCTTTTGTTCTGTTTAAAAAACTCACTGAAAACCAGTTTCAAACTAAAAGTTGTTCAGTCTGATTGGGGTGGGAGGTATAGGCCTTTTAAAACTTCACTTGATAATTTTGGCATAACTCTTAGACTGTCTTGTCCTCATACCTCTCAGCAAAATGGCAGAGCTGAGAGGAAGCACAAACACATAGTAGAAACATGTCTCACCATAGTCCAGTGGCTAAAGCTGCAACAATAAGAGTCATTCTAGCCTTGGCAGTAGCTCAGAATTGGGATTTTAGACAGGTAGACATAATAATGCCTTCCTAAATGGTCATCTCTATGAGTCTGTGTTCATGACTCAACAGACGGATTTGTTGACTCTACAAGACCACAAAATGTATGTAAACTGAACAAAGCAATCTATGGGCTCAAACAAGCCCCTAAGGCTTGAATTGATGCTCTGAGAGCATGTTTGCACCCTGTCAAAGACTTGCCGGCAAAGATCCTCCCACTAGATACCAAAGACTTGTCGGCAAGCTTCTCTACTCACCCACACCAGGCCAAAAATCAGCTACACATTTTGACTCCTTAGTCAGTTTGTGAAGAATCTTAAACAAAGACACCTCATTGCTGCTAAAAGAGTTCTCGGGTTCCTAAAATCCAGCGCAAGCCAATACATTCATTTCCAGAAAACTCGGTACAGGTCTCCAAAGGTTTACATATGCTGATTGGACAAGCTCTATCACCGATAAGAGATCTACCGATGGCTACTACATATCTATGGGGCAATCTCATCACTTGGCATGGCAAGAAACAACCCATTATCTCTAGGAGCAGTGTTGAAGCTGAACTCAGAGCTCCAACGCTTGATAGTATGTGAAGGTATTTGGATCAAAAGGGTTCTCAAAGACCTCAAACTTCCTTATACAACTCCAACTAATTTTTCAGCCATTTGCATGGCCCATGATCCAGTCCACCATCACAAATCCAAGCACGTTGAGATTGACAGATTTTCTCAACAAAAAAGAGTAGACTTCAAGGACATCTCTATCATTCACATACCTACTCAGTTCCAAATTGCTAATCTCTTCACAAAGGTTGTGGCCCCTACTCTGTTTCCTAACTTATGTAGCAAGCCTCTTGTTTTAGACTATATTATTAAATTACTGAATTATGTTATTATCATGATAACTTTATGGTTGGTTTAGCCGTTGTAATTGGTGGTAGTTAGCTGTTTTATTCTCTACAGCTGTGCATTTACGGGAAATTCCTACATGCACTCTCCGCTATGCACCGAACCATTGGATCTACGACATATATACAAGAATATATATATTATTTTGTCTTCTTATACACATGTCATATATCCAACGGATCGATGCACACGAAGACTCTCCGAGTAAGAATATCCTTGTATTTACTGTGATGTCTGCTAAATGTATTTGTACCTATTTATACTGTTGTTTCTTTAAGGGAGCCTTTATTCGCATCACACTAAATCTACCACCGGACCACACATAAATGTAAAAATGTGATTTCTACTTGTCGCTCCACACGTATTATTTCAAGATTTCAAAATCTACTTCTACATCACTTTTTTTTTTTTCTCTACAAAGCTAAGGAAAAAAATAAAATATTGCTAAGCATTTTTTACTACTACCAATTTTTTATAATATCATATCTTCCACCAAACTTTTAAAATTTACAAAAAAAAAATAAAAAAATCATACTCATCTTCAAACCCAAATTAATTTTTCTATCACCAAATCCTTTTTTCTATCTTCTTCATCTTTTCATCTTCATCTTCATCTTCAACTTCAGACCCAAATCAATTTTCCTATCACCAAACCCAATTTTCTATTTTCTTCATTTCTTCATCCACTTCATCTTCATCTTCATTGTCAAAACCAAATCAATTTTCCTATCACCAAACCAATTTTTCTATCTTATTCATCTTCAAGAAATCACAAAAGTACATTGATTTCCCAATCTTGTTTACAACCTCCAAAGAGGCTTTTTTTTCCGTTTATTTTGGTGGGATTTGATGTAGATGATGATGAAGAAAAAAAGATGATGAAGATTATGAATATGATGAACATAATGGATTTGTGAAGATTTTGTGATGATCATGATGAGATGTGGATGATGAATATGATAATTTAGGACGAAGAAGATGTGATGTGTAGGTAGGGGTGTATGATATAAGATATATTTAATTTTAGGACCAAATATGCAATAGAAAGACGATAGATGTGGAATTGTAAACAATTTTTGAACTTGGAGGGCATCTACTCGATCTATTTAAGGAATTTTTGTACTCGTCTCCGCCAGTCCCCTAGCTCTCATTTTCCTTTTGTCTCCGCATTTTGGATTTACTTCTCATAAACGTTGCATCATTCAATTATCCGGGCTCGTGGGAGCCAGAAAGGACACACTCACAAACATTTCCATAAATAATCACTTCAATCTTAAGGACTAATCTAAAGAGCACGCACATGCATGGCATTAAAAACAATCATCATCAATATCTGAAGGGATCATGCCAAAATCATCATTGAGACCCAGGAGGTACATAATGGAACCAGCCAGATCGATTACGTCACCTGCCAGATCGATTGTATCATAATGGACTCGACATTCCCCCGTCAAAATCTTCTCAATCTTTTCCACGCATCCGGCCTCAACAATCAACTGAATGTAAGGGTTGTTAGGTGGAGGACAAACATCGCTGCTGCTGCTACCAAGATCCCGTTTTGAACTCGTCCCGGCCTCCAACACGTTTCCCAGAACTCGTAAACCGAGTTTAACATTTATAGGATTTGGAGAAGTAAGAAAATTGCATATAGGATTTATTATCTTGCACTCATAAACTAGGTACCTATAAGCAACAAACAAACAAAACAGAAGACATGAGCAAAGGAATTCGTACTAAAAGGAGGATATGATGATTACATAATAGTTAACAAGCCATCAAGAAAAAAAGAAGGATAAGAGAACTATATATATATATATATACTCGATTTGCTTTCGTGATCCATGAGAGGTAGCATTTGAAATGATCTGTGCAGCCACCTCCTGTAGACCCTCGTCAGGAGATTCAAGGAGCTTCATAAAATGACCGAACAACTTATCATCAATCACAGCCTGTTGTCACCCACAAAACAAGATTTGTCGTTAGCTTCTCGGCAGTGGTAAACCGATCGATCAACGCAAGTAAGCAAGCCAGAAGTCAGTACCGTTGATCAAAAGAAGTACGTTCGGCAACATACAAGGATACGATAAGAAGACCGTCAGTTCTGAGTGTAATACCCCATAGTATCATATTCTCTCGTTAGGTACGCGGATATCATCACGAATCGTTAATCATCCTTACACGATCGTGGGCTGGGGATATCTTCAACTTGTCGTCCAGATCCATATCCATGAGCCTGCCTTAGTGATGCTCTTCACAATATATGGCCCGACCCATCTTTGAGCACCCTCTCGGATGCCCCTCAATCAATCTATTAAAAAGATGGGAGTTACCATCACCTTTTCAATATAGAAAGACAAGGTTTCAAATCAAGGTGTCAGGGAAGAATAAGACCTATAACACCTAAAGAATATGGTACGAGCATTAGCTAACAGAAGCAACTCTTCTAAGTACGACTAGAACTCCTCGCTAATCTGCTTTTCTAGGATAGATGAAAAGAACTTTCTCTGAACCACTATCTTTCTTCATTATCTCATTCCTAATTGCACGACTGAACCGGCCTTGGACTCGAACAGAAGGAGCAGTGTAGGAACTCGGTATTCTCCAACCGCATTTCATATAGGGATTGGTCCCAGTATCTCGTCCATGTTTCCGTATCTCGTCCAATACCTTAAAAGATAAACAGAATACAGATACAAGCAGCAACCATTACAATAATTTCAAGGGCAAAAGAAACTAGGGACCCCTTAACTATTCATATAGTAAACTTTTGCCCCCCTAAACCTTTTTTCCCCCTTTTAACAATTTGTCCCTTCAACAATTTACAAGGTAACATTTTAACCCTTCCGGGGTTATTTTTGCACTTCCACAATTTAAATAACATATTTTTTTAATAAAAAAAACAACACACACTCGGTAGCAAATTCTCAGAGTATCTAATTGGTGATTGTATCGCCCTTTAGGATTTTAATATCTAAATGAGAGGAAGAAAATGCAAGAATTGCAGCAAGAGTGTGTGTTGTTTTTTGTTGCCGAGTATGTGTTGTTTGAACATACGAATTGACGCTTTCACCCTTTAAAAAAAGTTCACACTCGCGTCATAAAAACAGAATATTCTGAAGCATATTCTTTTGAAATTAAAAGGGAGGGCCAAAACCTCTTAAATTGTTGGGAAAATTTTTTTAGGGGGGAGGGGGGGCTTAACTATTCAGATAGGGTAGGAACATTGGAAAGAAAAGTGTGATAATGTGAGCGTCCTGAACTTCAAGTAATACCTGTATCTGACACTCATTTCCACGAAGAATGCCATAAATCACCCTGCAAGCTTCCTTCTTGATTTTTCTGTCTCCGCCTTTAGGGTCTTTGTCTTTACGGTCTTCAGTCAACAAGGCCAGCAATTGTGGAAGTGCCCCATTTTTAATTAAGGCCTAAAACACAAGAAAAACTTTGCTAACATCCCTGGCCTCACAAGCAAATCTTATCGTTTCTTTTCAGAGTCTCCCAAAAGCAGCAAATGAACTGAATACGCCACTACAATTGGGTATTTTACTTAAGAAAAAAATGATAGAAAATGTTAAGTTGCAAGCTTAGGCAACAAAGGTATTGTATCATTTACACGTGTCAAAGGATTGATAGAACTAAAGCCAACTCCGCATATGGAGTCCAAACATAATTCAACATGGAGAGCTGTAACAAATTGAACAACATTTTTGACATGTGGATTGTGGAGTAGGGAAAAAATACAGCTAGACAGATAATGTATTACGAAATAATGGAGGGCAAGGCGGCTATCAAGAATACCTGAATGTGGGTTCTTTTAAAAGTAATGAGAGAAACTGTCATGAGTACAGGAATCTGCACCCAAGGAGAAGTATGACTGAAACAAAAAAGATATCACATTCAATACAATTGGCAAAGGCGTGGAAGGAAAGCATAAAAGCACATTAATATCCATTTCACACTCACAGGAGGTGTTCAACAAGTTTAGGACAGAGACCAGCATCCATCAGAGGATCGATTTTGCCATGTACATCAAAAGAGAGGCCATGAATAGCCCAGCATGAATTGATCAGCACTTCCACGTCATCACTATGCAAAAGACGCTCAAGTGTTGTGAGAGCCGGTTTCACCTGACAAAGTCAAAAAAGAATCAATTATCAATCCCTCAAAATACACCACCACCACCACCACCACAACCTAGTTATGCAACTGACCTTCTTATAGGAACTTTCGGATATGTCTTCGCAGAAGATTGACAGTGTCCATGTGAGATTTCTCAGCATTGAAAGTTTTGCATGCTTCCCCAAATTCGCATGCTTCTCCAACTGTTTAAGCAGTGGTACTAATACCCCATTGCTTAGGACGAGGTCACGATACTTACGAGAATCATCAGCAACAATTCCCAGGGCAAATACAGCCTAGCCTAGACATGCATAAGAATTTTCTATGAGCAAAAACCTAACCTTCACAAGAATTCATGTATGTGCATTAAAAATGCCACTTTAAGCTTTTTACCTGCTCACAAACATTGTCACAGGGAGAATCTAGCGACTTAACAAAAGCAGGCATGACCTCATGAAAGGACTCGCCTTAGTCCTTCCACAAGTTCATAAAAATCTTGATGAGAGCCCAGCGACATCGTACAACAAAGGATTCAACCCGTAAACAAAACTATATTCCTAATACTCAAATTGACTTAACACAACCAGTAATGTACAAGCATAAACCTGAAGCTCTAAGAAATCATCTCTCATGAGGAAATGGACAAATCGTCGAACAACTCCATTTTTAACAAGTGTTGTGGGACATTCTCGCTCTGAATGCCGCATGAGAAGAGATATAAGGAAATATTACAGCACATCATCCAAATTCATACAGAATTAGTGGTATGTCTAATATAAAAGACAAGGCTACAAATTTACCAATTGAGACTAATTTCTCAATCTGGGCAGTTGCATGCAGCTGCAAATTAACATCTTCTGACCAAATCTCATCAGACACCTCAGCAAGCGTTGAAGCAAAATCTGCAAACTGTAATCATAACCACAACACAAACACACGAGTATATGACAACAAAAAAATACTTGAAAATAACGGAGTTCATAGAAAACTAATAAGCAAACATAGGATGAATCCAACCACGAATCGGTTATCTGCGCTAAACCCGTTAACCTTGACCAAAAACCACCTAATATTAGGTGAATGGCAGTAAATTAAACATCACACTATATATTTGCTAAGGAAAGCCCACACACACAAATGGAACAATTAAGACAGTGAAAAATAAAAACAAAAATTAAGAAACCTACAATACAATCACCTGCATGGTATCAAATGAGAGGGTACCGGTGTGAGACGATTCATGACCATACCACAAACGATATAGCAACTCAAGCGACCTCATTCGGATCGCTTCCATTTCTTGCTCTCTTCTAAGCCTTCCCTTACCCACATCAAATGACACATTGTTGTAGTGACCGCACTCTACCAGCCTTCCTCCTTCACTCGGCTCCGACAACATCGTTCCTATTTATACGATTCGCGGATCAACAACCTAAAACCAAACCAAAGGAATCAAATGAAATACCACAGCGAATTAGAAAGTTGAAAATTGAAAACAGAGACAGCCATACAAGTTCCGATCATCATCGGATTGTAGAATACCTAGTGATGGTGATTGAATGCGTACACGCCAGAGCGGAAGAGCGGGAAAGGGTTTTGATTAGATGGTTTATATCGACACCGCTATCGGCATTTTAAATTATTATTTTTCAATTATTTGATCACAAAACAAAACCCTCTAAGTGAATATTATACCATTCAAACAATTACACTTTATTTCTTTATAATGGAAGCTTGGTTCGATCAAGCCGCTGAGTATTGGAAACAAGCTATAGCGCTTACTCCTGATAATTATATTGAAGCCCATAATTGGTTGAAGATCACGAGGCGTTTCGTAAAAATATAAAAATAAAAGAGGAAGGAAGCCCTTTGTATTAGAGTATATATTGTGTATTTATGTCATATTCATTGTAATTAATTCAGCATATATTCAGGCGTATAATTAGGCTAAATTAGTGGCTTAGCTGTTACTCTAGTCTAGTATATATTTTGTGTAATATTCTATAATTGTCAATATACAAAACATAATTTCCAAAACTACTCTGTTATGGTATCAGAGCAGTGATCCAGAAAAACCTAAATTTTTTTTTTCAGCCACTGCGGCTACCTTCAAATTGCCGGCTACCTTACCAACGATATCAATGGCGGATCAGAACCCCATCACTTTTAATTCAGTTATTCAGGCACCAATTAAATTGGATGCTACCAATTTTTATCTATGGCATATGCAGTTAGAATCACTACTAATTGGCTACAACCTGTTTAAACACGTTGATGGCATCACGCAACCACCACCGGAGACAATCACTGAAGGCACCACCACCAAACCCAATCCCGATTTTCAGCTATGGCGACGCCAGGACCATTTGTTGCTGAACCTGCTACTCTCATCACTCACGCCGGAGGTGGCGCCACTTCTCTACGGCAAGAAGACTGCGGCGGCGGCGTGGGCAGCCTTGAATGATACCTATGCTAAGCCCTCTCGGGCTCGAATTCGCCTCATCAAAGCTGGGATGAAGGCCCACTTCAGAGGTAATCAATCGGTAACCCAATACATGTATTTTATGAAACAAAAAGCGGACGAATTGGCACTTCTTGGCTCACCTCTCAGCCATGATGACCTTATCGACATTATTCTTGAAAATGTCGGATCTGAATTTCTGGAAATAACACGTGCCATTCAAGCTCGAGATGATGTTATCTCTTTTGAGGAGCTTCACGAGAAACTGTTGCATCAAACCCCTCTTCCGGCGGCGGCTCCTCCTGGTCGGTTTGCTCCCACGGCTCTTGCGGCCTCACTGCACTTCAAGAAGAAGCAGATCCGGTCACTCTCCGAATTACAGGGGTAATTCGACTCAGCACCGTCCTTTTAATTCCACTCAGCAACAGCAAGGAGGCCGGCCCTATCAACAGGCCCATAATGCCAGGCCCAACTCCCAGCAAGGAGGCCGGCCCTCATCTCAAAACAGGGGCTCCAATAATAATCAGAATTATAATAATAATTCGAGTCAGACTCACGGCTCGAATTTCAATAATTCGAACCATACTTCACGTGGGTATCAGGGTAAGTGTCAATTGTGTTATCAATATGGTCATGCTGCTCCTTGGTGTGATCAATTTCAGGTTCAAAGACAGACTCGTCCTCAGGCTAATGTTGCTGCTCCTCCTAATGACTCGGCTCAGTTTGAGTCAAATTCACCAAATTGGCTACTTGATAGTGGCGCTTCACACCATGTGACTTCTGATCTTCAGAATTTATCTCTGCATGCTCCGTACACTGGCACTGATGACATTCTGGTTGGTGATGGTAAGGGTTTATCAATTACTCATACTGGCAGTTCTTTACTTCCCATTACCCCTGATCAATCCCTTACTTTACGTAATGTCCTCTGTGTCCCCAGCATGTCTCGTAATTTACTCTCCATTTCTCAACTTTGCAAAGCTCACAATTTGTCTATTGAGTTCTTACCTTCTGAATTTGTTGTGAAGGACATTCAGAAGAACCAGCCTATCCTACGTGGTCCGGTTAGAAATGGTCTGTACGAGTGGCCCAGTCCTCCTCCCGTTGTGTTTGCTACTAATAAAGCCTCCTCTCAAGATTGGCATCATCGGTTGCGTCATCCGGCTCATACTATTTTATCTTCAATTATTAAGTCTTACAATTTACAGTCCTCGAACTCTTCTTTTACGCATTGTTCAGCATGTTTAACAAATAAGAGTCACAAACACCCCTTTGGTGAATCTACTTTGCATTCTACTCGTCCCCTTGAGATAATTTTTAGTGATGTGTGGACATCACCAATTCTGTCAATTGATGGTTTTAAATACTTTGTCATTTTTGTTGATCACTATACGCGTTATATTTGGATTTATCCGTTAACACGTAAATCTGAGGTTCACTCCACGTTTATTCAATTCTGCGCTATTGTTGAAAAATATTTTGAACAACCAATTAAAGTCCTCTATTCAGATAATGGTGGAGAATTTATATCCCTTCGTGAATATTTTTCAATTAATGGCATTTCGTTTTTCACAACCCCCCCGTATACTCCGGAACATAATGGCATCTCAGAACGTCGTAATATGCATATTGTAGAAACCGGCCTCGCCTTACTTAATCATGCATCTATTCCCTCCTCTTACTGGCCCTTTGCATTCTCTACGGCTGCCTATCTCATCAACCGTATGCCCACTCCCACTCTTCAAATGCGCTCTCCCTACCTATCTCTCTTTCAAAAACCACCTAACTATCACAAACTCCGTGTCTTTGGCTGCCTATGTTATCCCTGGTTACGTCCCTACACCGCCCATAAACTTCAGTCTCGTTCTAAACCTTGCGTCTTTCTTGGTTATGCCCAAAGTCAACATGCCTACTACTGCTATAACATCGAGGAATCCAGGCTTTATGTCTCCCGTCATGTCAACTTTGTCGAATTTGTTTTTCCCTTTGCTTCTCCAACTCTCTCGGCCCCCACCCTCTCCACCACCACCTTAGCTTCTATCTCTGATTGGCTTCCCCCGCCTCCTTCAAATCATCCATCAACTTCACCACCTCCACCACCTCCATCACCTCCACCACCTCCCCCACCCCCATCTCCACCAACCTCTTCATCCTCTCACTCCACTCATCCTATGAGTACTCGGGCCCGCAATAATATCCATAAGCCCATCCAGAAACTCAACCTTCACACGCGCCTCTCTGCCTCTTCTGACTCCGAACCTACCAACATTACTCAAGCCCTCAAAAATCCTAAGTGGAGGGCTGCCATGCAAGAGGAATATGATGCTCTCTTCGTGAATGAGACATGGTCTCTTGTTCCCCGCCACCACAACGAGAATGTCATCAAGTCTAAGTGGATTTTTCGTCTCAAACGTCATCCGGATGGTTCTATTGATCGCCACAAAGCCCGTCTTGTGGCTAAGGGTTTACTCGGCGTCCTGGCATTGACTTTTTCGAGACTTTCATCCTGTGGTCAAACCCACCACAAGATGCGCGTTGTTCTTACCTAGCTCTTTCACATGGGTGGTCATTACGACGACTAGATATTAACAATGCATTTTTACTGGGGCACTTATCGAGGATGTGTATTTAGCCCAACCTCTGGTTTTGTCAAGATCTTGAGCTTCCTAATCATGTGTGTAAGTTGCGTAAGGCTATCTATGGGTTGAAGCAGCTTTCGGGCTTGGTATGAGGAACTTAAAGGGTTTCTCATCACGGTGATTTTAGGAATGCCGATCTTTGACTCGTCGCTATTTATCTACAATCTTTGGTACTATTGTTATTTACCTGTTGGTATATGTGGATGACATCATCATTACGGGTAATGATACTCAGGCACTTGAGCAGTTTATCTCTCTTTTGGGTCGTCGATTTGCGCTCAAGGATCTTGGTTCTCTATCATATTTTCCGGTATTGAGATTTTACACAATGATCACGGTTGTGTGTTATCTCAGAAGCGATATGCTACTGAGCTTCTTACTCGTCTGCATATGGATCAGGCTAATCCTGCATTACACCGATGCCTGGCCGATCTCTCCGACCTTATCGCCAAATCTGGTACCCTCAGATGACGCCATCGAGTATCGTATGGTTATTGGCAGTTTGCAGTATTTGCTCTTCACTCGTCCTGATCTAGCCTTTGCTGTTAACAAATTGTCTCAGTTTATGCATACTCCCACAGATGTACATTAGAATCATGCCAAACGCATGCTTCGCTATTTAGCTGGGACAGTGGATCTAGGCCTTCAGCTCTACCGTGATTCCCCACCGGTTCTTCATGCCTTTTCTGATGCAGACTGGGGTGGCTGCAAGGATGATTATGCTTCTACTGGGGCCTATGTTGTATACCTTGGCAGAAATGCCATCTCTTGGAGCTCCAAGAAGCAGTCCACCATTGCTCGATCCTCTACTGAAGCTGAGTACCGGTCTGTGGCTTCTACTGCTGCTGAGCTACTTTGGGTTACGTTCCTTCTTCATGACCTTGGGTTTCCCATTGCCACAGCTCCGGTTATCTACTGTGACAACTTGGGCACCACACAGTTCTGTCATAATCCTGTTTTTCACTCCAGGATGAAGCACGTTGCTATAGACTACCATTTTATTCGTGATCAGGTACAGCGTGGCTCCTTGCGTGTTGCTCATGTCAGTGCTAAAGATCAACTTGCTGATTGCCTCACCAAGTCTCTCCTCGCTTGGCTTTTACTCATCAGCAGTAGCAAGTTGGGTCTCCTCCTCGTCCAACTTGAGGGGTGGTATTAGAGTATATATTGTGTATTTATGTCATATTCATTGTAATTAATTCAAACATATATTCAAAGCGTATAATTAGGCTAAATTAGTGGCTTAGCTGTTACTCTAGTCTAGTATATATTTTGTGTAATATTCTATAATTGTCAATATACAAAACATAATTTCCAAAACTACTCTGTTACTTTGTTTAACGGTGTCGTTTCATTAAGAGGTGAAAGGACGACCATGAAAAGGCCGACCAAGAAGAACTGTCTCTTATTATCACTATCAAACTTATACTAATAATTAAATTTTAGTTCACGATTAATATAAATACAATTAATTATTATCCTGCCAGCCACCTCTCTCTCCCCTGTCGCCACCCATCCATCTAACTGAAACCTCACCACCATTACCAACCGTGAACACCAACCCATTCATCCGCACCCTAAACCTATAACCATCTTCTCCACCCGTAACCTGCAACCCATCATCTTCTAAACACACCCATCCATGAAATCAATACCAGGGCCGGCCCTCGCATTTGTTGGGCTTAAGACAAAATCCCCGAATTGGGCCTTTTAGTTGAAGTTTTATTTTTATTTTAAAAACATACTTATCGCGTTTTTAACATCCGTAAATACAAAAATCAAGTTATTTGTTAGGTATTTTATTCACAAAGTCTGTTTTTATTTTTGTTTTGAATGTGTTGTTCAGACACTGAAGGTCTGACAGTGTCGCGAAAAAGCAGGGGGGTTCAATTGTGGGATTTTTCATTGGGACACACCATTTCGTAGAAGGGATTTTTCATTGGGACACATCATTTCGGTTGTGCATGTTCATTGGGAAACGAAGGCATGACTGAAGGGAGGGCCGGAACTTAGGAGTGAAAAATGAGTTCTATCTATTTTTGTTTGTTTTATTTATTTTTGTGTGTGCTTTTTCTTTATATAATATGATATATATAATAAATTAATAATATAGATAAAGTCATAAAATAAAAAATAAAAAAACTTGTTTGTATATATCTATTTTTTTGGGGTCAAGTAAATTTTTTTATTTGGGCCTTTATCAATTAGAGTAAAAAAAATTTGGGCATTTATCAAAAAAGAAAATTAACATATTATATTAGGTTGGATCGATTAAATCTACACGAATTTTTTTTTTCTTTAATAAACACGTATGGTTGGGCCCGATATAATTGGGCTTAAGACCCGGGTCTCGCCGGCCTTAGCATAGGGCCGGCCCTGATCAATACTCTTCAACCCAAAATCCTCATTATTTTTTGAAGCTTAAGTAAGGGGGAAAAACAACAACATTCGATGCGATTTACAGATAGGGCGGGAGGGGAGGGGACTATGAAATCCAGGTGGGGGCAGGGTGGTCATCTTCATTTTCTTTGAAGCTGCAACGGCCACACAATAAAAGGACATTTGATACGATTTACAATTAGGGAAAAGGGAGGGGGGACGTGAAATCAGGTGGGGGAGGCCGCGTTTTGCAGCAAGGGTGAGGGAGGGAGGCCGCGTTTTGCATTAGGGGTGGGGTGGATCTGATTTTGCTGCAATTTCAGCAGGGAAATGGGACAGGCAGTTGGGAAAGGAGAGTGAGAGCATCCACAACAATACCCTTTAAACCCACAATGGACACCTCATAAACGAAGCAGGATTCCCTGCAATATCATCTTGCTGTGATTATTGAAATTGGCTGTTTGATGTGTTTTTTTTTTGTTTTTTTTTTGGAATATCAAACCTAAAAAATTATATACAAACCTAAAAAATTATAAACCTAAAAAATACTATAAAATTATATACTAACCTAAAAAAAACCATATACAAACCTAAAAAATTATATGAAACTATGTAATACAAACACATAAGATTACTATAAAATACTACAATAACAAACTATAAAAAAAACTATAACAAACTATAAAAAAAACTATAAGAAACTATAAAACAACATTTATAATCAAAGTATACTTAAAACCTACTTAAATAACTATAAAAATCATTACAACAAACTATAAAAGACTAAAAACATAAACAATTAGAACTACATTCGCTTTTGATTTTTTATATGTGTTATTATAAACACGATTACACATAAAAAATACGTAGAGCAGTAAATTACTAAGTCTGAGGTTGAAAAGATAACACAATTTACATATAAGAAAAACAACATAATTTTTAAAATAACATTATTTACATATAAATAAAATAACACAATATTAATATTATTTTTAAAACCGAATAGAAATCTATTTAAAATAATATATATATTACATTCGCTTTAATAATTATAATTAAAATAATAATAATTTGTTATTGTAGTGAAAATAATAAGTGTTATATAAAAATGAAAAGAAAAAAATATGAAATTTTAAAAGCATACGAAGTGAGTGAATCTGACTAAATGATCACGGCAGAAAACCGAACCAGGCGGTTTCTTGTTGAAAAAAAAGCAGGTTTCTCTCGCCGGGTTCGTCAAACCGTGAGTTAGTAAAAACCGGTGATTCACCATTTGGCCACCTCTAGCCACAGTGGACACCCAACACACCCCCATCCCGTAAAATTCTCTACTCTCACCTCGAAATATCAAGGAGGTGAAAGAGGCAATTTTGTGGAAAAAAAAAACTCTCTCTCCAACTTTTACACATATTCAAAAGTTTTTCTCTTTCTTCTTGCTGAAAAAACTTGTCTCTTTCTTATTGAATAAAGCTTTCCTCCCTCCACTCACCGAAGCATGGAAGATTGAGCATAGCAAAGCATCCCCTGGATATGGTCTAGTGGTGAAGGTATGGGTGTTGTAGTGACCGCCTGAACTATAAGCTGGAGGTCAGCGGTTCGATTCGGTTAGGGTTTAACCGTTTTCTTGAGCATAGCAAAGCAAACCAACTGGTTTTTAACCACTGCAAAGCTCGTCTCTTTCTTATTTCAACTACATCGAAGCAATTGTTGTTTGTTTTTTTTTTTTTTTTAGAGTTTGTAATAGGAAAATATTAAAAAGGAATAATAGAGAATATATTATTAAAAAAAGGAAAAATATATTGATGGTTAGGTTTGTTAGTTGAGATGAAAGAGAAAAGTTGTTTATTGGGGTTGTATAGAGGTTGCTTAATGAAATGAACTTTTTTTTGTGTTGAAAAAGTGTAATTGAAACGGAAAACGATGTGTTTGGAGGGATTAATTGGAGGATATCATTAGGGTTGCTCTTCCTTTATAACAGCAGGCTGTTGTGAACTTATTTACAGTAGATGATCTCTCCTCCTTATAAACGAGCAAGGGTCATCTGCTGTGTTAAGAGGAAGAAGGCTGAATCGGGAAATTCGAACTGACATTTAAACAAAAAAAATAAAAGAAAAAACATGAAATATATGTTTTTCAACATCAGAGCAGCATACATCAGCAAGATAGACAACAGAGGATCCCGATTCTTTATAAACACCTGTATCTCTAAAATATGTTAACTCACTCTTAAAAAATAGGACGTCACTTAACATGAATAGTTCATTACTTTTCGGCCACTTTTTCACTTTAACCCTCTCTCTCCTCTCATATCTTTCCTTCCCTCTTCTTTTTTATTGCATTATTTTCTTTTTCTCATTTGGTCAAATGAAATTTGCCATTACAAGAGCACTTTTATTCTGATATTTTTCATTTTACACAATGTTTTTTTTTTTATATTCTGGATAAAAATTATATTGAAGAAGAACAGAGTTTTTGAGCTAGAAAATTGGCCGAGTAAATGAGAGATGTTGTAGTAGTGTGGTGTTGGTGGTGGGAAGTATTTGAGGTGTTGTATTGGGAGCCATTATTGGATTGGATTTTTTAGGGTGTTAAAAAGGTGAAATTGAAAGGTGTTTAAAGGATGATATATGGAGTAACCATTGTAGATAATCTGAGGTGGTTGATGGATTGGGGGGCGACTGGATGGTTTTAGAGGTGGTTTGATTTCAGTGTTAATGGCGGTTTTTGTGTGGTTTTCAGGGTTGAGGGTGGCGGAAGGTGGGTGAAGATGGTTGAGATAGCTATTGGTGTTAAGGGAGAAATGGATAAAGATCAGTTTATTTTGATATTTTTTTAGATTGATGGACATAATAGTTTTTTAAAAATTTGTAGTATGTGAAATAATTTTGTTATTATTTTTGTGGTGTTTGAAGTAAAAAAATTTTGTAATAAAAATATTATCGTGGTGTCGGGAGTAATTTAAGGAGTGTCAGCAACATATGTGGTGCCGAGAGCAATAATGTGCCGATAGAAGCCGTCTTTGATTATTCTTTTTTTGTGACAGGTCAATGGGCCGTCGTAGTCGTGCGTCTTACGGGCTGAGCTGTTTGCCTTCTGGTAAATGGTGTGAAAGTCATTCTATTTTCTCCTATCGTCATCAAACTTTTTACTATTTGACACCTTTTTTAACTTCGGGCAATACACATGTATTTTTTTTTTAACTTCCGACACCACACTATCAACGTCGATGCCACCGACACCTTTTCAAAAATAACGTCAGTGAATTCGAAGTTACTAACTTGTGACATTTTTATAACTATAATGTCAATATCACTAACTTTAGTTTCGAAAAGTATTATCAGTGTCACATACTTTATTTTTCAAAACTAACATCAGTGTCACTAGTCATTGACCTTACTTTCATGAAAAATAATCGTGATGACCGAAATAAGTTTTACAGTGTTTTAAGTAAAATGGTGCGAATAGTAAAAAGTATGGTATCAATAGAAGACTTCTTTCTAAAAGGACGTACAAATATATTTGTAAACTCGATGGTTTGTAAAGCCGTTATTTTAAAAATCGATTATTGTATTGATTATTGACTTTTCAAACATTTACAATACAAAAAACAATTCTAGACCGTATAAACATCTTTTTGAAAGTTGATTGTACGTGATACCGATATTATACTATTTAACGGTCAGTTGGTTGTTATGCAAATAGATTTTACATGTTTTTGGGAAATGAATTTAGCCTAGTGATACTAACCATTGCATATCATGATCGATTCTATTGTTCGATTCTCATTCCCGCCCCCAATGTAATAAAAATCACCTTTCTCATTCCCCAGTTTCAAAAAAAAAATATATTCTTCATGTAACGCCCATATCCTGGATATCGAGTTACCCGGAAAATAAATGTTCGACATGTGAATTTTAGAGAAAACCCTAAAACCCACGGGTGGGGTAACAATACTACCTCAACATTGTGCCACTACACATTTGTAATCATCGTGTACTTACATAATGTTGGATACAATACACTAGTATTATCATTTTTCGATTGGTTGAAGCTAATTATTGGCTTGGTGCATTTTTGGATGCAAAATCGCTAGCATTATGCATGCTTGAGATGGATCGAATTTTAAGGCCAGGTGGACGTGTATTTATATGCGATACAATTTCTGTTGTGGATGAAGTCGAAGCAATGCGTTGGCATGTAACAGTCAGATACACAGAGCTGAGGATGGACCTCGTTCTAGCTATAGGATCTTGGTATGTGATAAACTCCTCTATACATAGCGGACATGAATCATGATCTTAACACGTTGATTGATCAACGATTCTAAATGATACTTGTGACCAAGAAGGGTATGCACGTTAAACGCATGTAACGTTTTTAGATGGTATGCGTGTCTGAAATGTTGTACGAAGGGTATGTGACAATCAAAGACACCGAGGAGGGACCCCATTTTAGCTATAGGATCTTGGTATGTAATGAACACCTATATAGCATACATGAATCAGTATGTCTTGACATATTGATCGACGGTTGTAGATGATAGTTGTGAACTTGTGATTGAGGCGGGGTGTTAAGATGTAATAGTTATAGACAATAGGGGTGAGTGAGATGTGGCACGAACGGTATGTAATGGCACGAATGCGGGACCTCATGCTTGTTATGTAATAATTGCTACGATAGTGGACATGAATCTTGATCTCGACTCAATAATTAATCAACGGTTTTAGATGATAATTGTGAAAGATGTGACGTATATGTTATGTATGTAACGGTTTTTAATGATTTTGTAGTTTATAATGAAGAGAAATGATAGTGACACAATCAAATTGATCACAACTGGTGACACAACTCAATCTCTCATTCTTGATTTTGATAAGTCTACATCACAACCACTTGAGATTGATCAAAGTCAAGGGTGGGTGATTAGATTGCGTCATTCGTTGTGTCATTATCATTACCCTTGTCAAACCCCTATAGAAAAATAATCAGATGTACAGAGTATTTGCACCTGTTGAAGTTGATGATTATCAATTAGTGTAGTGTAGTCATAAGGAATATGGTTTATTATAAATGATTTAATTGTTTTGGTGTTTTTTTCTTGAAAGCTGATTGTTTATACTTGTTTAATGGTTTATTCTGTGTATATAATTATCTTTTTGGTTGGGTATGTGTATCTATTTTTTTTATAGGGTATATCTGTATAATAATAATAATAATAATAATAATAATAATAATAATAATAATAATAATTTATTGAAAAGAATGAGTTCTAGTGACAAAACTGTTTGTCAATATTAAGTAGTATAAAGAGAAAAAGTGTTTCACCCTTTGGTGACAAAAATCATTTAGTGAGGATTTTTTCAACTTTTCGTGAGAAAACTATGGTCACAGTTAATGACTTTTGGTGAGAAATATAAAGGATTGTCACCAAAAAACTTGGTGACAAAGTTTATATGTTTGTCGCGCTAGACTATGCTTTGGCGATTAATATGTAACTTGTCACGACAGAACCCTTTACCGACACTGCATACCCAACAAACAGGGTGACAAAAAAATTTAGTCGCGATATCCTTCCTGACGAAAGTAGGCACTTTTCGCGACGAAATTTTTCGTCACGAAAAGATCTTTTTTTTTGTAGTGTGTCTCATTATTTAAGTTTTGGTTAGGGAGAATACTACTTCAACTTTGTCATAAAATGAAGATGTATGTATTAAATATACTGGGAGGACACATGTTTATGTTATATTCCTGCAAAAAATGAAAAAAAAATAATCATATTTTTGGTTTAAAGGAGATATTTATATTAATTGAAACAAAAAACTGTACAAATTCAAAGAGGGGCACAAAAAAACATCATACTTTACAACAACAACAACAACAACAACAACAATTAAAAAAAAACAAACATTTTACACGATACAAAGTAATAAAGATGATTAAATCCTAAAAAACAAAAATACAATAACACAGCACCAGATGCCTATATCAAAGCCAAACGAGTACAAGAATCCACCTTAAGAATATTTCAATGTGTAAGGACAAATTAAGACTCTTTCAATGGACTAAAATTAATTTATCATTATCGATGATTAAAACGTACGTGTAATACTGACCAATACACACACAACACACACATATATATATATATATATATAATATGTATACATATATATGTATGTATATATATTGTCACACCAATGATGAGACGACTTGTGCTTTCAACATCAAAATAGTCGTTTTTGTTGTTTTTTAATGATCGTCTAAATAATTAGTCTCATGAAATAATCAACAACTTTTTCTTCTCTTCTTTTGTAGTAAGATTTAATAGCTATATAAAAGAAATTAATATAGTGTTTGTTCAATAGGGAATCATGTAAATTAATGTTATAAATGACATTCTTCTCTGTTGATTTTTTTTTTGGTTCCTTCTGATTTTGATAGAGAGGCTTGTCCACAAAGTTAATACTATATGTTTGTTGGGTATTTTTTTTTGTTGCATTTTTTAATTAATGAATAACTTCTTGATGCTCCGTTTAAAATGTGTCGAACACATGATTTTGATAGGGCCGAGATCCGGGTACTTGCGGCTCGTATAAAATGAAGTAATATGTGAAATAATTAGAACCATACGCTTTATAGATTGGAATCGTTGATTAATAGGTTGCCATTCAATGAAATCAACAAGCTTTTTTTAAAGCAAATTTATATGATTATTGTGTTTTTAAAACTTATATTTATTTTATATATAAAGTAATATGAATCACACGTTCATGGGGAATGATTAGAGTGTTTTAAATTATATACTTATTTTATAGTGTATATAGTATATATATAGAGTAAAATGAATCATACTCTGCATGGGGCTTTAGGTACATCTAGAAGAACAAATAAATAACGGTATGGGGAAAAAGGTAAAGAAAATATGCCAATTTATGAGTTCCAATGCAAATTTTAAAACTTTAATACGATTTACAAAGTTGACAACGGTATTCTTTGTTATTTTTACTACTCCCTCCGTTTTTTTTTTAGAAACCCCTCCGTTTTTTTATTTGTTATATTTCAAATTTTACTATGTTTTATTTATTTGTCATTTTATATTTCTAATACATCATTTTTTTTTCCTCCTTTACCAATAAACTATTTACATCTCCAATAAAAACATACATTTCCAATACTAAAAACTTTTTTACCAAAGTATTTACATCTTTAATAAAAAAATGCATTTTCAATACTATATTTTAGACATATTAATTACTTTCTTAATCTGTGTAATTTTTCTTTCTGCAAAAGATAAAAAAACGAAGGGAGTACCACATACCGCTTCTATATTCAAAAAGTAATTTTAGTGATATAATCAACGTCATAAACTGAGGGACATTTATTCGCATAATAACTAATGTATTCGTTGTCTCATATCTACCGATGTACCACATCATTTTTACTGAATCGATCATGTAAAAGTCAAATGTATGGGGCAATATTCGACCTTTCACAATGTCGAACATGATTCGACTTTAATTAACAGGATCGCATGTTGCCTCATACATTCGACTTTCACATGGTCAATTCTACTGTGGTGCAAAGGTAGTGTACGCGGTACACGGAATATCGGTTGTGGTATGAATAAAGACCCCTAATCAAACTAATGTGATAATATGATCACTTATGTTGTGATGGTAAAATTCTTTTTTACATAAATTATATCGTTGAATTACAATCTCTTCCAAAAGCTTAACATGATGGGAGGTAAATAATTAACATTTTATATTGTTTAACACGTCCCTCAACTGTGGCCTATAAATATGTTATAATTTAACAAGCCCTCTCAAATGTGGTCTATTATATTATATAGATTTTATATACTTTAATACGTCACTCAAGTGTAGACCTATAAATTGATGAAAGATAGTAATTAATATTTTATATACTTTAACACGGCATCCTGGTCTATTATATTTTTTCAGAGAGGCTAACTTTTTTTAGAGGGCTGAATATAATGTTTGTAGAGATATTTGAGCATGCATAACCTCCCGATCTGATACAATGTTGAAATACATGATTCTCAAAAGATTAAGCGGATGAGAAATAAGTAATTATTACTTTAACACGCATCCTAAAATATAAACTTAACAATCATATTATCGAATGTCTCACTGGCATATCAGATTATATCATTCGTTATATCATATTATCATGACACTAACATTACTTATCATCAACTCTACTTTGGCGGAGGTTTCACCTTTTGAGATGCAATAAGGACCACACTTGATAAATATTGGGGGAGTAGTTTAAAAGGACAAAAAAAAGGGGGAAAATATGAATCAGGACAGTGAAAATATAAATTAGGTAATAAGGACAAATTCACTGCATTCATGCTTGCGAAAAATCCATTGTTCATCGCGCGAATCGAATTCTAAATATAATGTTTCACTATCGCGTTGGAATAAGGATGTGTCCTTTTACTGTAAAAATATTTCATCATCTTTCTTCGATATTTCTATGTTCAAATTGTCTTTTTTGACAATAAACCCATAAATATTTAGGTAAAGTTATTACCTAAGGCTAACCACAGTAGTGACTCCTTATAGATCTTCCCATTTACATTAAAGTTTATTTTTTCAACACCCAATAAAACCACCAACTCCAATAATCACTCCTTATACAATTTCTCAAATTTATTTTTTCTCTCATCTCAACTAACAAACCAACATATTTTCCCCATTTTTTCTTTTTATTTTCCCATAAAATTAAAATGAAATATTTTATAGTTACAAAATGATATTTTAATATGCCATATGCGTTTATAAAATTTTATTGTGTCAATCGTTGTGACACAACCAGCGTACATATAATTCAACTTTTTTATCTTTAAGTTTTGAACAATTACATCAACTGAAATTTTGGCAAGATAATCTTCTTAAAAAAACATTTGATAGGATAAAACACTAAAAAGAACAAAAAAAAAAAAAAAAAAAACAAACAAAACACCATTTCACAAGATTAGAATATTGGTGAAAAGTTGAAGGAGAGAGAAAATATAACTACTATTCATCTCAACAGACACCCTAATATTGGAGAGTGTCTTAACTTTTTTAAAGGATAAGGAATCGAATGAGTTGCCACAGTGAGCTTCAAATATATATGTTCACCCTATATCTAATTTAGGGAGGGGAAATTCTAACATGAAGACTCTCCTATAGGGAGATGATAAATCTTCCCACACTGGAAACTCTAAGTGACTGGTAATCGTTGAATACGGGAAGTTTTTGCGTAGTGTGTACCTACGTAGGTATACATTACGTGGCACACTTCTGTCCACACGATTTCATTCTACATTTAAACTACATGGTTCGATCACATAAATCTCATATGCACTCACACGTGAGACGCACTACCCAAAAATTTCCCGTTGAATACAAGTCAATACTTTTAGGTCAAAATCAAGTTATCAGTATCTAACACGCCGACTTATAATTATTTTATTTTATCTTTGCACTAGTCATTCTTCTTCCACGTTCAACGCACCCACTTTGGTTATTATTTTATTCGATTGTACTTAAAATGGTAGGTACACCCTAGGGCGTAGGACAAGGACGGCATGGTTTCAAATTAATACTACTATTTCCGACCCAAAATAGAAATTTTATTTATTTTGGGTAAATTTTCACAGGAAAAAAGTGGATAGATACTATACATTACATAGAGAAATGAATAAAATATTATGACTATCATTAATTCAATTTCAATAGTTATAGAATAATGATAAATGTGTATTGTTAATGAAATATTGGTAAGTTTGAAAATAAATGCTAAATTTTTGTAATGTAAAATGATTTATATTTTGGATGAAATTAAATGCATAGAATGACTTATATTTTATAACGGGTGTTGTAGTATCACAACCAATTCAATACAAATATGTCACAACACGATGTAATAATGAAACCTATCATAAATTCATAATGTACACTTATTTGACGTAAATGCTAGTGAACAAGTGATATAATATAATTTTATATTATGGGTCAAGGTGGGACTCCCGTTAATACATCATATACAATGATAATTGTATAAAATGAGGTTGTAATTATTACTCGTTATGTTTATATGGGTGACGGGCCAGAATGACAAAATAAGATACAAAATTGAAAAAAAAATTAAAAGAAAAAAAGATAGTGGTTGAGAAAACAAACAACGTGTGTTCTATGCATTATTACACGTCACACAAAGAATAACGTAAAGAATACGCTTTTATTATTCTCAACCACTACTTTTTTTCCATTTTAGATTAAAAACAGTCTTCCACAACCTTTAACATTTCTATTTATATTCTAATTTCCTATATGGAGTTTCTCAAAATAAAAAAAAAATAAAAAATTCTATATGGACATAGATCCAAATATATATATATATATATGGACATGAAGGGTTTGCTTATGGTTTAAAGATGAGATGTTGAATGTAAATGAAAATTGTTTGTTAATGTTAATAGTAAAAAGTAAAAAGTAAAAAGTAAAAGTAATCTATTCAGATAATTTGGTATATTCTGGAGAAACAAATTAAGGCATATAAACCAAAAAGTTGAGGGAAGTGTCACTTTTGATCATGTTTTTTTTTTCTTCCCTGAAGATATACACTAAATGGTCTAAATGGGAAGTTTTTGCCTACACCTCCATATATGCAAAGTATAGTGCATGACATTATCCACATTGTATGCTTTTAAATTGAATTTACACTTCGTTGAATCTCAGATCAATTCATGCCACTACTATACAAAACTTCCCCGGTCTAGAGGGGTCATAATATATATAATTGAAAGTTTTGCTGAATTCCACTAATTACTCATACTTATTCCAATTTTTTCGGAATAAATTTTTTAAGGGAAGAGAATGTTACATTAGGTTGAGAAAATAAAAGTCTTGAAAAAAAAAGTGTCCTTTTGGAAGGAAAAGTTACTCATAAAAAGTGTTCTGCAGGTTGTTGCTACATATATTATGCAGTGTTTCGTTTGCATGCTGATCATAGACTTCAAAGCCATGACGAGGAGTGTTTTTTCTGGGGAGGCACATACGCATCACCAACGGAAAATTCAATAGTAGAGCTGGAAGGTTTGCAGTATGCCTAAAAAGAGTATGGACTTTAAAGACCTCATCAATTATAATTTGGCCCTTTTAGCTAAGCATCCGTGAAGAATTTTATGTAATCTTACGTCCCTTGTGAGCCTAGTGTTGCAAGGAAATTGTAATCATAATCAGGGGCGGACGCAGGATCTCAGGTGAGGGAGGGATACTATGGGCGAGTGTAAATTCTTAGGAGGAAACAAAAAAAATACACAACATGTATAATAATGTATTTTTCGGATCTGAGAAGGGATAAGTGCCCCCAGCATTGAGGTGGATCCGCCCCTGATCATAATTATAATATCCTAGATGTTGGGCTTGGTAGTATGCCTTCCTTTATTTGGCGTTGCCTTGTCGAGAGATGTGACCTTATTCTCAATGGATCACAATGATGCATTAATTGTTAGTGGAAGTTCCATTTATTTATGTTATAAGTATGCATGGGTGTCTTCTTATAGACAGATGTGACCTTATTATTATTAGTGGATTACATTGATGCATTGGGTGCCTCTCGCTAGCTTCTACATTTCACACGTTGCTTCGACGTCCCTTTAACTTGGACCAAGAGGCTGTCTGTGATCCATTCAAGCTATGTCCCCCCACAATGCTCAAGCCATGTCCCCAAACTTGGACCAAGAGGCTTGTGTCTATGATCTATTCGAGCCAAATTTTCGAGAATAGAACGAGGATTTCATACATGATGCCATTTAACCTTACGAAGGAGCCTAATTGTTGAGAATGGAACGAGGATTCCATACATGATATCATTTACCTTACAAAAGAGCCTAATTGTCGAGAATTAACGCAGATTTCATACATTTATACCATTTACCCTTTCTGAAGCGAGACGCTACTTAATTAAATCCGGTTATCCATGGGCTAGGAGATACTGTCCTTAGCATATCGCTTAAATCCGGATATCCCTCGGCCGAGATACTACCCTTAGCATACCTCTATCCGGATGTCCCTCGGCTAGGAGATACAATCCTTAGCTTACCTCTACCGATGCGACATTGTGATCAAAGAGGTGCTTACAACGCTTAAATCCAGTTATCCCTTGGCTCAACCGCTTTATAATAACCGCAGAAATAAATTCCAATGCATCTTTGAAGGGAAACATATGTCTTTATTAGTAGAATTATTCTGGATCTACATTTACAACAGTTTATATTTCAGATTGATTTGTAAAACAGAAATTTCATTCACATTCTTTGGTTGCATTATTGTAACAACACTAATTAACACAATTCATTTGTAAAACTTAATTAAATATGTACATAGAGTGTAAGTAATAAATATACATATTTATATATATATATATATATATAGATTGCAATTCATAAGAAATAGCCAAGAAAAGTCATTTGAATTTCTTGTACCCTCTAAATTTTCATTAAACGCCTTACAAGTTTTCGAGGCAATTTTTCATTTGAAAAATGAAAATAAAACTAAAATCATAACCATAATAACTAGAAATATAAATTATTATTTTTTTATTAATTAACTACTACAAACTTCTCCTCAAATCCACCACCACTACGCTCACATTATCAGCAGTACGCCTAGCCAAGGCTAATTTCGTCAATAAAATAGACGCATCAGAACAGGCCTTGTCGGAGTTTTCCCCGCCGGCGGCGTCCGTGACGTCATTTTTAGGCTTATGTGCTTGTAAGCACATCCGTGCAACACCACATGCGGTTTCATTTGAGACCACATCCCATAGTCCATCGGTGGCGAGTATTAAACACTCATCGCCGGAGCTCCGGTCGGTGATTGTCACCTCCGGCTCAGATATCACAAAGGGTTTCAAGTAATTGTCCCCAATTGCCCTTGACATTGCCAAAACTCCCAACACTCTTGCTCCATCCCAGTATATAACTCGTCCTCCGGCGGCCTCTATCCGAGTCAACTCGTCGGGTCTATCCGGCTGCAAATCAAGAACACATTAATCACAAATTCAAACAATTCAAATTATTGAGTATAAAAAGAGGAGGCGAAAGAAATTCAATTTTACCTTATGATCAAGGGAAAGAGGGATGGCAGTGCCGTTACGGCAAAGGACGGCGCGAGAATCGCCGCAATTAGAGACGATGATTTTCTCCGGTGTGACGACGGCGACGACAGCCGTGGATCCGACGGCGTCACACTGAGGTGTTCGGAGCTCACACCGGCAAGGAGATGAGGCAACACCAGCTGAGCTAGACCACTCAATTATCTCTTTATCCATGCGGGAAAAGCTAGTTGTCATCATTTCATGCCATGATCGTTGATCTCCATCGATTTCAAGCTCGTCTCGAACGATCTCGTGCATTCTATCCTTGCATTTCATGGCAACCTGAATAGAAAACAGAAAAAAAAAAAAATTAAACAAAAAATTGAGAAATTTACAGTTTTTGAATATGTTATATTATGTGTTCGAATCGATCAATGGAGGTGAAAGCTTACATGGGAGCAACCATGGCCGTCGTAAACACCGTAGAAATGTAGAGAATTGTGATTTTCATGACCATTAGAGAACGAAGGATGAATAGCGACGGCATCTTCCATGTCACGTCTTCTACCACAAACAGAAGTCATCCCAAACTTAGGTTGCTCCGCCTTAACCGGCGTCGATTCAACTCCTAACGACGATAAACTCAACGTGCCATTTCCATGCAAATTCTTCGAACTGGATCCACTATTTCCCATTACCTTAATCCCATCCACCACTTCCGGTGGTGAAGCAACAGGCTTTCCAAACTTCTGCCGCTTGTTCGGCGGAGCCACCTCCGCCGCTACATCAGGAGCAAAGAACCTGAATTGATGAATCTCCATTCTCCTTCTCCTAGCAGATTCCGAACTCGGCTCCACTGGCTTCGCCGTCTCCGTTTCAACTCCAGCATTACAGATTCCGGCCATTTATTAAAATAAAAACAAAGCAAAACAACTGAAAATTAAAATTATATTTATTTCTAGAGAGAAATTTTTTTTGAGAGAATGTGAAGAGCAGAGAGGGAGAAGCTCGTGAAGAAGAAACTTCTATGTATAAAGGAAGGTTCACGGGTAGCTGCCCGTCACCGTCACGGGCAGAGTCCGACACGTACAGTTGTTGTGACGTTAGGGACAAAGACGAAGATCTTGACCGTTGATTTTTTTGATCAATGCCTTCTCATGTTAGGAGAGAATACCACGTGTTAAGCCTAATAGTTAGGGAAAAATACGTGGACCAATTAGAAATTAACACAGGAGAGGGTGGTGTAGACAACCTTTTCTGACCACCCCATGTGGTCCTAGTGTAGGGGTGGGGGTAAAGGGGACCCATATGGTTGTTATTCGTTTTCCTAGTCTGCTCCCAACATTATAATATAACTTTGTCTGAGCATACAAAACGTGGCAAGATCGTATGATACGAGAATCTTGCCTTTTGATTTTCTATTTCAACTCTTCATCCCTCGCGTGTATTGCACTTTCTCGTCTCGAGAATGACATTTCTATCCCATTTTGTCTACGTATATCTCTCGTATACGTAGATAAACAAAATCTACTAACAGGATTAACAAACTATACTAATGAGGAATTACGTTCGATTTACATTCATAACAAAACTCTATGGACGAAACGGTGCAGGTCATTTTGTTTGGAGCTCAACCTCAGGTCATCACTAATATCATAGCAGAAAGTAGAAATATTTTGATATCTATGTTGTCAATGCATTATCTCGAGAGTTAAATAAATAAGGAACTGATTTCCAATAGGATAATTAGTTGTAGAATAAAACTCTAATCGTAGAGCACTTTGTAAATGACCCGTTTAAGATTCAGATATGGATAAGTTGTTCTCCGTGTAGTAAGATTGTCTGTTTAATGGTACTCCGATTATGTTCATAAGTAGGTTTCTAGTAAAACCCTAATCTAGTAAAAATGGAGTATCTAAGAATAAAACGAAATATCTATCACTTCAAATATGCCATTTACTAAAACGAAAAAAGGAAAAGAAAAAAAAAAAAAAAAAGTGTTTTTGGGTATAACAATGTGGTTAAAACGAATGGAATGATTGAGCATTCCACTCCACAAAGTTAAGTTGGTCGTCTATGAACTGCCCAAGAACATCATTAGCATTCCACAACCAATGAGCAAAATACTTTAGATTGAAATAGGTGGTTTTTATTTTCGATACATCAAAAATCTTATTTAAATCAGTTCAATACAGTTAGTTGTTTTAGTTCAACACACACGATCATATAAATATAGTCTATTAGCCTAACCGAACATTAATTCCTGATTCCGTCTTTGTTCATATGTGCATTACATCTCTCACATAAACTATTAATGGTCATATTCCTCTCGACCCTTAGTTTGTTAGTGAGAGTTGTGTCATGAACCTAGATGACTAATGATTGACTACAAACACATGCATTGGCGCTCACCTGCGTGTCCGGTTTGGGTCGAGGTTTGGAAGTAGAAGGGAGGACCCATATGACTATTCATTCACTATGCGTGTTACCGCCTCCATCCGGCTAGCCGGTCCGGTTCGGGTAAGTGTTTAGGCTTGATTGTAAGAAATATTATCGGATAAAATGTCTAACATTTTTTCAACAAAGATTAATTATGTTAAGTCCAACCCGTAGAAAATTCTACCCAGTTTGTTTATTGGTGTGAATTTCGAGCAGTGTTAACTCACATGCATGACAATCAAAGTGTTGTGGTGATTTGGTTCGTAGTTCAACAATCAAAATTGAACCGATGTAAACCAAAAACGAATAACCGAAAGGTCTTATTCAGTTTTCCTTCTTATCTATAGATTCAGTACACCGGGAATGAAAATGATGCATAAGAGACACAAGAATATATATGAAATACACTAAAAACGAATTCATAACATTCAAACACTTCGCGGATTCTTCTGTCATGAAGGTTTTGTAGAACACATTTCGATTCCTTTTAAGTCATTTTAGTTGAAATGCTACTTTGAATCGAAGGTAACCTTATTTGTATTTTGAAAGACGATTATTATTCTTACCACCTTGTATACATAAGTGGCACAACATCGTTTTTAGTACATATACACCGTTACACTAGCCTCATCGATATATAGTTCTAAGGTTTTTTTTTTTTTTTTTATTTTTTAATTCTATTTGTTGTAATATTAATCATGCATGATACATTTTTTCTTAACAAACGAAACAAATTTTTTTCGAAAGATGTGAGGATAAGTATTACCATCGCTTAGAATATATGTTTCATTTTAAATGCTTTTATACTGATTAAAAAGTTGTTAAATGAAATAAATTTTAATAAGAAATAACTAAAATATCATTTAACTATCATTAATTAAATGATTATAAAAGATTAAAAGTAAATAATTGTTAATAAGTTTAAAGATAAGATAAAAAAGAAATAATAAATGTTAATGTAGTTTGACTTATATTTTGAAACAAACAAAAAGAGATGAGTGACTTATATTTAGGACGTACAGAGGGATGTACGCACTATGCATTAACATTTTTTTATAATGTTTCTACCTTTCTGTTCAAATTGATTTAATAATATATAACGGTATTCTGTTTCAATACTTGAATATCGGTTACTCTTAATTGTACCTTAGACAAAAACCTTTGTCGCAATCGATATAATCGTATGATACATTTTTTTACGATTTTTGCATGATATATTTACAAAAAGTATAAATATGTTTGTACATTTGTTTACTTTTGTCTTTATACACATAGAAGTGAGAAAGGTGAAATGCATTATGGAAAATTAAAAATAAGTATGTTTACTTAACGTACTACTGGACTCTTCTTTCATCATTACATAACTCAAAATAATACAATTTTGATATTGTCAATTGTGTGTATAGAACGTGTTTCAAGTATAATAAAAATACTTTTTTAAAAACAATTTTGGTTTTGTTTTCTTTGTTTAGTTTATGTTGTGAGAAGCTTTTTCAAGTATAATATGTCTTCGGAAAATTCATGTAACTAGTTCTTAATGTATATTTTAGTACGAATAGTGAAGATAAGTTAATATTATGTTGTTGTTATGGACCTTTGTATAATCAAATGGGTTATAAACTTATAATATGAATTAAACATTTCTTTATGTGCTATTTAAGTGCTCCTACATTTTTACGTGTTTGCCAAATGTTCTTGGTATCGCGATCGACCTTCGATCGCATTGGGTGTATGAGTAGTTTGATTACCCATGTTTCAACTCAATGTATTACATGGATACCGTGATCATTCGTGTCACGTGCATCGATGTTAGATTGTCATATTAGCCAAGTTGCATCATTGCATCTAGGATGGGTTTTCGCCATGGCGTTGTATCATTGAATATCTAATATTATGTGTTGAAACAATGAACATTACAAGCAAGATAAGAACATGGATATGCTAAGAACCAAAACATATGGTGTAGGTTAAGAAGTCTGAACATGAATGTGCAAGATGAACTAAAGTAATTAATACGACATGGTTTTCATGCATTGTTAACAATACGCTTTTAAAGTAGTTTGGTTATACCTTAAGCTTTATCCTAAATCTGTTTTATAAACCGGATGAAGTAAATTCATGTCTCTCGGCTTATAACAATAATTAATCGCACTTTTTGACCTTCTTAGTTTCTCGCACAAGCATACTCATTTCTTTTTAAAATAAGAATGTATGCATGCATCGTAACGCCCGCTCCCGGATACCGAGCTCTTATCCGAAAGAGAAACGTTTGGCTCAGATAGCATTAAATAAATCTAATACTATATGCCACCTTTACATCGTCAGATCAAAATAAAGGAAACGGAAGCTAAAAAGTCTCGGTAAAACATAAATGCTACTATGAATAGAAATTAACCATAGTAAAGATGGATAGTTAAAATTACAACGATTTAAAAACAAAGCCTTACACACTACGAGGTCTCAAAAGAACAAACTTAACTTTAAAAAAACTAGAAGTAAAAGTACAACAAGTTTAGAAAGAAATGATACATCTAGTCTAGTACAAACTTTAAAGGAAAAATAAACTAAAAGCATCTTCAAGGCATCAATGTCCTCAAAAGTCATCATCTACGCTTGGTCAACATGTTCGTCTTCTCACCCCACAATGCATACAAAAGAAAATGCAAAGAAGGTAAGTACAAAGTACTTAGTAAAAGTGAGAAGCTAACGAATAACTAAGTTCTACAACAAAAAGTTCTTTTTATTATTATTATTATGTTATCTTTATCAGAGATCGACTCAATCTAGGGTTCACTCAATGTCCATCAACATGTCATGACTATACGTTTCTAGCTTAACTTATCTTAGTTACTTCATCACTCAAGAGCACTATGCATGATGTGTATCCATCACGAGATATACTTGCCAACTACGGTGAATAGCACTGATAGTCCTGGGATCTCCCCGGTATGCAAATACGTTCGATGAATTTCCTCCACTACCCTTCAGCCTTTTGAGCCAATAGCGTTGTTCACCTTTTATGAACGTATCACATCGCCGATATGAATTGATGTCTAACCGAGAATAGGTGACGTTTTATCTTTTACTACCACGTATGTAACTTTATTGTGTATTAACTAGCCACCTAAGTGTTTTCAAGTAAGCTCCCTCATATAAACTACTCTCTTCTTAGACCACTGATACGCATAAGGCCTAACAATTACATGTATATTGATGAACTCTAGTTCATCAAAGCACAAGTCATTTCATGCTCTTCCGACGGATCCGAACTTCAACTCCATTTAAGAGTACATTCGTGCCAAAACTAAATGAATCGTAAACTCAATCGAAGCTTGTTAAGGTTTAATTAATGTTATAAGACCAAATGATAACAATTTAACATATTACAAAACCCTAAAACATGATTTTCTACACTTAATCGATTCCTAACCCAAACCAAACACGCTTATCAACAAATTACTCGTAAAGACAATAGAGAGAACTCAACTCAAATATACCAAAAATATCACATCTTATTAATTACAACTTAGCATGAATTCTATCACCATACAACACAAAAACTCACCAAAACTCAACCTATCATTATAAAACTATAATTACTCATTAGGAAGAGCCTCTTATCTTAATTGCCAGCAAAACCGATCCAAAACCTTCAAGAAAAAGCTGAACTTCTAAGCCTTCAACTTGTAACCTAATTAAACAACAAGTAAACCTAAAAATCCTATCTTTCTTGAAATTCCCGAATTGAAAAAGTATGTAAAAATGACTACTACCTAAATTAAATGCTTTGAACCTATTTTTAGAATGATCTACGCTCCAAGACGATCGTTTTGATTACTTATGGCTGAAAACTGAGCTACGGATTAAAAGATACGAATTTTTGAAGAAACGAACTCGACGATTAGGGCTAAACTGAAAACTTACAGAATAAGGATATTTTATTTTCCAAAGTTGCGTCTCGTCGCGGTGATCACTTTTCTCTACTGCGGCATCTTAAAACGATGAACGGATTTGCTGCACAGTTGAAGACTATGTTCTCCCTTTTTTTCACGTTCTTCTGCTTCTGTTTCCTCTATGAAGCGCCGATCCCCTTCTCTTTTTTATCCAGAAATTACGTCCAAACTAATAAGAGATTTTGGGGGTTTATTTCCTTTTTATATCCATTTAATTAAATTCCTTAATTAAATAACTAAATCCTTTTAATTAAATCCTTTTAATTAAATAACAATTAATAATTAGTCATATCAAAAATACCCAATTACTACTTTGCCATTTTCAAAAGTCGGGATGTTACATTCCTTCCTCCCTTAAGTGGAGTGTCGCCTCGAAACTCGAACATAACTGGAGGTACTTGAACTCGACTTCATAGAGCGCCTAGTTGTACGCCTTCTTCCTTGACTTTCTTTATCCACCACTCCAAAGTGCACTTGTTTCTTCCGCATACATGAAGATCTCTTCAATTACTACGAGGTCCATGCTTGCTTCCACATCAACATTGGTTAAGCAATTTACTTATGTTTGACACAAACTTGTTGTAGAACCGCAATGATCCCAGCTAAAGGACTTCTGAGTCTCGTTGGGATGGAGAACATGCATTTGCCATACATTCTCTTGACGATCTGATCCAATCCTTATGTCAGTAAGGGTTAGCTTGGAAAAACAAACAGAGTTTGAAGGTGACATGTTGAGCACCAGGAAGCCTAAACCATTTAGAAATAAAAAAAGAGGGCAGAATCTCAACATGCAGGAGCTTTAGAGACAAAACGAGTACACCAAAAGGTCTCAGAATGAAATAAAAGTGAACTTGTCAAGGAAAAATCAAAGTCTGCATTATTCAAACAGAGGTTATTTCAAGATTAAAAAGGAGATAGGGTTTTCCTCATGACAATGTAAGGGAAAATCAAATTTAAAAAAGTAAGCGATAAACAAGTTTTCAAGTGAAGGGGAAAAGACACTTAAGAATTTTTGGATAAAGTTTGGCTTCAAAGAATTAACTCAAACTTTCAAATGAAGTGTGAAAGATCATTGATGATCCAATTCAAAGTTTCAAGATTGCACCACTCAAGAGGAATAGCACACTGCCGAGGAATAAGGGCTCAAGGTTATTCCTCATGTGGGAAAAAAAAGGTTAAGACAAAATAGACATTTCAACCAGTGTAACAAAATTGTAATAGAAACGCCAAAATAGAAGAAGAAATATCAAAAGTGTGTCTGGCGGTTAATGGCTCTAAATGGCCCGAAAGAGATTTAAAACTAATAAGGTACAAGGTGCATTAATCTGAATTAGAGAACAGAAGTTTAGGAATTCAAAAGTTGATTGACTAAATAGGTTTGGAAGGCACCTTGGCAAAGACTACCTTCTGCTTGAAACTGGTTTAGCATAAATTGCAAGAAGGTTAAAGATATGTAGCTGAAGATGGATGTCAAGGCAGGATTAAAGATCCAACTGGTAAGAATATGAGATGCATACCTTGAAAGAACGAAGTAGCATTAGATGGAAAGATTACAAAATCAACACTACCCTTAGGAGGGAAGCTGAGAATAAACACAAGTAAAAAGAATGTTTTGATGTTAAAAGGTTCAGTCAAATTTGTACTTGAAAAGAATAATGGAGAGTTTTCCAATCAAAATGTTTTGTATCGGGTTTTTTTTTGGGGTGCAACAATGCAGAGTTAGAGGAGGGAACTTGTTCCTTGATTTGACAAGTAAGGAAGCATGGATTTGTTCAAAAGAAATGCTTATGGAGATATATTTCTTAGGTAATTCATAACAACAAGTGAAGATGATTTGTTGAGCTTAAAGATTTCAAGTGAGGGATTACATGAGAAATAAATTACCAGAAAAGGTATAATTACAAAAGGGCATGAAAAGGGTGTGCACATCAAACATGGCATGCTGGAGGATAGCATCTTGGTTCTTGTTTATAACTGCAAAAGAAACAACAATGTTAACTTTACAAACATTCTACCATGAGACATATCCTAGGGAAAGATCGCTTCAGAAACCTTCTAAGACATAACACCCATAACTTGCTACACTCTTAGCCCAAACCTCACCAAAGATGTGAGGATCCCTTTTAGGTGGCTGTGTACGATATTACTCTGGATCTGACATTATCAATTTGTACAACCCAAACAAAAAGGAATTTGAGCATGATCAAAAGATAAAAGATTTAGATACTGGAGTTTCCTAGATGACATAAAAATATTAGAATTTTTGGATGAGAGGGAGTCAGTCAAAAACAATTATTTTTGCCGATTACACAAGCTGTCAGAATTTTCTGATTAATAAACACTGGTTTGAACTGCAGATTATTATCAAACAAAAAGGAATTTGAACTTGATTCCAAAAACAAAGTTGTAGATAAAATTGTTTTCTGAAACATATCAAAAATTGAGGTCATTTGAAGATGCTTAACCTGTTCAAAATAGAAGAAGAAGTGAAGGTGCTGCTGCAGATTTTCTGGACAGAGTGTCCGGCAATAACATGGATTTTCTGAACAATCCATAAAGATTATCAAATCAATGTAAAAAGATAAATTGTAGATAAGACAGTAATCTACATTGATGAAAAAATTTCAGAATTTTTGGAGCAGCGGAAAAATAGTGTTATGTTAAAGGAAAACATGGGAACAAAAAGCATTCACCAGTGTTGAATAGAGCCAACCATGAGGACGATTAAAATTATGTCTAAAGAAAGAAACTTTAACACTGATAATTGAAACGAGTAAGAAGTACTTGGAAAGGATAAAATTTGCATATGGAGTTCGTGTGGAACCCATCTCGAGCAAAGCAAGGCCAAGAATTTTGGTAAACATAAACCAAGCGATAGCTTAAAAGAGAAATAGAGGATTTATTGAGTTTAGTCTTTAAACAAAAGGGATGTTTGTTAAACACATTAAGTGCTTATTCTGAAAAAATTAAGTCATAATTAATTAAGAGTTGTTTGTTAATAATTTTTCACACCTCTTGTTTTATTAAGTGGATCAGAATTCTTCGGCAATTTCTTCATCCAATTTTCAGCGAGTCTGCTGCCACTTAACGCTGAAAAGTAGTAAAAGTAGTAACCCAGTTTTTTTTTTCCGGACCTCGTGCATTCTATCATACATGTAAATTAAAAATAATCTTTTTTTATCTACTGTTGATCATTGTATGTCTTTTTTATTTTATTTTTATTTTTATTTTCTTAGCTATTGTATTTACATGTCAAATAAATTTTCCGCCATAAAAACTGCTCTTATTATAACATATAAATAATACACATATGACAGTATTATACAAACCTGCACATATGTATTTTTTTACGGATATTTAAATATACACATGTACGCATACTTTTGTCTCCACTTGAATTCGAATTCGAAACCTCCGGGATAAGGACCACACGCAAAGCTATATATATATTATTTTTTTATTTATATAAGTGTTCTAGCATTTTGCATTAAAATATGTATTGTTTGTGCACATTATATACTTTTTTAATATATAAAATTTTCTAAGGTAAAATTGTAAAGTTAAGCGTTTTTACATTTCAGATGGATGTAGTTATCAAACATTTTAAGATTTCAGATTTCAGATGCTTATTATATTCAGACTTCAGATTTCAGATTTCAGACTTCAGATTTAACAAACAGGCCCAAAAAGTTGTCTGTACTAAAACATCTTGTAGGGAATGCATTGAGGGTAATCACTAGGATGCAAAAGTGTGTTGCCCCGAAATAGCTAAACATGATATAGTTGGATGGATATGCAAATGTCAGTTCAAATAGTTCGAAGGATGAGAAACTTATTTTCCTTAAATCAAACATTTGACACGATGAAAACATCTTAAAAAAATAAGGCACATCAAAGAATGTACACACTTGGAAAACAAAACTTCGTAATAAGGGACTTTTACCAAGTTTTGTAAGTTTCAAATTGAGGATTTAACTAGACATAGGTTACAATTAGTATGGATGGGGAAACATTTGAAATCGAGATAACCAAGTAGGAAAGTAGATGATTATAAAGAGAACCTTATTGATGAAGACATAAGATTGGAAAAATCACCACACAATCAAGCTTTTGCCATCGAGGAGCACTATAACGACAACACCTAGTCTCTACATACCAAACTTCTTATCCTAGGTAACAACTAGCTTAAGAATCAGATAAATCAAAGTATTCTCATCTCTTATAACCTACTACACCATAACTTACAGGGTGAAAGAAAGACATCTATCCTTTCTTGACCAGAGGACTTAATTGGTTTTGAGAAATTCAGGTGCATACATAAGCCATGAAATAATTGATTTGCACAAAACCATACTGAACTAATTTTGAACATGAGGCAAAGAGAAAATCTGTGGGTATATAAGTTTTACATATGATGCTCAAAAATAAAAATTTTTGGGAAGCCATAGGTCGGTCAAAATAATTCTTTTCATCTACTGCTATAAGCTGTCAAAAAATTTCAGGACTTCATCAACTGTCGTGTGTTGCAGATTGTACTCAGACCAAAACGAATTTGCACTTCGTTCCAAAATAAAAATTATAGTGCAGGATATTTTCTACAACATATCAAAAATCCAAGTCATTTGGAGGTGTTTAGCTTGTTCAAAACATAATGATAAGTAAGAGTACCGCTGCAGAATTTTCTGAACAGAGTACCCCTCCTTGTTAAACAATTTGTGAGCAATCCATATTGAAAACTAAATTTATGTAAAGAGAGAAATTGTTGATAAGACAAATTTCTAATTGGCTGAAAATTTACAGAATTCTTGGAACAAAAAAAATGATATAACATGACATGTAGAAACGTGAACAAAACCGTTTACTCGTTTTGCACAACACCAAGTTACAAGGAAGTGATTTGAACCATATGTAGCATTACGAAAGCATTAAAACCTCAAAAAGAAAGAACATTAGAGAAAGATTTGAAGATTCCAAAAGGAAAGAGGGATCCTATTAAGGGTTCTCAAAAGGAACAAAACTTAAGAGGATCATATAAGAGATGTGAGCTTAAAACCCAACCTAACTTTCGCCTAAGGAGACTTTTCACTTGCTCCTAGTGCAACTTAACCACGGTCTAAGGATTCCTAATCCTACGAGAATTTACCACCAAGATCAAGAGAGATCAGAAAGGTTCTAAAAGGGCTAAAGAAATCCTATCTTAGAGGGAAGAAGCCTAGGAAATAAATGACGTTTCTCTTTGATACCAACTGTAACGCCCCACTCCCGGATACCGAGCCCTTATCCGGAAGAAAAACGTTCGGCGCGTATAGCATTAAATAAATCTAATATTATACGCCGCCTCTACGTTGTCGTATCAAAATAAAGCAAACGGAAGCTAAAAATCTCGGTAAAAACATAAATGCTACTATGAATAGAAATTAACCATACAAAAGATGGATAGTTAAAATTACAACGACGAAAAAAACAAAGCCTTACACAATACGATGTCTCAAAAGAACAAACTTAACTTTCAAAAGTCTATAAGTAAAAGTACAACAAGTCTAGAAAGAAATGATAAGTCTAGTCTAGTACAACCTTTTAGAAGGAAAAATAAACTAAAATCATCTTCAAGGCATCAATGTCCTCAAAAGTCGTCATCTACGCTTGGTCAACCTGTTCGTCTTTTCACCCCATAATGCATACAAAAGAAAATGCAAAGGAGGTAAGTACAAAGTAATTAGTAGAAGTGAGAAGATAACGAATAACTAAGTTCTACAACAAAAGGTTCTTTTTATTATTATTATGTTATCTTTATCAGAGATCGACTCATCTAAAGTTCACTCCATGTCTATTAACTTGTCATGACTATACGTTTCTAGCTTAACATATCTTGGTTACGTCATCACTCAAGGGCACTATGCATGATGTGTATCCATCACGAGATATACTTGCCAACTACGGTGAATAGCACCGATAGTCCCGGGATCTCCCCGGTATGCATATATGTTCGATGAAATTCCTCCACTACCCTTCAGCATTTTGAGCCAGTAGCATTGTTCACCTTTTATGAACGTATCACATCGCAGATATGAATTGGTGCCTAACCGAGAATATGTGACGTTTTATCTTTTACTACCACGTATGTAACTTTATTGTGTATTAACTAGCCACCTAAGTGTTTTCAAGTAAGCTCCCTCACATACACTACTCTTTTTCCTAGACCACTAGACACGGACAAGGCCTAACAATTACACAGACATTGATGAACTCTAGTTCATCAAAGCACAAGCCCTTTCATGCTCTTCCGACGGATCTGAAGTTCAACTCCCTTTAAGAGTACATTCGGTGCCGAAACTAAATGAATCAGAAGCTCAATTGAAGCTTGTTAAGGTTTAATTAATGTTATAAGACCAAAGGATAACAATTAGAACGTATTACAAAACCCTAAAACACGATTTTCTACACTTAATCGATTCCTATCCCAAACCAAACACTTTATCAACAAATTACTCAGAAAAACAGCAGTAGAACTCAACTCAAATATACCAAAAATATCATATCTCATTAATTACAGCACATCATGAATTCTATCACCAAACAACACCAAAACTCATCAGAACTCAACATATCGTTATAAAACTATAATTACTCATTAGGAAGAACCTCTTACCTTAATTTCCAGCAAAACCGATACAAAACCTTCAAGAAAAAACTGAACTTCTAAGCCTTCAACTTGTAACCTAATTAAACAACAAGTAAACTTAAAAACTCTATCTTTCTTGAAAATCCGAATTGAAAAAGTGTGTAAAACTGCATTTTACGTGAATTAAAAGCTGTGAACCTATTTTTAGAATGATCTACGCTCCAAGACGATCATTTGGACTACTCATGGCTGAAAAACAGAGCTACGGATTAAAAGATATGAATTTTTGAAGAAACGAACTCGACGATTACGAAAAACTAGGGCTAAACTGAAAACTTACAAAATAAGGATATTTTATTTTCCAAAATTGCGTCTCGCGGTGATCACTTTTCTCTACTGCGGCATCTTGAAACAATGAACGGATTTACCGCACGGTTGAAGATATATTCTCCCTTTTTTCGCGTTCTTCTACGTCTGTTTCCTCCATGAAGCGCCGATCCCCTTCTCTCTTTTTTCCAGAAATTGCGTCCAAACTAATAAGAGATTTTGGGGGATTATTTCCTTTTTATAGACATTTAATTAAATACCTTAATTAAATAACTAAATCATTTTAATTATATCCTTTGTAATTAAATAAATAAGACAATTAATAATTAGCTAAAAATACCTATTCATTACTTTGCCCTTTCTGAAAAATCGGGATGTTACATGTTCTACCTGAAAAGTATGATGGAGAGCTTGGAAAACAAGTTTAAAATGAAGTTCATGGAGTTAACTATGGTTAACTGGTGGCTTTAGTATGCCAAGTTAATTATTTTAGTTTCATTTTTCAGTTATTTATGAATCGAATTATGGTAGTAGTGGTATCATGATGTGTTGTATTTTTGGAAGACCTTGAAGGTCTATTTCTCGAGTCTCAACATATTTATTTTCTCTGTGATTTCTTTATTACTCTCATATCACGTCTCAGACTTACGTGAGTTTTATGGTAGTCTCTAAAAGTAACGTGTTGAACATTTCAATTTCGAATAAGGACTATGGACTCAGTATCTGAAAGCAACGTTACAGTTTCAAACTTTATGTTCAAATTGATTTGATATATATATATATATATATATATATATATATATATATATATATAAAATATATCCTACTATATATAATAAGAAAGAAGTGTGTTAAGGGAGTGTAACAAGTGTAATTTTTTCATTGGCTCTCCTTTTTTTTTTTTTTTTTTTACTGTTCATCAGCCTGACCCAAAATATTTTGTTTTTATTTTTATTTTTACTGTTCATGGCCCGGTCCACATTTTTTTCGGTAAGAAGGGTTGAGCTTAAATTGTTTCTATTTTGGATGACTCAACGTGATCACATTTTAATGTGCGAATATATGTAAAGAAAGATATGACTATTTTCAAAATATATAAGAACGACTTGTCATTTACACGATCTTTCAGATCATACCAAAAAAATTGTGTTGACGTTATATTAAATATTATAAATTTCTTAAAATAAATTCATTTCATAAAAATATATCGCTTCAGACACGGCGATATGACTTATTTCAAGATATAAGCGCCACTTATACGTCAGATACACGATCTTTATATCACGCCAAAAATTGGATTTGACGATTATACTAAATATTAAATTTTTGAAATGAATTTTTTTGCGTAAAAAACATATCGCTTATATAAAATATTAAATATCCCGAAAAAAAAATTTCGCCACAAATATTGTTAAACCGACTATAGTGTATTGTTGATTTAATTTCTATGGAAATTGAATTGTGTATTTTACCATTGCCGTTAAAATTAAGCCAGATATGAGAATAAAAAAAAAAAAAGCGGTTTGGTAGTGTCGAAAAGGTGTCGATTTTTGTGTCATGGAGTATTGAGAGTGTGTTAGATTTTAATTAAAATTTTAATTAATATTCATTTCATCAACCGACACCGTTGGATATGGCATCATCGTGTATCGGCGTGTCGTGTCGTGTTTTGGTAGAACACGTGTTGTTGTAAATAATGTCAAGATAATTTCATTTTTTCGGTTAAAATAGATTTAAGTATTAATTGAAAAAATTGTTCAAGAGTGTTCGAAAAGATCCATACGATGTCGGAGGTGTCGGATATTCATTTCATCAACCGACACGCGCCGGACATGCCATCGTGAATGTATCGAGCGTATCATGTCGTGTTGGTTGTCGGACACGATCGATACCTTTTATAGTTTACTCGGGTTTTTATTTCATCCTCTATGATTATTACATTTTCACGATTCACTTTTAATTTTCACATTTGGTGATTATAAAATAAACCGAAAGACTAATAATGCAGAGAAAGACGATGCTTTCTTGGATGTTTGATATTCCACATTTTCCCTATATCCTTTACATATTCCAACGACTCATTATTTATTATAATATACTGTTACATCTCTGGCCTGAAACCAAAATCCAATTCATCAACGATGCATACATACGTTAAATTGCATTGTATATTTACAATCTGGGACACCGGAAATGCGTAGCACGTGTGCCTATTTTCCTAGTATATATATATATATATATGTGTGTGTGTGTGTGTGTGTGTGTGTGTGAAAGAACAAATATATTTAGCTTTGTTTACGTTTGTCTATATAAACTTAGAGATGAGAAAGGTGAGAATGAATTATGGAGCTTGAAATGTTTGTGCTACAACAAAATATACTCTACAAGTATCATAACATATTTTTAATCCATTTTATGGAACTCATATGGTTCAATAGGTTCGATATCATATTCAATGATTGCAAAGTTGTTGTGTATAATATTATGTCTATTTTGTTGCGGCACTATCACTATCCGGACGGAAAAAAAATTTATGTTTACTTAACGTACTAATGACTTTTTCTTTCTATCGTGACATAACTCAAAATAATACAATTTTGATATTGTCAATTGTGTGTATGGAACGTGTTTCAAGTATAATAATAAAAAATCTACTGATATTTTGTTGAGCCAAATATTTATTTATTTTATTTTTGAATTGTAGAGCCAAATTTGAGGACCACGTATATGCATGTGCGAGTGAATTAAAGCAAAAGAAGGTGAATTATTATTATTATTAAATGTATTTTTTTTTTCTTTTTTTGAAAAAATGTATTTTTTTTTTCATTAATGTTTTTGCAGAGGAGATAGTCTACGTGACGAATTGGTAATGGACAGATGTGGGGTCCTTAAATCAGCATCGCATTGACGTTTGCGGAATATATCTGAAAAATAAATTAAAAATAAATAAACTATTATCTTCATTGGTCGAAACGTGGTGGTATCTGACGTGGTGCTGAAGGTGCATTTTCCTAGTCTTCTATTTGCTATACACGTTGATGGACCATTATGAGTGGGAAGTTTTTATGTGATATATTCACATTCAATTAATTAATTCCAGAATAAATCCTGATAACATAATTCAATTCGCTTAAAAAATAAAGTGTTGAGTTTGTCAAAGAAGTCAGATTCAGATATATGCAGGGTACACCCAATAACTTTCCACTATGACTAAGTTTCTATATATGTTGGGAAATGTTTAACGATCCACGCGACATCATAACTTGTGATGCCAAGTCGAATTTGATCATTAACTAGTCGAATGCGTGGATGTTCGACTAAGTAAGGGCCGTAAGTGACCGGAATACATTTATGAGTTACTCGTCTTCGACACGTGAAGATGTTTGGCTCGATTTGGTGTTTTCTGAGTTTGAGTTTGAATTCGATTTACTCAGATAGTTATGCGAGCCAGTTTCGAGTTTTAAAATATAATAATTGAGTTCAATAATCATAAATCGAGTCGTATTATCAGACGAGTCGAGTTTGATTTTGCCATATTATTTAAAAATCAAGTGAATTATAAATAATAATAAAAAATCGAGCTTAAGAGCAGAGTCGAGTTGTATCAAGTACTTTACAAGTCGAGTACGATCTATACTTTTAATGGCTCGGTCGAGCTCGAGCCTAGTTTCGACCCTGAGTTTTTTAAGTTGAGACAAGCTCGACTACTCGAGTCTTGAAGAATATCATCGTGGTTCGGCTCGATTAAACCTTTATATCGACTATTGAGATGAGGTTTGACTTTTTAGCAATTAAACCAATTTTTTTTTTAAAAGACCAAAATATTTTCGAAAATAGGTTCGATGGAGTGTCATAAAGAGTTTTTTTTGTGTTATCTTGTTTATTTGTAATTATATGAAGTAATTTTATATTGTGTTATCTTGTTTATTTCATAAAACGAACGACATATTCAGACAAGTCATCTCTATAAACTCCAACCGCACCACAACTAGAGACATGATTACAATTGCAGCTAGGGAATTGCTTAAGCATTAAAAATTCATCCTATAAATCCTCAGGTTGGTGTAATAATTAGTCATATTGAGTTTACCTTGCTTATAGAGTTCACTTCTTCGAGTAGATCTGACACTCTAAAATGTTCTTCATGCAAAAATATCTCATGTAAAACAATGTCCTCAACTTTTGCTAAATTGAGCCACATAACACTTTATGCAATTGAAGCTGACATTGAATTTAGAATCCACGACAAGACAATGTTGTTGCATTGCTCCCAAGCATGACAATCTGATTTGTCATCAACGACATATCCAGATTTTCTAATGATGAAAGAGAGCTAGTTCTTTGACATAAGCGCCATCTGCATCGATAATAGTTGCTTCTCGAGAGAGGAGGTTGAACAAGTGCAAGTGATGGATTTTCATTAGGGTGAAAATAATTTGAGAGGACCGATTTTATTTTGGTTTTTGATTTTGATTCGCCATTAAATAAGAAACTGCTATGAAATCTAAAACATATCATCACAGCTCTGGCCAGTAATGGACATCCCTTAAAAAAAACAAAAGCATTGGTATCAATGACTTGCACGAAGATGTCATCGTTTTTTTAAGGGATGTCCAATGTACTTACCTCAAATGCATGTTTATTTAAGTGTTTGGGGGAGAGAAGACGAACATGTAAATCTGGAGTTCGAGGAGGACTTTGATGATGACGTTTGAGGACGCCGGAGTTGAAGCATTTATTTACTCATGTTTTTATTTGTTATTTAGGCTCGAAGTTGTTCAGAAACTATGTATTTCTCTTTTAGTATACGTTTGGAGGTTTTTCATACGTTTGGTTTTCGTTTGATTTCTTTTCCCAATGTAATAAATGTTACATTTCTATCTTTAGATATTGAGTTTCTATTCTTGGTTGTTTGGAAAAAAAATTACCCGAGTCTTTTTGCTTCCGTTTTGCTTAACTCGATACGACGTAGTAGAGGCTTACGTATAAAGTGAAATTTATTTTATTTTATACGCGCTTAACGCCTTTCCGGATAAGGACTCGTGTCCGGGAACGGGCGTTATAGCTTGGTATCGTGAGCTAAGCGCCTTTAGCCTTCCTTTCTTTTAAGATAAGATTTCTTTAGATCTTTTAAGAACGCTCTAGTTTTCTTTGATCATCATGATGGTGTTCACCGTAACCGAGCGGTGTGTAAGCTTCGAGAGTGCGGCGTGAGAGTCCGACGCCGGTTGTAGGAGGCAGTTTTGTGAGGCATAATCCTTCACCTCTCCCGAACTACACCCCGCCCCCTCATACTACGACCCTCACACCTCTATCTCAGCGGAGTCTGTCACCACGGCCACGTCAGAATCTTACACCACAACCTCAACCAAGGTACAACTACATCTATGGAGAACCCGGGGAAGCCCCCACCCGTGTCACTATAGTAGGAGACATTCCACCAGTCAGTGTACCCCCAGCAACCAACATTTACCCTCCACTAGTGAGTGTCTACCCCCACCGGTAAGCCACCCCTCTCCACCTATTTTTCCACCATCAGCAACATCAGACCTTTTATCCACCACCAGTAGGTCACACCCATCGACCTACTATACCCCTTTCACCACGTTTTGATCACTAGCAAGGCATTGGTTATCCACCCTACTATTTCTATCAACCACCACCATACCAGCAACAACCTTATCAGCAAGAAATACCTTTTGGATACGAACCAGCTCCACCAGTTAGACCGGATTTTGAGCAAGCACCACCAGTTGATTGGTACACATGGCTAAGAAGGAACCGAGTTCAAGACTTCTTTGGGAATGTGGAACATTCAAAGGCTGAAGAATGGTCAGGAGTTTCGAGAAAGCTTGCCAGAACATAAACGTCCCTGAATCTGAGATGGCCCAGTTAGCAGTTGGTTTTCTTTTGGGTGCGGCTGAAGCTTGGATTGATGCTATATAGAGTAGCAGCGGGAAAGTGACAGATTGGGAAAGCTTTATGGTTATGTTTTTCAATGAGTATTTTCTAGCAACAGTGCAAGCAAACAAGGCGAGCCAGTTCTTAAAACTTAAGCAGGGTATTCATTTGACGGTATCTCAGTATACCAACAAGTTCAACGAGTTGGGAAGGTTCTACCCTGAACTTATGAAGGTTGAAGAGAGGAAGATGGCACTTTACAAAGAAGGATTATCCCATGAGATACAATCTAGTATGCTAGGTTTCACGGAAAAGAACATGGCTGAACTTCTGAATAAAGCCTTGAAGGTTGAGACCTTCAGGAAAAAGGCCACCGTGGTTATTGGGAACAAGAGAAGTTTTGGAGCAAGTCAAGGCTATAACTGAGGAGCACCGCAGCAGAATGCCAAGAAGACGACAGCCCCTGTGGTAGGTAAACCTCCAACCGGTGCACCACTTTGCCTTAAGTGCAATAGGAATCACTCAGGTGAGTGCCGAGTTCATGTAAATGGTTTTTATCTCTATGGAGAAAATGGACATTTTGCTAAGACCTGTCTGACGAAGGGAGTTTCTAGTAATCAGAAGCATGGAAATGGAAAAGGTGGCCAAAGTCGCCCAATTCGAGTGTTTGTAGTAGATGCTGAGTATGCTGAGGCAGACGACAATGTTATTTCAGGTACCTTTATTGTTTATATTGATTTACTAGAGTACTTTATATCACGATTTAAATCATGTTGTATTTGTATTTAAATAAATGAATTCACATCATAGGTACAATAATAGTAGACAACTTAGCAGTTACGACCTTGTTTGATACGGGAGCGTCTAACACCTTTGTGTCAACTAAGATAGCTAAGAAGCTTAACTTATGTTCGGAGGATTTTGCATCACTAAACAAAAAAAATAATTTATAAACCTATACCTAACATGCAAACTAACTCCTAACCGACCGAATATCGGGTAATTGCTAGCATAGTAGGTAAGTACGGTATCGATCCACAGGAAATGGGATGTTGAATCTAATCTTATTAATTCCTTAAATTGTTACTACTATTTATTACTAAACCTAAACTAAAACGGAAAATAAACCGGACAGAGGATTGTCACCCAAAGCCGTGAAGGATAAAAGCGATAATAAATAAATAAAATCGTAAATGAAAAGAACATAAAACAAAGATACATGGGATCAAACAATATACAAACCAAGTGATCTCAATCCTAGTTCATCTCAAGATTTTAATTCAATATTGTGGTTTCACCTATCAAAGGTATGAATTCCTACTTCCGTAAGTAATCCGTCTATCAATCTCATCATCTTCCGATCTATAGATATTAACGCTCTCAAAACAAGGTGCAAGATTTATTAGATCTAACAACCTAGAAATCTAACCTATCAACTTCCGTTATGTCAAGGTTAAAAATCTCATCTTTCCTATGGTGATCTAAGGTTTACACCGACTCTCGTCATACGGTAAACATCAATAAGCAATTCATCTTCCGATATTGATTGCATAGCACATAAACATAGGAAGATACAAAACGAATCAAAGATCATAAAAATAAAACAGGGATCGAATAAATTAAGAAGATAAACTCACATAGTTTATACAATGGATGATCTCCATGAATCACAAATAAAACAAAAGCATCCTAATCTAACCCGGATCACCCGAGCACAAGGCTCGGGTGATCGCCTTGAAACCCTCGAGAGCGGCCGCTTTGTGGTATTTTTTTCGTGTAAAATCTGATTGTCAATTAGGGTTGGGCGACGCGGCTATATATAGAAAAGTAAGTCGGCCGCGGACGCCCGTCTGGAACAACTGGACGCCCGCCCAACATATCGACGCTAGGCGAGCGCCGTCTACCAATGTCCAAACTCTCTGTACCAAATTTCTTCTTTGGACGCCAGTCTGATTAAATGGACGCCCGTTTGGTCTAGACGGGACATGAACGAACGTCCAGAATGCCTGGAAGCTGATTTCTTCATCTTTATCCTTTTCTTCTCATCCCTATCTCTTCTCTTCATCAGAAAATCCGAATGCAACCTCTTCTAATCCTCTTCTAGCTCGAAAACATGTATCTAAAAGATAGTGAAACATACCAAAGCGTAACATAACTCCAAAATAATATAAAATCACAATTTAAGCACATAATTCGTTACGTTTTGCAATTTAACTATTGAAAACACCACTTGCTCAATATTTCAATATAAAGCTCGATTTCTATGAGAAACATACGCATATGGGGAAAATTGATATAAAACATATCCTTATAAAACGTATAAAATCACCCTTAACAACTCCCCCACACTTAAACCTTGCTCGTCCCGAGCAAGACAAAACAAAATCAAGACTCGAGACATATAAACATTTATGCAAATATAAAGCATATTCAATAGTTTAGAGGTTCACCCAAGTGTGTGTGCATAGCCATAACAAATTTCCACTAAATCCACACTTGAAATTGATTCAAGCAAAACTAGCCAACATCCCATTTAAAATAGAAATATAAAAACGATTATAACATGCACCTCACAAAACATACATATTCGAAAAGAATAATAAAATGCGTTTAGGATCTTTCCGACATACTCAGAGGATAATCCTTACAACATATCTTTCAGTTTATACTGGGGATAGTTAGAAGATAACTAAGGTTTCCAACCATCTTTTCACAATCCTATTCGCTAATTTTTCTTAAAGTGCTCTTAATTACACACGTATAGCATATGCCCTCATTCCCAGCAATAGGACGTTTCGTGATAACACCCTATTGGACTACTATCATCAGGCAATGGAGCTATTGAACCTCATAGTGGTATAGGACATTTCGTGATAATGCCCTACCGCACTCAAATCATTGGCAATTTACTTCCGACACTTATATATATATATATATATATATATATATATATATATATATATATATATATATATATATATCTTATTCATATTATTCATCTTAGATTGGTATACAAACCTTAAATTATATCCCTCCTATCACATTCAAACTTTCAGATATTCACAGTATGTCATACTTTAATATTAAACACAAACTATTAAAATTTTCAAAATTCGTATGTAAGCAAAGAATCATGCGATAATCATCAAAAATCTCTAATCAAATGGGCATAGCTCTAAAATATAGCTCATCATTTGCTATGGCACGTGAAAAATAATGTTGGGTGAGACATCTAAATTTACTAAATATGCAATATACAGCATCAATGACTATAGAAATAACGAACAAAGATATGCATTGCCGACTCGGGACAAAACAAAAACTTGAAAATTTTAGCTCATTTTACATAGAATCATAACGAATTAAGCAAACGATATGTAGATACACCAAACCATTCCACTCCCCCACACTTAAATTACAACATGTCCTCATGTTGTTGATGTATAACATTTATATGATAAAAATTACGATGTTTTATATACGTTATCGACTCTTTTTATATAAAATATAAGAAATTATAACGATAATCTTATAAAATATTAATAGTTATGAATAAATCTAAATACTATAAAAATCTAGTAAAAGTGATAAAAAGTTATAAATTTTGTACCGGGTTAATAACCGGAGTGTCGTGTCAGATTTACGTGGGTATTTTTTGGTATTTTATTTACAGATCTTAGGTAAACCAAGACCCCGAGTGACGACACTTTTTGAAGTAAAATCGTATCTTTTGAAGGAATTAAGGAAGTGCCACGAGATTTAAAGTTCAAGTGGATCAATGGTTCGTGACACCATTATCGAATTATATTTTCGACGAACAAATGGCCCATCAAAAAGGCATTTTCTGAAGAAGAGTCCTTCATGGAAGTTATAGATCTTTTCAAGAGCTTTCCAATGCTTCTTGAATTATGTCATTTGGAGATCCAGAGCTCAAGTTATGATTTTATCAAGTTTCAGATCAAGTTATGGAATAAAAAGCTACCCGGATCAATCCGGATTAACCTCGGATCGATCCGAGGAAACATAATCATTATCCAAAGATGTGGTCCTGCAGAGAATAATCTGAGGGATAATATTTTTATTCCCGGATCGATCCGCCTTTTCGGATCGATCCGCCCTCAAAATCTTGCCTATAAGAAAGCAACTTTTGCATACAATGAGGGGTACCAATATATTTTCTTAACCTCTTCTTCTTAGTAGTAGTATGTATGTATATATGCCTTATGCCATAAATAAAGTAGTATCGTTATAATGCTCGAGAAATTATCAGAAGATCAATGTTGTTGAAGTCGTTGTAACATCCGGAAGAATACAGCTTCTGATTCAACAGTTGTAATCGGGTAAAATTTCTAAAGTATTTATGTTTGTTATGTTTGTTTTTATCTTTTATAATGTTAGTAGGCTAAATCTAATAACTAGCCAAAGTTATGTAATCGCGTTTTATTTCGATCTTTTCGTAAAGGAATGTCGTCTAAGTAAAATTGACTAAAATTGAGTTAATTGAATCTTTTTCTATTTAGTAACGTATTGATAATATTCGGATTGACGTAATTAACCAAGATGAATCGCACCATATAACCTAACGATGAACCGACCAGATAAGTTAGGATATGAAATAAAAGATAGAAAAATCGGAGGGTAAAATTGGCCGTGCGAAAGCGTGACTACGGAATCCTATTTCCTACCCGGGGGCAGATTTGTCTTGGGAAAGATAGATCTTATTAAAATTGTGCTCGAGATCATAATAATGTTAAAATCAACAGTTTAATTGAAACTAACACCGGAAAGTTAAATCGATCTGACAACCGGAGCCTTTTGAATAACATCGCCATCCGACAAATGGAATAACCTCTTTATCCGGGGTAGATTTGTACTGCACTGCTCGCACTAATCGAGATTAGCATGGGGCGGTTGTGGAGATTGAATCGATGACAATGACATATGAAAATTTCATACGCCGTGTGAGGAGGAATTGTTAACCTCGTGAGTGCACCGCTTCATTTACTCAATTGGACCTAATATAAAAGGAAAGATCGAGCGCATTCCATTCATCAAAAGATCGTATAAATCAATTATATAAACTTTGGCTAGTTCTATAAACTTATCTGTCTAAACTATATATTGGTAACGATATATTTATATATATATATATATATATATATTTTGCAATTTATGTACATCTATATATATTTATATATCTATATATATTATATTAGAATAATTTTTAAATTACGCATTTATTTTATGTTAAGTAGAATAGTAGTGATATGTGTTATAAAATTGCGATTTAGATCGAGTTAATAATGACTCTTTGGTGTTTAACCACACTTAGAAGAATTACCAAGTTTCCCGAGGATTCGACACTCGACTCACCATACTAGCACTACTGATTTGACCCGATACAATCGTCGGTTAAGGACTCGGTATTAGCACTAGTAAAAGGCCACGTCGGCTTTTTCCGGCGCCGCTGCCGGGAACGACGCTAATTTCTTTTTTGTGTCTATGGTTACTACTTGTATTAGCTCAAAATTCTCGAGAATAAGTCAACACTTTTCTTATCTCATTTCTATTTTAATTTTCGTCGGTACTTACCTTTTAGGTAAGTTACCAATTTTTACTACTATCAATTTCGTGTTATTTTCTATTTTCGTTAGTTGATGACCAGAAGTGGTAAGGCCCCACTCACTCCTTATAAGCCTGACATAAACACTTACGAAAGGCAGTTAAGAGTTGAGAGTAAACATGGTCATACTAGTCAGGAAAATCCTGACGAATCATCTTCAAACAGAAATACGAGAATAGCTGAAATCAGTGATGAAACACCTGAACAAGGGCTGGAACATGCTCTAGGGCATGGACAGAACCCTGTTAACCTTAATAATCAAAATAATAATAATAATAAAAATAATCAGAATCGGAACCAGAATAATCGTAATAACCCACCAAACCCGAGGCCTATCTGTGATCAAACCATAAGGAGAAACCAGACTAATAATCCCATACTTTTACCTAATGAAGGAGCGAATAATTTCGAGATTAAATCTCATCTTTTTGGTTTAATTGACGCAAGAGCCCAATTCCTAGGAGAGGATGATGAAGATCCGCATCATCATCTCTATCTTTTTGAAGAACTGTGCAATACAACCAAGAGTCAAGGTGCTCATAAGGAATTAACAAGGATGACTATGTTTTTTTTTCTAAAAAGGACGAGCCCGAGATTGGTTTATGTCTCTTCCACATCATTCACTTACAAGTTGGGAGGAGATTCAAACTGAATTTTCAAACAATATTTCACTCCTCGGACGGAATTTGGAATTAAAGTCGAGGTTGCTAACTTTAGACAAGGATCTCAAGAAACGCCGGGAATGCTCGGGAAAGATTTAAAAATTGTTAAGAGCTTGTCCCGACCATGGTTATTCCTTAGATATGCAAATTCAACTTTTTTGTTGTAAATTAAGAAAAGATTCACGTCTTTGATGTAGATCATGCATGTGGTGGTTCTTTAATGATGAGTGAAGCTCAAATAGTTTACGATGCTATAGAAAAGATTTCCAAAAATAACAGAATGTGGGAAACCGGTTCTAGCACCGTAAAAGTAGCTTTGGCGGGAGAATGTACATCTAATACGGAAGTTCTAGCACATTTAGAAAATTTAAGTAGGAAATTTGATGGCCTACAATCAAACAAAACCAAAGTTCGTAAAATAGTACACCAACCGAATACTCAAATCAGGATAATATGCCATTAGGGATTGAAGAACCAACAGATATTCAAGAGAGGAGGTGAGTTTTCTTCAAAGAAAGATAGGAATTTGAACAATGCATACTCAAACTCGTTTAATGCTATTAGAAGAGATCACCCTACTTATCGATGGTCCAAAACCCTAGTAAGCAAGGACAACCGCCATATCCGGTTCCATATAGGAATATGAATAATAATCAAGTTTATCAAGAAAACACATCTAATCGAATTTACAATCATTACCTAGATCCTATCCTCAACATACCACTCAAAGTATACCAAGACTCAAAGTTCAACTCAACTCGCAGAATGAGTTGAAAAATGGGAAAACTAATGGAAAATATGATGGGTGTAGTATCTACTCAAGCTAGAATATAGAAACAATGACGACTTCTATTGGTACAAATACTAAGGATATGAGTTCAATGAAAACATCTATGAGTGGACATGATACCAGAATGAGAACGATAGAAGCCTCATTAAGGAATATGGAAGATCATTTGAGTAGGGAAGGTGAACGTAAAAACAGTAGACCTCCTGGAGGATTACCAAGTAATACTGAAAGAAACCCAAGAGAGGTAAATGTTGTAGTTACGAGAAGTAGAAAACTCTGTGGTAGTAATGGAGTAGAAAACATTGGAAATAATGAAGTAGAAAATGATTTAGATGGAAAAGAGGAACTTGAATTCACTGATGAAGAAGAAGAAATTATAGAAAATTTCTTGAAAAGGAATAAAAGTTTGGAATCTGAAAGTGAAGGTGAAAAATGGGTAAAAATCCCTAGGATTTTGAAAGATCCCATGGATAAAGATTTAAGGAATTTATTCAAGGAACATGTTAGAATGGAAGATAATGAAAAACAGGAAGAACTAAAGGAATCTGAAGTAGAGAGTGATTCAGGGAATGTCTTAAAAGAAAAAACTCAAGATCATGATACTTGGCGATCAAATAATACTCAAAGGTTTAAGGAGAAAGGAAAAGAGAAAATGACTTTGGGATCAAAGGTGATAGATTTAGAATCTTTACCTTACCCACCTAAAGATCAAATTAAAAGGATTAAAACTGATAAGAAGTATGCTCGTTTCCTTGATACCTTCGTCATATTCATGTTAATATCCACATTATCGAAGCTCTAATTAGTATGCCTCGCTTATGGAAAGTTTCGAAAGATATTTTGTCAAACAAGAAAAATTAGAGGAATATGAGAATATATGCCTAAATGAAGAATGTTCTCATGTTTTACAAAGATAAGTTACCGCTTAAACTGAAAGATCCTGGAAGTTTTACCATTCCATGTGAAATTGGAGGATTTCATTTAAGAAGGTCTTATGTGATCTTGGAGCTAGTATAAACCTCATGTCTTATGAGGATTATAAGAAGCTAGGCATAGGAAATCTTACTTAAAATCGAAATGACTCACAGATGGCGAGATAGATCAATTAAATATCCTAAAGGAATTATTGAGGACGTATTAGTTAAAGTAGACAAGTTCTATTTTCCAAGAGACTTTGTAGTTATGGAAATGGAAGAAGGATATTCGCCGCCACTTATCTTAGGGAATCGACCGTTTCTAGCTACAGGAAGAACTTTAATAGATGTCCAGAAAGGAGAGTTAATTCTGAGAGTCAATGAAGATGAAGTTGCTTTCAATATTTTCAAAGCTATGAACCATCCATACAGATCACCAGAATCATGTTCTTTTATAGAAGATATTCATTCTGTCTATGATAATCAGTTACCAACTTTTGAAGATGATTAGAAGAATGTTTAGCTCTGTCTCATCTATAAAGAAGATGAGAAAGACACTGAAATGAAAAAGATAATTCTTTCTCTAGATAAAGGAAGTTTTACTTTTAAACCATCATGGCATAAGTATTTGGAATTGGAACTAGAAGGACCAGTTCTTAAACCATCACTGGAAGATCCACCTAAGAATCTGGAATTGAAACCGCTACCTTTAAATCTGAAGTATGCTTTTCTTGAAACTAATAATCTATTACCGGTTATTATTTCATCATCTTTAACTGAGCAACAAGAAGATCAATTACTTAGAATGTTGAAAAAGCATAAGAAAACTTTTGGATGGACAGTTGCCGATATCCGAGGTATTAGCCCTGAGATTTGCGTTCATAAGATAATTTCAAGGAAGATGCTAAACCTTGTATTCAACCGCAACGCCGCCTCAACCCAAATTTGCAAAGTTAATTGTTAAGAAAGAGGTCATTAAGCTATTAGAAATGGGGATAATTTTTCCCATATCGATAGTGAATGGGTAAGTCCAACTCAAGTGGTACCAAAAAAGGAGGTTTCACAAAGTGAAAGAGAATGAATGGATTCCGACAAGAGAGATTACAGTTATCGAATGTGCATTGATTTTAGAAAACTAAATGATCATACTAAGAAAGATCATCATCCACTTCCATTCATAGTTCGGATGTTGGAACGTTTAAGTGGACATAAGTATTCATCGCTTTTAGATGGTTATTCAGGATATTCTGAGATATTCATTGCATCGTGAGATAGAGAAAAACTACTTTCACTTGTCCTTATGGAACTTTTGCTTATAAAAGAATGCCGTTCGGTTTATGTAATGCACCAAACTACGTTTGAGAGGTGTATGATGGCTATATTTCTTTGATATGGTTGAGAAATTCTTAGAAATTTTTATGGATGACTTTAGTGTTTACGGAGATTCATTTGATGTTTGTGTGTTACACTTAGAACGAGTGTTACAACGTTGTGAAGATACCAATTTAGTACTAAATCGGGAAAAATGTCACTTAATGGTATCGAAGGAATTGTTTTAGGTCACCGAATCTCGAAGAAGGTATCGAAGTTGACAAAGCTAAAGTCGAAGTAATTGAAAAATTACCTCCACCAGTTAATTTAAGAACTCTAAGAGGATTTCTCGGACATGCAGATTTTTATAGAAGGTTCATTGCTGATTTTTTGAAAATAGCAAAACCTCTAAGTCATTTACTTGAAAAGGAAGTACCTTTTAACTTTGATAGTAAATGTAAGGAAGTATTTCAGACCTTAAAAGCGAGGTTGACTACTGCACCAGTGCTAGTAGCACCAGATTGGAATTTGCCGCTTGAGATTATGTGTGATGCAGTGATTTAGCTGTAGGAGCAGTTTTAGGTCAAAGATATAACAAAATTCTCAAAGCTATTTACTATGCATCTCACACACTAAACGCATGACTCAACTTAATTATGCAACTACGAGAAAAGAACTGCTATTGTAATTTTTGCCTTTAATAAGTTTAGATCGTATATTGTTGGATCTAAGGTAGTAATTTATATCTGCACCATTCAAACCTCAAGTATTTAATGAGTAAGAAAGATGCTAAACCTCGTCTTCTTAGATGGATTCTCTTACTTCAAGAATTTGATATTGAAATTAAAGATAAAAAAGGAAGTGAGAATGTAGTAGTGAGATCATCTAAGTAGAATGGAAAATGATGTAGAAATAGGAATAGAAATTAAAGATTCATTTCCGATGAACAATCATTTAGAATAGATACTCCTTCAACCATGCAGCTTATTAAGAAATAGAATTCCTTCTAAGGAAATGTCACCTGGTTTGGAGATATCATTAATTACTTAACACTGTGATTATATTCCGTCTCATTGGACTTGGCAAATGAGAAAAAGAAGTTCTTTTATGACTTAAAATTTTATTCTTGGGAGGAACTGCACCTTTTCCGTAAATGTTCGGATGGGATAATCGGAAAATGTGTGCCTGATAATGAAATTTTAAGTGTTTTATCATTTTGTCATGATCGTGAGGCGAGGAGGTCATCATGGAGGTTGGAAAACCGCTTTTAAAGTTTTACAATGTGGTTTTTATTGGCCTACACTATATATAGAGATGCTTATAAGTATGTTAAATCTTGTGAGTCTTGTCAAAAATGGGGAAATGTATCTAAAAACATGAAATGCCTATGCAACCTATTTTAGAATGTGAGTTATTTGATGTTTGGGGTATAGATTTCATGGGACCATTCCCATATCTTTTGGAAAAAGATTTATTCTAGTAATGGTAGATTATGTTTCAAAATGGGTAGGTTGAAGCTCTTCCCACTAATGATACCAAAGTTGTCATACGATTCCTTAAAAAGAATATATTTACCCGTTATGGCATTCCGAGGGCTATCATTAGTGATAGAGGTTCACACTTTTGTAATAGACCATTTACCAAGATAGTTGAAAAATATGGTGTAACACATAAGTTAGAACGCCTATCATCCACAAACCAAAGTGGTCGTCGTAGAGGTGTCTAATAGAGAAATCAAAAGAATTGTAGAAAAGACAGTGGATTCGAATCGTAAAAACTGGGCAGTTAAATTAGACGATGCATTATGGGCATATAGAACAGCTTTTAAAACACCAATTGGTTGTTCTCCTATAAGTTAGTCTTTGGTAAGTCTTGTCATCTCCAGGTTGAGTTAGAACACCGAGCCTTTCGGGCTATTAAATTTTCGAATTTCGATCCTAAGGTTTGTCGGTGATCATAGATTGCTTCAATTGATGTAACTAGAAGAATTCCGTCTCGATTCTTATGAAAACGCTCGAATCTACAAGGAACGCACGAAATCTTTTCACGATAAGAGAATCTATAGTCGTGAGTTCCATGTAGGTGATCGAGTGCTCTTCTACAATTCACGTTTAAAGTTATTTCCAGGAAAGCTTAAATCAAGATGGACAAGTCCATTTAAAGTAACGAGGGTTTACAAATCTGGAGCTGTTGAACTAACTGATGGAAATACAACTTTTATAGCCAATGGCCACAGAGTAAAGTTATTTGTGGAAGGAGAAGGAATCACAATCGAAAGAAGAAGTAATGCTACTAAATCGATCCTCCGACAAAGTAAAAAGCAGAGAAATCAAGAAACCGAAAGCGCAGAGAAACTGAATTCAGCCGAATACCAGGTGCTATCTATCTTTACTCTACTTTTCTGTGTTTTTATTTATGTTTAAACTAGTCTCGTCTTTTACCGGATAGACGTAAAAGAACTGGATGTCTTTTTTAGATAGAATAGGAGTTTTTATTTTGCTTTTGAAATTAGGCCTGGATAAAGATGTCGCGTTTAAAATAGAAACTTCAGTTTTTGAGAAAAACAAGCAATTGTTGAGAGAGATCAGATTTAACGAAGTATGTAATGGAAAATCGAGAAGTTCGATAAAGAGAAGGGCAAAGTTTTTAAGGAGATGCAGAATCTGTGGAAAAAGTGAGCATGATGGGAAATGTAGGGAAAGCACAACCAAATCCCAGGATGAGTGTTTGAATGTTGTTAAGAAGGGAACGATTAGGTGGTTATCCGAAAATCCCGATGGAGATCAAAGGGAAAATTCGAACGCCTCATTTCTTAAGATTAGGTTGATAGAACGTTATGTTAGAACCCTGGAAGATTTAGAAATAATGGAATTAGGACCCTTATGAGTTTTATAATATTTATAAAATTTTTATATAACTTTTGAAAATTTTATAAATAGGATCTTTATGAAATTACTTAAAAGTTTTATAAATTTTTTATAAAAGGTTTTATTTAAAATTAGTAGAAGTATTATTAAAGTTTTATTAAATTTTTATTAAGTAAAAAAAAAATTTGGTCGGATCGATCCGACCTAACCCCGGATCGATCCGGAAGCTAAAAAACCTAAAAAAAGAACGGGATCTTCCCTTCTTCTTCCTCTTCCATTTTTCTTCAAACAGCCGCCCCTCCCCTCTCCCCCATTCGAAATTTTTTCTTCAAATTATCACATAACATTACTATTAAACTACCCCAATCCTTATACTCTTCTCTTCAAATTCTTGTTTAAATTGAAGAAATTTTCAAAGAAAAGCTTCACTTTCACTCCGGTGATATTCAACTTTTCCGGCCAACTTTTCAACCTTTTAAGCATTATAAGGTAACATTGTAGTCATTTATTTTGTTAATTTCGTTTTTATGCAATTTTATTTAATTTCAACTATTTTGTTACTCATTTGTGTTGTTTTGTGTTGTTTTGTTTGATTTGTGTTGTTTTGTTATTGTGTCACTATCGTAGAATGGCCGAATCATCAAAAGCCAGTAAAAAACGTAAGCCGCATATCCCTACCCAAATTCCGATTATAGAGACTAGGCCTTTAACAGAAGAAGAATTGGCTGTTAGTTTTGAAAGAACCGCGTCTGCAGCAGCTAGAAAAGCCTTAAAAATAAATTTGGACAGTGTTTAGTTGCAATAGAGAGGGGTTTGGATTTCAAGGATTTGGGAAGGAGGTAAAAGAGATTTTTCAAAGGCGACGAGTGGTTGGAGTTAGCCGAGTTTAAGGTCGGGTGAAATTAACACAACCTTAGTAAATTTGAATTTTATTCTTTGGTAGCAACTCACAATGCTACAGAAAATGGTGAGTTAACTTCTATCAACCTAAGAACTAGGACAGTGCCGTTTAATCCTCAGGTTATAAATGCTATTTATGGTATCCCTGATATACCAGAAAATGAGGATTATTATACTGTATGGAATTTAGATGAGCTTGCAGACTTTGACTATATTGTTTCACTAGCCTAGAATGAGTTAGATCCCACTGCCGTCTGGCATGAAAACAGGTTTTCCTATGGAAAATGTATACGGGATATGAGAGCTATTAAACGTTTTATTAGCCACACTCTTTATCCTACTCGTCATTTTACATCTTTTGGTAAAGAGGATCTGTGTATTGCTTGGGCTATGGTCAATGATATACCTGTGGATGTAGGCATGGTAATGTATAGAAGGGCCAAGGAATTTGTCTCGACTGCCAAACCAGGCAGTCACATGCCTTTTCCATGTTTTATTTCTTCCTTGTGTCGCCAGATAGGTGTCCCTGAGCTCCCAAATGATAATTTGATGATGGTGGATGACACACTTATAGGTCCTAGTTTACCACTTAGGCCGGCAGGAAGAATAGATTTTATGGACCCTAACCGCCAACGACCTCAGCCTACTCCATCCACTACTGTCCCTCCTTCATCCAGTCAAACTCAAACTCAACTTCCAAATACCATCACATACGACATGTTTCAATCCATGGCTTATGATGTTCATCGTGCCAATGCCAATATGGCTGTTTTTGCGCAAAGGAATATGCAGTGGTCTGAAGATTTACGTCAAGGCATGCGAGGTATATATCAAATGAATATACTGCAAAACCCTACCTATGCCGAGATGGATATTCCGCATTGCCAATCCCAGCCATATACCTTGCCCGACTTTATTCCACCGATGCCACCTCGCTCAGACTTCCAACAAATGCCACATTCTTTTGGATTTCAAACTAGTGGTACAGGGGATTTTTCGACAGGTACTACGGCAGCTGCGACATCTGATTGGACATGATTTGGATCATTTGGCCATACCACGACGGGATGGGGAAGCACTTTTTCTGATGTCACGAGAGAGATGAGCTCGATGAGATTAGACAGCTCGGTTCGGATGTCGACACATTTTCAAGATCCATTTCAAGAATCGACTTATGATCCGGCCAGTTCTCGAGCCATGCCTAGTTCGAGCCACGTCGAGATGAGTGATGAGGAGGATTGATTTAAACCATTTTATGATTATTGACATTAAAAACAATTTATTTTCGTACGATTTTATGTTACTTCATTTTCGTACAATTTTAGGTTATTTTGGTTTTATTTTAATAGGATTTTATTTGATTTTATGTTATTTTATTTTACTTTCGTTTGATTTTATGTTAGTACACACCGTGAAGTGAAAGTTATCGTTATTTTGATGATATAATAAAAATGAACCGAAGTTAGGGTGAAAACATATCACATAGAGATTTTTTTTTTGGGCACTTTACAAGCCAGAACAACTCTGTCCGTGAATAGTGATGTTCCGGATCGATCCGACCTATACCCGGATCGATCCGGCCTGAGTGTACCGACCTGACACGATTGCTAGTTGAGAGGCCGGATCGATCCGGCCCTTTCCCGGATCGATCCGGGAAGTACAAAACGCCAAAAGGAGATCTTTCCTACTTTTACTTGATAGATACATTTCTATAAAGGAAAAGAGCCGCAGCCTTCAACTTTGCTCATTCCTTCTTTACTTTATATCTGTCTTAGTTTACTTTTCAGATCTCGAAAAAATGTCTAACCGCTCCTCTCCCTCGGTTAATAGTTACGAACCACATACGCCTGATGGTGTGGTTCCCGAAAGCCATGCCTCGTGTTTTCATAATGAAGTTCCGAGACGTCAAAATTTCGTCCATTCTCCTATTCTGATGGAGAAAGGCTTAAATACAGAAAAAATTGATCAGTGGGGACGAAATCTAATCCGAGGTTGCGGATGGAAAAAGCTGATTAGGACTCCCAGAGGTAGAATAAACATTTCAATTGTCGAGAGATTTTTGCGCGCTCTCTTATCGAGATAACGTCGTGACCTCGTCTCAGCTTATTACAGTTAGGGGCATCGTTATTTCATTTTCGCCAGTCATCATAAATCAAATCTTTCAAATCCCACCATGTACTTTTGAACAAAACCCACACTTCGAGTTTCTTTGGGAACTCGGAAATGCTTATAATGTTGTAAATCGTACTGTAGAAGCCTTTCAGTTTGTGTTTCCATTGTTTGATCATAACTATGATTCTTCAACTCTGGCCTTACCCCCTCATTTAAGGCGTGAAACGCTTCATTAATTCTGGATCTATCCAACTAGAGATTTTTTGGGGTTACGGATGATGAGATCTTCTTTGTTGTGCACCGACCGTGGGAGCATACATTGATTAGGGGATTTTGATGTTTAAAACAAAGCAATTAATTTTGCGAGAGAGAGGCGTAATAGAGGAAGACCACTACCGCTTGCACTGGTTATCTCTCAACTTTGTGTCCAAATGAATCAAGTGCCTGAGTTTACTCGATTTGAGATTTTTCCATCTCGTGATTCTCAGTTGGGATTACTTCCGGTAGATAATCCCGGATGTTCATCTACGGTTTGATAAGTTGTTGGAAATCAGTTAGAAGTTGTTGTTGTTAAGTTAGTACTCGATTAAGTTAATCGTTTAATCGCTTTTTAATTAGTTTTCTTTAAAGTTTGTAATAGTTTCCTTAATATTTAATAATATGCCATTTTCTTTAATCAAAATAATATATGTTGACAAAAATCAAAATCGTATAAAATTTTAATTTTATTTTCGAACTATTTTCTATTACTCACTGAACATCGGGACGATGCCATTTCGTAAGTGGGGAGTAGAGGTAAGTTAGTAAATAAAAATTAAAATTTTCTTATATAAATTTATACTTAATTGCTTAATACATAGTTTAATTTTTCTTGAATCAAAATAACTAGATAATATATAATTAATATGAATAAAAATAATATAAATTGGTAAGAATAGATTTTAATTAAGTAAAGTAAATTAGATATATTATAATTATATTATATATGTCAATTTTAGATTTTTATAAGATTTTAAGTATATGTAACTACACATAAATATTATCAAGTAATTTTCATATGAAATTTAGCGAATATACTTATATCTATAATGAAATTTTAGAATAATTTTATTTTCAAAACGAAATATGAATATGGAATCGGATTAGGAATGATGAGATTTTTGGCACCACAAAAATATAAACAATAGCCAATAGCTTACATAAAATTCTAATTTTTGTCCCTACCTTAGCCTTGATTAGAGTGATCAAGACCTCACTCGAAATAGCCATTTTTGATTATAACCGACCCTTAGCTTATTTTGGTCTACATTTCCTAAAAATCCCACGAGTTTATACGTACTTATGAAAGGAGATGATGACACAGAAGCTAAGAATGGTGTATGCTGAGATTGAAAAAATTAGATAAGTATTAGTATATTCGATCTTACCTCATGACGCTTACAAGATAGTCGATTTTGGTAATAAGTTCGGATATGTTAATATTCTATAAAAGGATTAAGAACGAAGCACCATATTTACACAGAATTAATCAAATACCAGGTATATTCCTTATCTTTGATCGACAACTAAAAAATTACAAATATCGGTAGTAGCTACCAATGATTTGAGTGCAGTAGGGTATTATCTCGAAATGTCCTATATCACTATGAGGTTTAAAAGCTCCCGATAAAAAGTCGAATCATAAGATCTCAAGAATGATTACAAGTTTAAGGAAACCGGACTTGTAATTTTCGATCGAAAGAGTATTACTCCGATTAATCTTGATGAAGCAATGCTTGTAAGTTTGATTTTCTACACACACGCACTTTTTTTAGTTTAAAAAAAAGGGTGATAATATCAGAATATTATTAATCGAGGTATTTTTGATCAAAATTATGAAGGTGTAAGTACGTACGACTTGCTTCTTTCTCTTTTGATTTTTTCTTTTCTATCCTTCCGATTAACCAACACCCTGAGCCTAAAAAGTATAAGCCATTTTGTCAACTACTTGACTTAGTCTTTGATTCCAAATATTTCATATAAGTTGAGATAGGAGAATAATTCTAGAATTTTAATTATATTTATTGAGTAGATTATGTGAAATTTCATTTGAATAATAGTTGATAAATAATTTATCAAAGTTATCTACACTTTTTATCTTGTTAATTTCTAAGAAAGATATAATTAATATGTTTATAATATTGAAATGATATTTTACTAATTTGAAATTTAATCTTCCACGTATATCATTTTTATTGTAATTTTTATATATATTACCGCTTATTTTGCTCGAGGACGATCAAAGAGCTAAGTGGGGAGTAGTTGATGTATAACATTTATATGATAAAAATTACGATGTTTTATATACGTTATCGACTCTTTTTATATAAAATATAAGAAATTATAACGATAATCTTATAAAATATTAATGGTTATGAATAAATCTAAATACTATAAAAATCTAGTAAAAGTGATAAAAGTTATAAATTTTGTACCGGGTTAATAACCGGAGTGTCGTGTCGATTTACGTGGGTATTTTTGGTATTTTATTTACGAGATCTTAGGTAAACCAAGACCCGAGTGGCGACACTTTTTGAAGTAAAATCGTATCTTTTGAAGGAATTAAGGAAGTGCCACGAGATTTAAAGTTCAAGTGGATCAATGGTTCGTGACACCATTATCGAATTATATTTTCGACGAACAAATGGCCCATCAAAAAGGCATTTTCTGAAGAAGAGTCCTTCATGGAAGTTATAGATCTTTTCAAGAGCTTTCCAATGCTTCTTGAATTATGTCATTTGGAGATCCATAGCTCAATTTATGATTTTATCAAGTTTCAGATCAAGTTATGGAATAAAAAGCTACCCGGATCAATCCGGATTAACCTCGGATCGATCCGAGGAAACATAATCATTATCTAGCATGTGGTCCTGCAGAGAATAATCTGAGGGATAATATTTTTTATTCCCGGATCGATCCGGCCCTTTCACGGATCGAACCGGCCCTGAAAATCATGCCTATAAGAAGAGCAGCTTTGCAGACACATGAGGGGGTACCAATATATTTTCTTAACCTCTTCTTCTTAGTAGTAGTATGTATGTATATAGGCCTTATGCCATAAATAAAGTAGTATCGTTATAATGCTCGAGAAATTATCAGAAGATCAATGTTGTTGAAGTCGTTGTAACATCCGGAAGAATACAGCTTCTGATTCAACAGTTGTAATCGGGTAAAATTTCTAAAGTATTTATGTTTGTTATGTTTGTTTTTATCTTTTATAATGTTAGTAGGCTAAATCTAATAACTAGCCAAAGTTATGTAATCGTTTTATTTCGATCTTTTCGTAAAGGAATGTTTGTCAAGTAAAATTGACTAAAATTGAGTTAATTGAATCTTTTTCTATTTAGTAACGTATTGATAATATTCGGATTGGCGTAATTAACCAAGATGAATCGCACCATATAACCTAACGATGAACCCGACCGAGAGAAGTTAGGATATGAGATAAAAGATAGAAAACCGGAGGGTAAAATTGGCCGTATGCGCGAAAGCGTGACTACGGAATCCTATTTCTACCCGAAGCGATTTGTCTTGGGAAAGATAGATCTTATTAAAATTGTGCTCGAGATCATAATAATGTTAAAATCAACAGTTTAATTGAAACTAACACCGGAAAGTTAAATCGATCCGCCTGACAACCGGAGCCTTTTGAATAACATCGGCCATCTGACAAATGGAATAACCTCATTTATCCGGGGTAGATTTGTACTCGGTACCTGTTCAGACTAACTGAGATTAGCATGGGGCAGTTGTGGAGATTGAACTGATGACAATGACATATGACAATTTCATACACTCGTGTGAGGAGGAATTGTTAACCTCAGGAGTGCACCGTTTCATTTACTCAATTGGACCTAATATAAAAGGAAAGATCGAGCGCATTCCATTCACTGAAAAGATCGTATAAATCAATTATATAAACTTTGGCTAGTTCTATAAACTTATCTGTCTAAACTATATATTGGTAACGATATATTTATATATATATATATATTTTGCAATTTATGTACATCTATATATATTTATATAGCTATATATATTATATTAGAATAACTTTTAAATTACACATTTATTTTATGTTAAGTAGAATAGTAGTGATCTGTGTTCTAAAATTGCGATTTAGATCGAGTTAATAACAGCTCTTTGGTGTTTAACCACACTTAGAAGAATTACCAATTTTCCCTGAGGATTCGACACTCTGACTCACCATACTAGCACTACAGTTTGACCCGATACACTGTCGGTTAAGGACTGATATTAGCACTAGAAAAGGCCACGTCAGCTGTGCAGAATTAAAGAAAAGATAAAAGAACTTAGCTGATTTCATAATGACATGAAGGTTGGCTGAAGAAGACAACAATGGTGATGTCATATGGAGTCCTTCCCAGCTTCAACTCCCAAAGGTAGCTTCGACAAAAACAACTGAAATTGTGCCTGCACCACTTGAAAAACATGGCAGTATCTCGGGGACACGGGGGGAAATATAACAAGCAACAATAATGATATAAGCACATGGTATAATTGCTCAGATGGAAAAATCGCCACACACTTAAAACACAGGACATCTAAGCGTCAAACATAAAGCCACAGAAGCTTTACAATACAAATATGGCCCAACATGTGCATACAGAAAAAAGGATAGAGATTAAGGACACTACAAAATAGCAGGATTGTACATGTAAAACACATGGAAAAGAAGTCAGAGAGATTTTTTCAGATTAAGCTCATGTAAAGATGGAAATTATACCTGGAACATTACAAAACAGTAGGGCTAGGTGCAACTACATGAAAAAGATATTACAATGCAATCTACATGATAAAGTGATAGCGTACGGCAAGCCGACAGTAACTACCCTCAAGAAAAATAAAAGAAAAATAGAAAAACAATGCAACTAGATGACATGCAACTAAATGATATGCAAAAATAAAAGAAAATAAAAGAAAGAAAACTAGCCCACTCATTTGCAACACGACATGTATATAATAAACGTCTACCAAATAATGATAGTTTACGATAAACGACAGTACTATTCATTATATGCAGTGTAGACGCGCCTTAAGACTCATCAAAGGTGATAGCATTATGGAAAACCAACAGTTAGCTATACTAAACAGATATAACTCATAAGCCAGAGATGGTAGCATACGGAAAACCGACAGTAGCTACCCATATGAGTTACAAAAAATAAAAAGAAAGCACATAGGTCTCAAAGCTCACAGGATTCATCACAACGATATGTAGCATACGGAAACCGACATTAGCTACTAAATAACAATAAGAACAGTTATAGCATACGAGAACCGACATTAACTATAACATGCATGGATGAATCCTAACACCCTAGATGAGCGACAACGAGAGAGCAAAGATAAGTCATATTAGAATCACGTCTAGCTAGGTGAATTACTCAACATGGATTGCAATAGATGGAAAGAAAACCATAACGGTGAAAGAACAGGACATCTACGCATACACAAAGGCCACAGAGGCTCTCATTAAAACATCCATGTCAAATATGTATATGAAAAATTAATCAATTATTTAACATGGATCAGTAGATGGAAAGGTGTAAACATGCAAGTTCAGAACATCTACGTAAAAATAATTAGCCACTGAAGCTCGTATGAAAGTATCCATGTCAAATAAAGCATTAAAAATCAAGTTAAGAAAAGTTTGAACCTGGACGTGCGTCTACTCATCCAGACGGGCGTTTGCCTGGAAATTTTTGCACTGGACGGGCGTTCAATGAGCCGAACGCTCGTCTGACTCAGAAAAACTGGAACAGAGTTGAGCAAAACTGGACGGACGGCCGTCTACTAGTCAGGACGCCCGTTCACCTGCATGTTATGGACTGGATGGGCGTTCACTTACCTTGAACGCTCGTCCAAACATCGAATTTGCACAGAAAAGCAGGAAAAACACAGCAACCCCTAAATAGATCATCAATTCAAAACAAACCAGAACGCATACAGCAGCCACGGATAAATTTAAGCACAGAGGGCACTAGGTTACAGATTAGGTTAAACTTCACGCTTCACAAATCGAGTAAAAAACTTTTTGCACATTCTTAACCCAACGGTCATCGAAACACGGCAAAAATAAAAACTCTCAATTTGTGTGACGCTACTTTTATTGAAAGAAAAGAAATCGTACAAAATAGAAAACAAGAAAACGATAAAAGGGAGAAAAACGTGTTGAAAACTTCTGAGCCCAAAATGGAAGGGAAAACAGTGGATTTTGACCTTGAAAACGGTGTTAAACAGCCGTAGGCGGTTCACCACGTCGTCGGCGTCGGAATGAGCTTTCCGAATTGGGGTCCCGCGCTCTAAACGGACACTCGAGCCAAAAGTTACGGCCAAAATACTAACGAGTGCTAAAACGATCCCTTTTATCCAAAAATTTGATCGCGAAGAACGTGGAGTCAGATGATTCAACCTCAGATGTCCCCGAATCAATGTACAAACTAGAAAGGATAGAAACAAAAACCTATCTACGAAGAATTCGTAACAAAATAGAGATATTAACTCAATTAGATTCAACAAAACACCGATTCCCCGGCAACGGCGCCACTTTTGTTCGGAGGATTTTGCATCACTAAACAAAAAAAATAATTTATAAACCTATACCTAACATGCAAACTAACTCCTAACTGACCGAATATCGGGTAATTGCTAGCATAGTAGGGTAAGTACGGGTATCGATCCACAGGGAATTGGGATGTTGAATCTAATCTTATTAATTCCTTAAATTGTTACTACTATTTATTACTAAACCTAAACTAAAACGGAAAATAAACTGGACAGAGGATTGTCAGTCCAAAGCCAGGAAGGATAAAAGCGATAATAAATAAATAAAACTGTAAACGAAAAGAACATAAAACAAAGATACATGGGATCAAACAATATACAAACCAAGTGATCTCAATCCTAGTTCATCTCATGATTTTAATTCAATATTGTGGTTTCACCTATCAAAGGTATGAATTCCTACTTCCGTAAGTAATCCGTCTATCAATCTCATCATCTTCCGATCTATAGAGATTAACGCTCTCAAAACAAGGTGCAAGATTTATTAGATCTAACAACCTAGAAATCTAACCTATCAACTTCCATTATGTCAAGGTTAAAAATCTCATCTTTCCTATGGTGATCTAAGGTTTACACCGACTCTCGTCATACGGTAAACATCAATAAGCAATTCATCTTCCGATATTGATTGCATAGCACATAAACATAGGAAGATACAAAACGAATCAAAGATCATAAAATAAAACAGGGATCGAATAAATTAAGAAGATAAACTCACATAGTTTATACAATGGATGATCTCCATGAATCACAAATAAAACAAAAGCATCCTAATCTAACCCGGATCACCCGAGCACAAGGCTCGGGTGATAGGCCTTGAAACCCTCAGAGTGCGGCTGCTTTGTGGTATTTTTCGTGTGTAAAATCTGATTGTCAATTAGGGTTGGGCGATGCGGCTATATATAGAAAAGTAAGTCGGCCAGGGCTAAGTCGCCGCGACGCCCGCCTGGAACAATGGGCGCCCGTCCAACATCTTTGGGCGCTAGAGGCAGACTTTCGTCGATCAACGTCCAAACTCTCTGTACCAAATTTCTTCTTTGGGACTTGATCGATAAAATGGACGCCCGTCTGGTCTAGACGGGACATGAACGAACGTCCAGAATGCCTGGAAGCTGATTTCTTCATCTTTATCCTTTTCTTCTCATCCCTATCTCTTCTCTTCATCAGAAAATCCGAATGCAACCTCTTCTAATCCTCTTCTAGCTCGAAAACATGTATCTAAAAGATAGTAAAACATACCAAAGCGTAACATAACTCCAAAATAATATAAAATCACAATTTAAGCACATAATTCGTTACGTTTTGCAATTTAACTATTGAAAACACCACTTGCTCAATACTTCAATATAAAGCTCGATTTCTATGAGAAACATACGCATATGGGGAAAATTGATATAAAACATATCCTTATAAAACGTATAAAATCACCCTTAACAACTTACCAATGGGAACTTTAAGAAACACCCTGGAAATAACAACCCCATTAGGAAAAGTGACTAAGGTAGCCAAGTTGATGCCTCAAGTGGATGTGCGAGTAGGAGCATACCGATGCAAGAGTGACTTTACGGTTTTGGATTTTTCGGACTTCGATGTAATTATTGGAATAGATTGGCTTTCTGAGAATTGTGTTCTCTTGGATTGTAGGGAAAAGAGAGTGACTTTTAAAGTACCAGGGAAATCAGCTAAGACTTATCAAGGTAATGTATACAAGCTTACTAAGAAGCGTCATCTGATAATTTCAGCAGTTAAGGCGATAAGAGCGTGTCAGAAGGGTTGTGAAGGTTACTTGTTGTACGCAGTGGATGTGGAGCAAGTGAAGCCTAAGCTAGAGGAAACCCTTGTAGTGAAAGAGTACCCAAAAGTGTTTCCGGAAGAGTTACCGGGAAAAATGCCGGATAGAAAAATAGAGTTTGAGATCAAGTTGGTACCCGGAGCGGCACCTGTTGCTAAGGCACCCAATAGAATGGCACCAGCTGAATTGAAAGAGTTGAAGGCTCAACTTAAGGATATGCTTGAAAGGAATATAATTCAGCCTAGTACTTCGCCTTGGGGAGCCCCCAATTCTGTTTGTTAAGAAGAAGGATGGTAGCATGAGGATGTGTATCGACTACATAGCATTGAATAACCTCACCATCAAGAATAAGTATCCCTTACCAAGGATTGATGATTTGTTTAATCAGTTGCAAGGCAAGAGAGTGTTTTCCAAGATTGATCTTAGGTCCGGTTATCATCAGTTGAAGATCAAGGTAGCAGATATACCGAAGACGGATTTCAGTACGAGGTATGGATATTATGAGTTCTTGGTCATGCCATTCGGACTCACTAATAATCCATCTACATTTATGGATTTAATGCAGCGTGTTTTCATGCCATACTTGGACAAGTTTGTGATAGTGTTCATAGATGATATCCTAGTATACTCAAAGGATGAGAAAGAACATGAAGAAACCTGAGGATAGTGTTGGATACTTTGAAGAGGAACCAGCTGTATGCTAAGTTCTCAAAGTGTGACTTTTGGTTGGATCAAGTTAGTTTCTTGGGTCATGTCATTTCTGGAGATGGCATTAAAGTTTATCCAGTGAAGATTGAAGCAGTTGAGAAGTGGTCCAGACCGACTATAGTTTCAGAGGTTAAAAGTTTTCTCGGTTTGGCTGGCTATTATAGGAAGTTTGTACAAGACTTATCAAAGATAGCTACACCACTTACCCGGCTCACTCAGAAGAATGTGAAGTTTGAGTGGACCAGTGAGTGCGAAGATGCTTTCCAGAATTTGAAGGAGAAGTTGACTACAGCCCCAGTCTTGGCAGTTCCGGAGATCTTTGATAACTACGACGTTTATACTGATGCTTCGGGACAAGGTTTAGGTTGTGTGTTGATGCAAGGAGGAAAAGTAATCACTTATGCATCTAGGTAGTTAAAGCTGCATGAAAATAATTACCCAACACATGATCTAGAGTTGGCAACGGTAGTGTTTACCTTAAAGATTTGGAAGCACTACTTGTATGGAGTTAAGGCTAGGATCTTCAACGACCATAAGAGTTTGAAGTATTTCTTCACTCAAGAGAATCTGAATATGAGACAAATGAGATGGTTAGAGTTTGTAAAGGATTACGACTTGGATATTCAGTACCATCCAGGTAAAGCGAATATAGTGGCCGATGCTTTGAGCAGAAAACCAGTGTTTGCAGTTTCAAGCGTCGAAGTTGTTGCAGAAAGGTTAGATGGGTTGAAAACCCAGAGTTTTGATCAGATTGAAGACCGGCAGTTTGTGGCGCTGCAGTTAGCAAAATCAGAGTTGATAGATGATATTCGGGAAAAACAAGATGAAGATCCAGTTTTGGTTGATTTGAAGCGAGTTGCAAGAGAAAATCCCACTGTAGGTTATGTGTTAGACAAGAATGGAAATCTTTGGTACCAGGATTGTTTGTGTGTGCCTAATGTCGGTGATTTGAGACAGAGAGTTATTGAAGAGGCACATCGGATTGTTTTTGCAGTTTATCCAGGAGCTACTAAAATGTACAGGGACTTGAAAGAAAAGTTTTGGTGGCCCTCGATGAAAGGGGAAATAGCTAAGTTTGTAGCAGAATGTGATATCCGTCAGAAAGTTAAAGCAGAACATAGAAGATCGGGAGGAATGCTTAAACCATTGGATATCCCTGAATGGAACTGGGATAAGATCACGATGGATTTCATCACCGGTTTACCTAAGACAAGAGGCGGACATGATGTGATTTGGGTGATCGTGGATAGAGTGACCAAATCTGCTCATTTCTTACCGTTTAAGGTTGATATGCCCTTGAAGAAGATGACCACATTATACTTGGATAATGTAGTGAAGTTATATGGAGTACCTATCTCTATAGTCTCGGATCGAGATAGTCGGCTCATTAGTCGGTTTTGGAAAGGTTTACAACAAGCTTTTGGTACGAGGTTGGATATGAGTACGGCTTTTCATCCTCAGACAGATGGGCAGTCAGAATGAACCATCCAAACACTTGAAGACATGTTGAGAGCTTGTGTTTTGGAAGTAGGCGGATCATGGGATGATTACCTACCTGTAGCGGAGTTTGCCTATAACAACAGTTACCACGCAAGTATAGGCATGCCACCGTTCGAAGCTTTGTTTGGAAGAAGATGTAGAACACCGCTGTTTTGGGATGAAGTCGGGGAAAGACAAGTCACCGGGCCGGAGTTGGTTAAACAAGCTAAGGAAAGAGTTCAATTGGTTAAGAAGAATTTGAAGGCAGCTCAAGATAGACAGAATAGTTGGGCGGATGTTAAAAGAAGACCTCTTGAGTTTGAAGTGTTAGGTAATCACTAGTTTAACGCTGTGGAATTTAAAATTTGATTTCCTTTTACTAGATCGTTCTTCGTTTAATGAAATAAACATGTTAAGTAGTTTGACGGTTATACCTTGATGATCTATAAGATCGTCGCTTTGACCGTCAACGGAGAGTAGTACAGTGCGCAAGCCGTCCACGCGTCCGGCCTTTATCGCTAATCCACACGAACTCCTCACCGGAATCCTCCTTGGATTGCTATTGGAAAACTCCGGTTGCTAGACCGGCCTTTTTCCTCCCTCACAAACTCACTATAGGTTGCTCTCTATTTTACACAAGAACTATGAGCTATTGCAATTGTGATGTACAAAAGAGCTTGACACCCATCTCTTATTTATAGTGTAGGTGGCGCCCCATATAGTGTGGAGGAGAAGAAAACATTTTCCCAATAAAATAAGGAAAATCAATTTGATTGATTTATCTATTTTATTATAATTAATTTTGCCAATATCTTATATTGATTATAATTATCTTATTACCATAAATCTATTTTTCCAAAATCAATTAATATCTTATATTAATATTATGGTAATCTTATTAATTAAAGTGCACAATCCAAGTGTATCTTATACACTTAAAAGTGGCGCCCCATTAGTCAAATAATTGACTTTCGGAATATTCTTTAATTAATATAATTTGTATATAATTAATATCTTGTATTTTATTTATTCATAATAAATAAATACCACCATATTAATTTACCACTATAACCTTTATAGTCTAGAGATAAACTTTCCTTATTTGGTTATCAACTATAACCGCATTTTAATCCGACTCGATCTTCATATGTGTGTGACCCGATAGGCTTCCGAATATGTTGGCCGTAGACACAAAGTGCAATTTACTAAAATGCCCCTCATACCTAACGATCACGGGATAGCGTCTAGCAACACACCGTGACCCTCAATCATCGGAAGAGTCAAAAGCAATGACTACTACCTTTCATGTGAAGCAGTTACCGTGTAACTTACAATCCTATCGCTGTAATAATATCCATACGATCGTATCTCGAGTGTCAATACATTAACGATCGTATCATATAATCTGGTTATCAAGCTCTCTCGGGATAACATATTTACTCCCACTTTGTAAAGATTCTCGAGAGCTAGACATTCCTTATAAGAGGGCCATTTCGGATATTCAATCCCAATCATAGGGTACGCGATTCCTGGACGACCAATCATGTATACTCCGCATGCTTCAGTATCATACCCAATCACTACCGCATGATCATTATGGCTAGGGGAAATCTCAATAGTGTCAAAGAATGACAATCCACACCGTGATGCCATGAAGACTCCGGTCAAAAGGATAATTACACAACCGCCACATAGTGTGACACTTAATGTAAGTGGGTCAGTCTAATGTATGCATTCTCTAATACACGTCCACGTACAGTTCCAGTGTCTCTACACTTCGATAGACATGATCTATCCTTAACTTCTAAAAGATAGAAGACATCCAATACGTGCTAGTCTGATTATACTATCAATGTCCCATTTGACAGTGTATAGGACTAGAGACATTTAAGTACCAAACTTATTATAGTGATTAGAGATCTCATCAACCATAATCACTATCATGGTTTCTCTATCACAGATTGATACTAGGGACGTTACTATATATATACAACAAACAACTTGAAGATAAACAATATATAATAACATAAGTGCTTTTTATTAATCATAACAAAGTTATTACATGAACTAAATAGAATGTAAATGACCCGACCCGGTCGGATCCGGTCCAACCCGATTGGGTTTAGGACACCTTTCCAACATGAAGTTGGTGAAAGAGTTTATTTGTGAGCTTCACTGATGAGGGGAGTGAAACGTTTTGGACAAAAGGGAAAGCTAAGTCCAAGGTATGTTGAACCATTTGAGATTCTGGAAAGAGTTGGACCGTTGGCTTATAAGCTTAAGTTACCGGAATTGATGTCAAGAGTCCATAATGTTTTTCATGTATCAATGTTGAAGAAGTGTTTGACGACGAGTGACGTTGAAACTTCAGTTGATCCGGAAGTTCTTCAAGACAATCTTCCGTATGATGAGAAACCGATCAGGATTTTGGACCGGAAGGAAAAGATGATTAAGAGACGGTTGATCCCTTTGGTTCTGGTGCAATGGAACAATCATTCACCGAATGAGGCAACTTGGGAAGTTGAGGACAACATGATCAGTGAGTTTCCTGAGTTTTTGGACTTACCATGTATGTTCTAGTTTCGGGACGAAACTCCTCTTAAGGGGGGAGGAATGTAATATTCCGATTTTCGAGAAATGGCAAACGTGTCATTTTGCAAAAACGAAATATTATTATTCCAAATTCTTTTATTGGACTTAAGTTTTTATGGGGAAATTATAAATATGTGTGAGTTGTATATATATATATATATATATATATATATATATATATATATATATATATATATATATATATATATTAAAGAAATCTGATTTTTAAGTAAAATGGTGATTAGGGAAAAATAAGGATTAGGTAATTATTGAGATTTTTCCTATTTAAGGAAAAATAAACGCAATCAGTTTCCCTAACCTTTTGAATAAGATTTTCCACCACCTAATCCCTATTATCTGCGTGTGAGAGCTTGAGAAGAAGGCTGCGAGATTTCTTCCGTTTTCTAAGTCGAATCTCAACCGTATTCAGATTCGAGTAGAGTGTTGGAATCGTCGTGAAAGGAGCGTCATTTCAACACAATAAATTTGGAGCTTTTCTCAAGGTAATATTTTTAACCTAGCTGCTGTTTTAAATGAGTTTTGGAGATCAAAACTCATATCTTTCGTAGTTTTGTGTTAATCGAAGCGTGTGATCGAATCTAACCTTTTTGGAATTGATCACATAGGTTTTCTGTGAGAGGAACGATCGTTTGCTGCAGGTTTTTTGATTTTTTGGATTTGGAATAGCTTGCTAAAGGTAAGAAGGTCTTCCTACATGTTAATTACGGTTTATGGGGTTAAGTTATGATTTTGTTGATGGTTTGAATTCATGCTACGAATTGTTTAAGAATCATAGGATGTTATGGCCTTGTGAAAGTCAAGTTTTTCTGATATTTTATGAGTATATTGATGTTGAATAAGTTTGGGAACAATTGGGATCGATTAGGGTTCAAAAACTGAGTTTTTGGGGAGTTGCCGTGCTTGGTGCGGGCGCACCAAGCCCAATGGGGGCGCACTAGAGGACCAGAAGCTGAATTTTACATTCAGAGAGTTAGTGCGAGTGCACCGAAGCCCAATGCCGGCGCACCAGACCCAGTACGGGCGCACTGGTTGAGCAAATTTTGGATTTTTCATACAGAGGCTCAGTGCGTGCGCACTGAACCCAAGTGTGGGCGCACCGGCCCCTGTTTTGAGGGAAAATGTGGTTTTAAGCTTTGTAATGAGTTCTAAATGTTAACCTTTGATCTTATAACATTAATTAAACATAAACAAGCCTTGATTGAGTTTCTGATGCGTTTGGTTCCGGCACCGGACGTACTCTTAAAGGGAGTTGAAGTTCGGGACCGTCGGAAAGGCATAAAAGGGCTTGTGCTTTGATGAACTAGAGTTCATCAATGTCTGTGTACTTGATAGGTTGTAATGTCTAGCTGTCTAAGTGAGGGAGTAGAGTTGATAAGGTGAGTTTTATTTTGAAAACACTTAGGTGGCTAGATAACAACGGATAATAATTACTCCCTCCGTCCCGTAATATAAGTCTTTTTGACTTTCTAATGGTGTCCCAAAATATAAGTCATTCTCACAAAACAATACAATATTAAATGCATTGTTTTTACTTTCACACTAAATAATGTAATATTATTAGCCAGTCCCAGAAAACAATACAATATTTTGCATTGAAATATTAAAAAACAACTCATTTATTATGTTTTTTTAAACTGTGTGAAATGGCCAAAAAGCCTTATATTATGGGACGGAGGGAGTACATAAGTGTATTAAAAGATAAAACGTCACTTATTCTCGTTTAGGCACTATTTCATATTGGCGATGTGATACGTTCATAAAAAGGTGAACAATGCTACTGGCTCAAAAGGCTGAAGGGTAGTGGAGGAAATTCATCGAGCGTATACGCATACCGGGGAGACCCCAGAGCTAATCGGTTCTAATCATCGTTAGTTAGCAAGTATATCTTCAGGCTGATGAACGCCATGCGTAGTATCCTTGAGTAATGATGTAACCAAGATAAGCTAAGCTAGAAACGTATAGTTATGAAGTGTCGATGGGCATGTAATGAACCTTAGATCGAGTCGGTCTTATAAAGATAATTATTAAAATAAAAACTGTTAAAGAGCCTAATTAAATTGTAGCTTCTACTTCTTACTATGTACAATGTACTTACCTCAAATGCATGTTTATTTATGTGTTTGGGGGAGAGAAGACGAACAGGTAAATCTGGAGTTCGAGGAGGACTTTGATGATGACGTTTGAGGACGCCGGAGTTGAAGCGTTTTATTTACTCATGTTTTTATTTATTATTTAGGCTCGAAGTTGTTTGGAAATTTTGTATTTCTCTTTTAGTATACGTTTAGAGGTTTTTCGTACGTTTGGTTTTCGTTTGATTTCTTTTCTCAATGTAATAAATGTTACATTTCTATCTTTAGATATTGAGTTTCTATTCTTGGTTGTTTGAAAAAAATTACCCGAGTCTTTTTGCTTTCGTTTTCCTTAACTCGATACGACGTAGTAGAGGCTTACGTATAAAGTGAAATTTATTTTATTTTATACGTGCCGAACGTTCCTTTTTCAGATAAGGACTCGGTGTCCGGGAACGGAGCGATACATAAATGTCTTCATATAGACTACAATTTTCAAGTAAATAATCTAGCTAAGAAATGTGAGAGAAATTCTCCTAGTAAATGCGCCTAATACTACCTTAATGGGCGTAATTGAGTCACTTAGACCACATGGCATTTATTAATAAAAAAACTAATGAAATAATATAAAATGAGTCCAATAACACTAAATGTGGTGCCCCCATAGATGGGTCTGGCATTATTAACACCAACAATAGATAAAAAGATATTAAATAATCTCCTCAAGCCAAATAGTATTCCCCTCATCCCCAATAACATAGATAGTGATGGTCTGATCTTAAATATTCTTGGGCTGAATCACATCAAAGTTCAAGCTTAAGCTGATTTAAGCCAGATTAAGCTCTAACTAAGCTATTTTTAAACTACTCACAAATAACTTGACTTGCTTACCGCCCTAATTTGACTGATTAAGTAAAAACTTTCTTTAACCCCTCAATTACAAGTGAAGGTGGTCTCAAATAATTAGAGTGATATGGCTCCTACTTTCAAACCCACCAAGAAATACAAGTACTTCAACCATTCACTCCAACATTTTGATAGGATTACAACTTAGATGCCCCTTTGCACACCATGAAAGAGCCAAAGCTTAGAATAATTGAATAATATATGCATACGTGTCTCGTATAAAAGTGTAGGATGAATGTTGTAATGGATAAACGTGAGGAACCACTTAATAGATACGTGCATAATTTTTTTGTTGTGGACAAACCACATGTCTGCATCTTTTAGATATTCTGATAATATATAATTGAAAAAAGGAGAAGGGGGAAAAAGAAAAAAAAAAAACAATAATACAGTTTTACGTTTACAATGAAAATGCAAACACTTCATGTTGTAAGTTGACGACTATACACTTGCACCTTATAATATAATAATAGGGCCGGATACTAAGGGTGCGTGTGTTGAATTCGCCTATCACCGTGTGCCTTTAAAGAAATATTGTTCATCTAGACCATTATGTATCGTTGAGAAGTATTGTGTCGAATGTCTTTATTTTATTCTAATATATAAGATTCAAAGTCGAACCAAAATGGTGGAGTGCATTTTTTTTTTCTTCCCTTTTTTATAAATTTGAATGTGACATTAGTCGGTAAATTCTAGATATACAAGGAATAGGTTGATTGGACAACACAAAAACCCATTGAAAAGCATAGTAAAAAATGTTGAGGTTATTATCAATATTAGGCTAGATTTAGATATTTCTTTTGACCCTTTTTTAGAAATCATTATAGAATCCGTATGGAATGGGGGCCCTAACATTTTAGGGGACCCTAGGCCAAGGTCTCTTTGATCAGTGTTCAGGGCTTGCCCTGATTCAATAAAAACAACAATAATCTCGGTAAAACACACACAAACGGGTTAATAAAAATATACACTGGGGGCAAGTGAATAAAACACACACACAGAAACACACACACACACACACACACACACACACATATATATATATATGCTCAGGGCTTGCCCTGATTCAATAAAAACAACAATAATCTCGGTAAAACACACACAAACGGGTTAATAAAAATATACACTGGGGGCAAGTGAATAAAACACACACACAGAAACACACACACACACACACACACACACACACACACACACACATATATATATATATATATATATATATATATATATATATATATATATATATATATATGTGTGTGTGTGTGTGTGTTTTTTTTTTTTTTGCACCATAAAATCGACAATGTGAAAGTCGAATGCATGGGGCAATATGCGACTTTGCTAAATTCGAATTAGGTTCGACAGTGCGGGAAGTCAAATGTTGTCCCATACATTTGACTTTCACAGGATTGATTACGTGAAAATGGTGCGGTGCACCGGTATGTGTGGGACAACGAGTAGATCAATTGTGATGCGAATAAAGCCCCATATATATAGATAGAAGTGTTTTTGTTTTTCCAGATTAAAAGGGCACCCCGGTTATACATATGTCCGTCTATGAATATGAGAAGATATTTTCACAACTAAACGACATTATGATCGAATGTGAACTAATTTCATATATACTGACCTAATTTGAGTTAGATTTTAGAAGTTTTCGAAGTCTCAGAAAGCACATTTGATACGTTGTAACTAAAAGTAAGTCATTAAGATTTTCAACATTCTTTCTAAAAAAATTGTCAGCATCAACGAAAAAATGAATGCAAAAAATGAAAATAAAAATATTGTGGGTCAAACCTTTTATAGTTTTGAAAAGATTAATTTTAAAGAAACAAACACGTCTTATCTATAAAAAGACACTACCACAACTACCCTCATTCTTTGATATGAAATATATATCATCTATGTTTTGTTTTTGAGGATAATATATCATCTATGTTTGATGTCATAAAGATTAATGCAATTCAATTCACTTTTAATAGAGTATTTGTAAAATAAAGAAGTAATTTTTTTTCTTCTGTAAAATAAAGAAGTAAAACATAAAGAAATTCTTAAAAATATCTTACACAACTGCTCTAAAATTAATGTATAATTCTTTTTATGTATTACCATATATAGAGAGAGAGGCAACGAGCATATAGTCCAAAATTTGAAAAAAATAAAAATAAACAGGACACACTCTTTTTTTTAGTTGCAAAAAAGACAAATATTTACCCGACGGACAAAAATGCCCTCCTTTAAAAAGAAAACGGAAATAGAAACTGACCAAACCACGGTCAATACGCATTAAAACACGATTCAACCTGAAGAAAACGGTGTGATTACACCGCAATTCGTTCAACAGTGAAGAAATCGGTGCGATTACACAGGAAAATCATTGCATTTGAAGCAAAAACGAGTAACATAGAAGATTCTCAAGAGTTTTTACACAATGCCTAAAAGAAAAAGAAGCAATGGAAGCAATGTTGTACCCGTATGCGAATAAAATAAATATTCAGAAAAATAAAGAACAATTTTATTTCCAATTCAAAATATAAATCTAATTACAATAGATGTAAAAATAACATATAAAAGGATATGCAAAACTGAGACGAGTTGCACTCTGTCCTTAAGACAAATTTGCACCGGCTTGTACCCACGGTTGTTGCAATTGTCTCCCAGGATAACTCAGTTACCTGTTCAGATGGAGAGGTACTTCAACTCTGAACTTCAGCGAACTCTAACAGTGCCCAAAAACTCTTCAACTATGAATGCACATGAAAAGAATTTTATGCAATGGAATGTATGCTTGTATTCTATCTTGTGTTGTTGCTAGTGTATTTCACCTGTATGTTTTCCAACTTGTGGAGACTTGTTTATATAGAGACTAAGCAAGCAGTGGAAGAGTCTCAACAATAAATTTCATTATTGCATAACTCCCACTACTGCAACTTTAATATCAATATTAATGATGACAGTTTCGTATTTATTCAGCCAGCCATCAGTTTAAGAAACTGAATAGTTTCAACATTTAGTGACTTATTTCACTCGGCTGAATTACAGCTTCACTCTGCCGCTGGCACTTGGCTGAATTTCAGCTTCACTTAGCCGCCGGCCCTTGACCGAGGTGAATCTTAATGTGAATGTGTTGTTGTGACACTTAATTAAGTGTTCGAGTGAGAATTGTTAAAAAATAATTTTTTCTTTGATTATAGTGATATAATCTACCGTGACACAATATTATGTTGTGGCTAAGAAATATTATTTCGATGCAAGTTGTATGCGAAATAACTGTTTATCTTTTGTTTTTGAATAGAAATGAAAGAAATTCAAGTAAAGATCAAGAATGACTTGGATCTAATCGATGAAGAGACATATGGTTGGTGTGTTGACACTGGTGTTACTCAACATATGTGTGCAAACAAATCTTTATTCTGGGGATACCAGAAAATTAAAGAAAATGTTTTCATGGCGAATTCAACAACGTCCGAAATCGTTGGATATGGGAATATCACGCCGCAGCATCAAAAGTGGGTGTCAATGACACATCATTAACATTAGTCATTTCTGTTCAAAAATAGAAGATCAACAATCAGAATATGGTTCGTTCAAAACGAGACCAAAAGAGATGAAGAGACTTTTTCTGAATATCACTGAATGATATTCACCTTCAGCAAAAAAAATTGTTCGGAATCGAACCGAAAATTTATTTAATTTATAAATCAATTCGTAGAATGATGAATTTAGATTTATTACCTAATTTAAAGTTTAATGAAACTGAAAAAATGCCAAATATGTGTCAAAGCAAAAATGACTAAGGCACCGTTTCCATCAGTGGAAAGAAACACAGAACCGTTGGAATCTGGTAACATTTATCGATGATTGTACAATATACTGTTATGTCTATTTGCTAAGTAGCAAAGATGAGACTATCGAGATGATGAATGCTATGTTGATAAGTTCGGGTTTACCTTAGAACTTGTGGGGGGGGCAATCCTCTCAAACAAATGTCATTCTTAATCGCATTCCATCCAAGAAGATGGATAAGACCCCATATGAGTTGTGGAAAGGCCATAGGCCAAGCTACAAACACTTAAAAGTATCCTTCCACTTTTTAGAAGGATACTGTGATGCAAATTGGATATATGATTCCAAAGATTCTAAGGCCACAAGTGGATATGTATTCACTATTGGCGGTGTTGCGGTGTCATGGAAATCCACAAAACAAACATGCATAGCTCGTTCCATGATGGAATCTGAGTTTATCGCATTAGATAAATCAGGAGAAGAAGCAGAATGGCTTCGTAATTTCCTAGAGGATATTCCATGTTGGACTAAACCTATTGCTCTTGTAAGCATACATAGTGATAGTCAGTCGGCGATACATCGAGCACAAAACAGTATGTATAATGGTAAGTCTCGACATATACGTCGTAGACATAATACTATTAAACAACTGATCTCTAATGGCGTGATTTCCATCGATTTTGTTAGATCGAAGGAGAATCTTGCGGATCCGCTTACAAAAGGTTTATCTAGAGATCAAATGTCAAAATTGACACTCAGAATGGGATTAAAGCCTATTGAGACAAAAACTTTGTAATGGTAACCCAACCATGTTGACTGGAGATCCCAAGATCATGGTTCAAAGGGACAACTAAGTTATGAAGATTCCGTGAACACTTACCCATTCTGTGAATAAAAGTGTTGTCTGTCAGTGGTGTAAAGGTTAAGTGAAAAACTTTTAATGATTCTCATATCTTGTTTAATCAAGTGGGGTATGGCAGAATACTCTTGATAGGAGATCACCTATGTAAGTGTGAAGTGGGGCCGCTTCTGTGAGAATTCAGAGGCTAGAATTCTCTAATGCACTTTTTGAAACCAGGGGTGATTCATGGCCAAAATGAACACAATCATGAGAACCAAATACGATGCTTAGAGAAATATTGTGTGAGTACTATTATGCGGTTTTACAATAAAAAGGTGAACAGATTCAAGACATAGTTCACTGATTAGCCGAGTAGATCCGATAGTATTTCACTAAGCCAAGTTCAAAGCCAGAAGCTACCTCTCCTGATGCAATATTTTTCTGTCAGAAATCTCTTCAGAGTCAGAATATGCATTAATATCCATTCATGTGGGGGATTTTTGGAGAAAATAGAGCAAAAATGATTTTATCGATTTTATCGATTTTTTAATCATTTATGACAACTATTTTAAAAGGCGAGTTCGATAAGCTTTTATTTAAGTTATCGAGACTTTATTAAAATCATTGGAAACTACGTGCTACGTAGTTAACAATAGGATTTTAAATCATTCAATTCGGAGTACGGGTGAATGAGATATTAACGCTTTAAGTTGTTGTGAGATATGGGTAGTAAAGTAGTATAAAAATTTATCCCACATTGGAACATGAGTGTTCCAGTGTCAAGTATTTATATGATGATAGTTGATGTTTTGTATAAGCTCCTAGAGAAAGGGAGATAGTTCAGAATGGTTTTTGACAAACGATATGTTCTGCAAAAATTGCCTAACGCGCGTGCGCCGCCGCCCGCCCGTGCCCGTTGGGCTTGGGCTTGGGCCTGAGGGCCTTGGGATGGGCAAGTATTATCTTTTTGAACTCCAAAAATTTCGGCTGAGTGAAGCTGAAATTCGGCTAAGGGCCGCTCCAGAAATTTCGGCTGAGTGAAGCTGAAATTCGGTCAAGGGCCGGCGGCTAAGTGAAGCTGAAATTTCTGGAGCGGCCCTTAGCCGAATTTCAGCTTCACTCAGCCGAAATTTCTGAAGTTCAAAAAGATAATACTTTCCCAGCCCAAGGCCCAAGATCAAGCCCAACGGGCACGGGCGGCGGCGCGCGCGCGTGTGGCAATTTTAGCAGAACATCGTTTGTCAAAAACCATTCTGAACTCTCTCCCTTCCTCTAGGAGCTTATACCAAACATCAACTATCATCATATAAATACTTGACATTGGAACACTCATGTTACAATTTGGGATAAAGTTTTATACTACTTTACTACCTATATCTCACAACAACTTAAATCGTTAATATCTCATTCACCCGAATCCAATTCAAAATATAAATATAATTACAAATATGTAACATAGAAAATATAAAAGGATATGCAAACTGAGACGAGTTGCACTCTGTCCTTAAGACAAATTTGCACCGGCTTGTACTACGGTTGTTGCACTTGTCTCCCAGGATAACTCAGTTACCTATTCAGAAAAGAGGTACTTCAATTTTTGAACTACGTCGAACTCTGACAATGCCCAGAATCTCATCACTATGAATGCACAAGAAAAGTTTATGCAATGGAATGTATGCTTGAATTCTATCTTGTGTTGTTGCTAGTGTATCACTTATGTATTTTCCAACTTGTGGAGGCTTGTTTATATAGAGACTAAGCAAGCAGTGGAAGAGTCTCAACAATAAATTTCATTATTGCATAACTCCCACTACTTCAACTTTAATATCATTATTAATGATGACAATTTCATACTTATTCAGCCAGCCATCAATTTTAGAAACTGAACGGTTTCAGCATTTAGTGACTTATTTCACTCGGCTGAATTACATATTCACTCTGCCGCTGGCACTTTGAAGAATATCAGCTTCACTCAGCCGCCGGCCTTTGACCGAATTTCAGCTTCACTCAGCCGCAGACCCTTGACCGAATTTCAGCTTCACTCAGCCGAAATTTCTGGAGCGGCCCTTAGCCGAATTTCCGCTTCACTCAGCCGAAATTTCTGGATTTCAAAAGATAATACTTGCCCAGGCCAAGGCCCTCAGGCCAAATTCCCTAAGCCCAAGCCCAAGGTCAACGGGCACGGATGGGTGGCGGTGCGCGCGCGCGTATGGCAATTTTAGCAGAACATCGTCTGTCTAAAACCATTCTGAACTCTCTCCCTTTCCCTAGGAGCTTATACCAATCATCAACTATCATCATATAAATACTTGACATTGGAACACTCAAGTTCAAATGAGGGACAAAGTTTTACACTACTTTACTTCCCATATCTCACAACAACTTAAAGCGTTAATATCTCATTCATCCGTACTCCGAATTGAATGATTTAAAATCCTATTGCCAACTACGTAGCACGTAGTTTCTAATGATTTTAATAAAGTCTCGATAACTTTAATAAAAGTCTATCGAACTCGCTTTTTAAAATAGTTGTCATAAATGATTAAAAAATCGATAAAATCATTTTCCTCTATTTTCTCCAACAAGCAACAACGACGAAGAAGAAACAAAACAAGGGTAAAGATCTAAGAACTGAAATACTATCGAATTTAGAGTACTTTTGTCTTGATTATTTGCTTTTGGAGTTAGGTATTTCAAATTTGAACTATATTCTACTAGTTATATGAAATTCTTATTGGGAAATCACTAAATGCAACCCGGTTCTTAACTTCTATGTTGTTTAATTTCTATGAAACTGGAACATACTGAAGAAATGTTAGTTAGTATTCACAGTTGCAATCTTAATTGTATGTTGAGTAAGTGTTAATGTATGTCAATATCCCGTATGTACTAATTTTTCAATAATCTGATACTGATACTGATGGGCCTTTTCTAAGTGTCCAATCTCACCGGCAGTGTACCGGGTCAACTGTAGCCTAGAATTGGTGAGTCAAGGTCGTATCCCACAGGGAATCTGGTCGAGTACCAAAGTCGGTCTCGTTCCTAGTTTAGGTCAACACAGCTTTGAACGTGGTGATTTGTCAGATCACTGGTTCTAACAACTAAATATACAAAACAAAATAAAGATCTTAAACTATGAAAAACAAGATAGCCGAGCTATAATCCAACCAACTACTATCGAACCTTAACTCGTAACCGGAAGTGATTTCGATATACCTTAATGTTCTTGGCATTTTTAAAGGATGTCGTCTCCTATTTCCAAAACTAAGCGCCAATTTCAACAACCTAGTTTCCTATGTAGAATTCAACAGTCCGTTGACCGGATTTAACTGACCCGACACGGTCTACGCTCTATGAGACGCTCGTTAACAACGATAAAAACCTCACACACGAAACCGAATCTGAACAACTCAGTCGGTTTTACACGGTGATCCTAGAACCCCTTTTCCCGTACCATCTCGCAAGATACATATGTAAAGACGATACACGTGACACGATTATCGAGTCGCGAGTTCAATAAAAGTCATTTAGAATAAGTTCTAGAACAATAACAACACCGAGAATCTAACAATCATAACATCAAAACACTTCAATCAACGAGCTAAGGATTCGATTTCGATGATTATCACATAACTCGACTATCGGTAAATTAACTACTCATTAAAGTAAGAAAATATCAAGAAATCATCAATATAAACCACAAGATTCAAGATTCGAAAGCTGTAAATGTGATTACCGGAAAAGTGAAGATGAAGAACACCGAAAACGGAAACGAAATCCAAGTTGAAATTCAAACAACCGGGTAGAAACGATCTTCGGATTACAACTAGTTTAACTAATTTAATCTAAATATTTACATAAGACCTAATCTAAACTAAAAGAAATGGAAAAGTGCAGAGAAATGGCTAAAGAAGATGCTAAAAAAAAGTGTCCACCGATCTAGATCAAATAGGGGTGTATTTATGGTGTTTTTTAGATCTGGACCCACAGGCGGCCGCCTGTCAAAAAAAACCATGAAGAAAATCCATCAGCAACTTCCTAAGCCACGCCTAGCTGACACACCTTCAGTAAATCAGTCATAACTTTGTGTGTAGACCTCCGAATCGAGTGATTCAAGTTGCGTTGGAAAGATAATTCAATTACCTACAACTTTCATGAAAATGTCAAGCCCAGAATATGCCTCTAAGGTGGATAAAAATGCAGATCAATGGAAGGTATGGTTGTAGTACCACCGCGTTTTGATCCGTTTGAACGTGTAAGCTTCGGGCACACGTTCCAATCCTCGTAAATCGCATTCCGGCCTTCTCGAACACCTAATACCTGTATTTAATCACAACAAATACCACACGTAATCCCTACAGGACACTAAGGTGACCGAGAGTATAGTAAATTACACCGAAAAAGACTGAAAATCCCGGACTTTACGTCCTAGGTCCCGAAATGATAACCAAGGTGTAAATACATCAAAATACAATCAAATGTCTCCAGAAACATATAAAACGAGGTATAAACGAGGTATAATTACATAGAAAATGATAGCCAATTTGACTCTCATCAGATACTGATACTGAGACTGTCCTATGAATCTTTAGTATCAGACCTAGGAATACTGATATTGATACTATTACTGTGATACTGATAATGTCCTCTTTATTGTTACTCAATATGAATTTTTTAGTATTCAGTGTTCTATGAAACTGGAACATAGTGAAAAAAAGTTAGTTAGTATCAGAGTTCTAATCTTAATTGAATGTTGAGGAAGTGTTAGTGTATGTGGATGTCTTGTATATAATAATTTTCCAATAATGTGATACTGATACTGTGTTACTGATACTGTGATACTGTGATACTGACACTGTGATAGTGATACTATTACTAGTGAGAATTGATGTCATAATGCATCTGAAAATCTACCGAATATAAATTTTTTAGTGTTAACATTCGCATGTCGCTGGAAATTATATGAAATAGCAGGTACACATTGCAGTACAGGTCAAATTTGAGAGCTATTCAAGAATTATTTGTGTCAATACACAAAGATCTGAAAGAGCCACACAAAGATTCAATCAGCAGGACTCCATTCAGGCACATGTTGCATGCATTGAATAATTCTAAGGTCAACAATATGAAGAATAAGAATGACATGATGGATGCATTTATAAACAGCTACGATAAGCAGAAAAAAATTCAACATTGCTGGAAAATCATGCATGCCAACAATATTGGATATAAAGCTGATTTTTGGGATAGATGATGGTGAACAAGCAGTTGGGAATATAAAAGCTTATAGAAGGGGTGAAACCGGGATAGAAAGAGGCACTTTATGAATGCAAAAAAGACTAAGTGCAGACATAGTCAAGACTAAAGTGAGGGAGTTGGTAACAAAGGAGGACAAACAATCTATTGATGACTGTGCCAAGCTATTATGTGTACTACTCCTCCACACAGTGTTGCTGCCAAATACATGAGGGAATATAGCATAGAGTTTCCTATACTATGTTGATGACATAGATAGATTAAATACTTTCAACTGGTCACAACATGTATTAGATCAACTGATTGATGGATTAAATCAGGATTAGAACCATCCAACACAAGTGAATGGATGCACGATGCTGTTACCTGTAAGTTTCTTTCGCTTTAATCCTACTTATCTAATGCATTAATCTTGTTAAATTACTAACAAAAACTTATGCAATGCAGTACTGGTTCTATGAACACTCAAATGCAATTAGACCAAGGCATACAAATAGTAAAAAAAAAGGACCACAACAGAAAGGGCTAAAAGGACTTTCATCAAGGGTAATCCCAAGAATTACAAAATGGGACACAAATGAACATGAGAAATTGATTGTACCAAACATGAAAGGACAACAAGGAATTCAAAAAAAGAAGGATAAGAAATTGGCAAGATATCATACATACACACAACAGTTACAACACAGCCGCACATTATATAACAATATCACAATAACAGTATCACAGTAACAGTAACAGTTTAACCTAACATAACCTTTATTTGATGCATTGAAGTTCAGCAGAAGAGAACTGATTCCTACAATTGCTGAAAGATACATGAATAAAGGGTTGGATGATGAAGAAGACATAGAAGAGGAACTAGAAGAGCAGGGAGGGGAAGAGGAACGAGGAGAACAAGAGGATCAAAAGGAGGAAGGGCAAGAAGATGAAGGATGGGAAGAAGAACAAGAAAAAGAAGAAAGGGAAGAAGATCAAGAAGAGCAAGGAGGGGAAAAAGAGGAAGAAGATGAAGCAGAGGATGAACAAGAAGAATAGGATGAAGATGATGCAACACTATATAGTTCAGAAGATCATGCAATGAAGGATGATACAATGTATGATGATGGTTTAGGAGGCGGAGAAGAAGGAAAAGAAGAAGGAAATGAAGAAAAGGAAGATGGACAAGAAAATCAAAGTCCAAAATAGAGTGAAGGTGCACAACAAAATCAAAATCCAAAAGAAAGTGAAGGTGGAAAAGGAACTGAAGGGGAAAATGTTGAAACTGAGTCTAATACATCGGAGATCCCTTCATTCACACTAAAGATTTCAGAATAATTAAGTGAGGTGGAAAAAAATGACCACAAGCAGGTATGAATACCTATTCAAAACTACTTTATATTCACAGTATCAGTATCAGTATCAATATCAATATCATTAACAATATTAGTAACACAGTATCAGTATGAAAGCTTAAGTATCACAGTATCAGTAACATAACTTATTTTTTCAGGGCAATGAACAAGAAATATCCATGCTTTAAACAATGATTGAAGGCAAAGAAAAAGAAATAAAAAGTCTTCAAGAGAGGGTAAACCAGCAACAAAAACAAATATCTGAGCTTGAAGAACTTGTTGGGGATTACGCAACAAACCAAACAGTTATAATTGGGCAGAAAGAAGTATTGGAAATTGAAAATGAAAACATGAAAACATAAATTGATGAACAAGTTTCCAAGAATGTAGAATTGAATTCCGAAGTACAGCAATTCAAGGAGTTATACGGAAAACAATGATTCCAAAATGAACACCCTCAGGATTTGGTTGATAACAAGAATAAATACATTGAAAATCTCTTGTTAGAAATGAATCTAACCAATGATGATCAAGAAAAATAAAGAATGAAGCAGCAGCAGGAGGAAGATAGAAAGAAGATTGAGAGCTTAACGGAGAGAGTTGCTGAACTATAGAAGGACAACTTTGAAAAAAAGAATACAATCAGCAACTTGAAAGGAGCAGTTGAAGAGAGCTCAAGAATCAAACAAGACCTCAAGATGCGTCTAAGTGAAATAAAGAATGTGCATTCAAAAGAAAACACAGAACTCAAAAATAGAATTGCAGAGCTCGAGAAATAGTTGTCTGAAAAAGACGAAAGCATAGCTGAGATCAAAAGAAAGGCTCAAGAAAATGAATTATCAGAAGGAGTGCTTAAACAACATGTACTAGCACAGAAGAAACATTTGGATTTACAGGAGAAAGAGATTCAAAATTTGCAAGCTGAGGCAGAAAAGTTGAGGACAGAGAATACAGAGCTTGAAGTTCAGAAAGTGACTCAACAAAGTAGGCGAGAAACTGGGGGTCGTCGTTGATAAGAAGGATTCACGAAAATCCAAGAGAGAAGAAACTTGTACAAGATGAAGCATTTAACTACGACATCGGGAAAGCGAAGAAGAAAAAACAACAAGAAACATACATTGCTCCCAAAGATGACAAAGTGATTGAAGGGACAGTAGTCATGGAAGAATCAAAGGACGACTACGAATGTGGATCACAAGTCAGCATGGGGGCTTTGAGTAAGTATCTCTTCATAAACAATTACTTTAATATGCATTCAATCTTCAACACTAACGTGACTCCTATAATTATACACATGAATGAAGGGTGGGCAAGATCAATCGGAGATTACCCGTTTGTCATTGTCAACTCACTAGTAGCTGTGTTGAATAACTTATTCATTGATGAATTGGTAAGAAGTTCATAATATCACTGCAATATCCAGTTTTTATGCAAGATAATTTATCTACTAACAAAATAACTTCACACACAGGTAATAGATGCAATGTGCACACTCATGAAAAGGGCAAGCATAGTACAAGAACATCAACACATAATTGAAGCAGCACCAGTGGTATGATAGGATTATGACTAGTATAATTCTATAGATGCTGTTAATAAACCTATTACGATGAAGATTAATATTCTTTTTTGCAGGCGGATTTCTTAAGATTCCATGAAACAGACGGTGGTTGTGACATGGAACCCATCAAAGACATTGTCAAACACATAAGAGCAGGAAAATCAGTGCACATTCTAATTTGGGGCTGCGGAATAAGTGAACATGGAAACCATTGGGTACTTCTTAGTCACAACAGCAGAGAAGGTACTTGGAGTATGTACCATTCAATGAAAACAGGAAAATGAACGGATCCTTACTTGAAGGACTGTGCAAATCTGGTAAGAAACCTTGTGATACTGATACCGTGTGATACTGATACCGTGTTATACTGATACTGTGATACTTTGATACTGTTACTGTGATACTGATACTGTTATATAATGTGCTAGCTGGTGCATTTGAATACAAAATCATTCACAGCAATCGAGTCATATGGGACTGTATGTATCCAGATGAAGCAATCAAAAGTAAGAAGAATCGAAGAAAGCCTTCAAAAATAAACAAAGTTCCCAACCTGCTATTACAAAAAAATTCAACATAACAAAGTATTATATATACATTGACTATAATTACTATTATCAATACTAATCTGTTGAACTAAAACTGATGCAGGAATGACAGTGCTGCTTATATGATATACTACATCAACAGACTCGTGACAGGAAATGGAATTCAAAAGGACTTATCAGTTGAACAAGTGAAGCAAATTAAAGGAATGATTATAAATAGCATAGCAATGAATCAAATGTTACTGATATAATAACATACTTTTGGTGATGTAAAGTCATACTTATGTTAATTTATCAAACTTCTGGTGATGTAAAGTCAATTGTTTAACTACCTTTTTTATAATGTACATATTCAAATGTTACTCTGAATGATTCAAACTACTTATATCATTTGATGATTTATGTTATTCAAACTACCTTTGCCTATTACTATGTTAATATTGTAATTTAGAATCCATTCATTGAATTCTTTATTAAATAAGAAAATCTGAACGAAGAATCGTGATCATTAATGAACTAAAAAAAGATATTGATCACTCAATACAAAAATGGTTGAGATTACAAAACTATTAATCAATCCAAATACATAATCATTAATATTCAATGTAAATACAAAATAACAGTAACAGGTTCACAGTAACGGTATCACACTTTAACAGTCAAAATCCAAACCCCAACAACCATTTCTAACATCATCAAATACAAGATCAACAGAAATGAACAGAAGCAATACATGTACTCCTATTATGACGACTAGAAGAACCACAACGACTACATTTATATGCACGCTTTGAACGTTTTGATGACTCTCCACGTGAAGGAATGTGTTTAGTACGAGGTCTTTCAGGCTGCCTCCTAGAGAATGTAGGCAATACAACAGATGCAGCTGATATCTGAGTTGTGAGATAAGTATCTGAAACAGGATAAACTGCATATTGATAACAATCAAAAAATGAGCTTGTCATGTAGCAAACATCAAAATAATCATGCAAAAACAACCTAGTACACATGACAGCAGCAACTTCATGATGACATGGATAACAAAATCTTTGCCAAATATAGCAAGATCAAGTGCGATCCCTCAAATTCACTAAAGCACTCGGGGAAGATTGCACCTCATAAACAAAGGCAGTTGAGCTAACAACATTCCACTACTTAGCTTCATCCATCATAGCCGATAGGATAACATCAATTGTGGGACAAATAGGACTAATCCAAGATACAGCTAAAGATCTCTTATCTGCAACAACAACAACAACAACAAATAACAAAGCAACTGTAAAAAAACACATCAACATAAAATATATAACAGTAACAGTAACACAAACCTGAAAGTCACTGCATAATTTTAATACGGATAGCATCAATCAAGTTTATAACTGGTAAATGACGCTCGTCCACAACCCATGAGTTAAAGGATTCTGCTATACTAGATGATATGTAGCCATACCGACGACCCTTGAAGTGTGCATTAGCCTAATTCTCATGCTTCAGATTCTTAAAAAATTCTTTGGCAGCTTCACCTCCCTCAAGAAGCATTACATTCATAATAGAATCAAATTTTGATTCAGCAGAAGCATAAGCACACTGGTCAAGCAAGTCAACCATTCGTTGCCTAAAAATCTAACTTCTCGAAAATTCAGCACACTTCTGGCGTAAATTAAGCTTCAAATGATACAAGAAATATGAATGGTAGGCATTAGGAAAGACAGTACGAACAACATCAATCAAGCCAGAATTCCTATCACTAATAAATGTTATCCGCCGTAGGGGATCCAAAATGGTCTTCAAATGCCTTAAAAACCATTCCCAATTATCAGAGTCCTCAGAATTAACAACAGCAAAAGCAAGGGGATAGATACCTAACATACAACAATATAATATCACTATCAGAATTCATGATAAAGTGATATTGATATCGATCTTGTGACAACGATCATTGTGATATTGTTCTTGTGATCTTTGGTAATATCGATATTGTGATATCATTCTATCGTGATGAGTTAATCAACCATACTAAAACAAGTCAAAACTCAAAATACCTTGTTTTCCATCCATCCCAGTAGCAGCCAACAAATGACCTCTAAATTGACCTTTCAAATGTGTTCCATCCAAAAAAAGAAGAGGAGCGCAATAGTTGAAACCATGTATGCACCCATCAAAAGCAACAAACAATCGTTTAAACTGACATGATACATTATCCACATCATAAACAACAAGAGAACCAGGATTTTAATCCAAAAGGCATTGAACATAAGAAGGCAATCTCCTAAATGATTCATGAACATTGCCAAACAAAGCTGATTTGGTTTTCCAGACACCAATTCATGCTTTAAAATAAGTCACCCTAAATGAAAATAGTGAGAACAAATCACGTTTAACTACAGCAGGACTCAGAATAGGTGTATGCCGGACCATCTTTTCAATCACCTCAGCAAAAAGCTCAGAACTCATTCGTGATCCATGAAAACAATGACCAGCAGAACCACAAATATGAACAATGCATGACTCCTTAACATAAAAATATCCATTCACATTCAATTTAATACCAAGAACATTCCATGCACACTTATATGTTTCCTTGAAAGGACAATAAGCTGTTATCCTGCTGCTATCATTCTTTTTTAAAACATATTGAAAACTAGTATCTATGGACACCTTTTGCAGAGATAATCTAAATTCTGAGGCACCACCATAAAAGATTGTTCCCTGCTTAAAAGAGATCTTATCCCAACCTTGATTAATCCTAGCAGCCGTCTTATGAAATGAACACTCTGACATACAATCCTCATCACCAAGACGATCAACAGAAAGAACACAACTATTGGAGCTTGACGAAAGAACATCATTGATGACCAAAATAGTAACGACCAACCTTAACCGGCAGAGTACCGGGTCAGAAGCACTATAATGGAGAGCAATGTCGTATCCCACGAGGAATCAATCGAATACCAAAGTCATTCTCATACTTAGTTTTTGCTAATCAAGTTTGTTCAGGTTTTGATTATGCTAAAACGATATTTAAACTTGAGTAAAGAGAGATAGAGGCATAGCCAAATCACGATCCAATTGAATACTTTCGCCCCTCTAATCGACTATTTGGGAATGGAAACTACCAACCAACCATCCTAATGCTTATATCGACTCGTTCATGGGTGCAAACTTCTAAGATAGTACTAGACGCCATGCAACAACCTAGTACCCTTTGCCGTCCGCCTTTAAGGATTTAACTGACCGGAACAAGATAAACACTCTAGAGCCGCTCGATTTACACCGACAAACCTCGTTACCCAATCGATCTAAACAACTCAGTCAATTGTAGATAACGATCTTAAAACCTATTTTCCAACACCCCTTCGCAACATACATTTATAAAAGTGGTGTGTGAGTTCATGAACTAAGTGTACAAGCTAATTCAAGCATTAAGAACAAGTTTTAAGACATGAATTCATCGATATAACAACATTTAAACACTACACATTCCCAATTTCATCAATTAGAGGGTAATTTTTTCAATCTTCACATGATTTAACTATGGAATGTTTAGCTACTCATAGTAAAACTAGAAATAACAATCAAAGATAGAATCAAAACCATAAAACTGAAAAGAGGAAAGATTAATTACCAAAACTGCAGAAAATTGTCTTTACATCAAGCTTCATCAACACCCATGTCAATTGGGGAAGAAGATGATCCAAAATGCAAAAATTAAGGGAAGGAAAGCTAAAATCTAAGCTAATTTGAGTTTAATCTAAGAGAAATAGTGAAAGAAGAGCTAATCTAGGTGAAGGAATGGAGGAATGATGACTCTAAGGGTTTTGGGGCAGAGAAGCATCAGAAATCAGCAGAAAATTCGCGTTTTTGTGGTGAAAAACGCATAACGAGCCGAGCTGCCTGAAGTTCAGCTCGACAGATAGTTCGGTACCAGATTGTCTTCAGTAAATTGACCATAACTTTGTGTGTACACCTCCGATTTGAGTGATTCAAGATGCGTTGGAAAGCTTGTCCAAAGATCTACAACTCTTGTGAAGAAGTCTAAACCGAATTCCGTCTACAAGAGGGGTCAAATGTCACTTTAAGTCAACTGTGAGTATAAATGCTTGAGACAAATGATCCGTAAGAACTCCGTGGCTTCAGGTACAAGCTCTCTAACCCTCATACCTCATCGTCCGGGTTTACGAGTCACCTATTTCCTGCATTTCCATAGCAACCAACATACCAAGCATAATTCCGCAAGAAAGATAGGCCTCGAAATAGGTCAAAATGCCGTAAAATGGTGAGGTTTTCCATCTATTTGACGGTTTCCCTCAAAGTGAGTGTGCAATGCATTTTGCCCTAAAATGGTCTAAAACTTCCCAAAACAAGCCAAGAGTGTCGTAAACGGGGGTTAAAACATGCACCGAAGCATAGTAAAGTTGACTCTCATCAACCACCCCACACTTAGCGTTTGCTCGCCCTCGAGCAAAATAATCGTTTTAAAAGGAACCAAAGAGTCAATGTCACACGCGTAGGTCAAGCCAATCACATATCAAAGACAATCGACGAGTAAATGAGTGAATGAATGCAACCTAACCATACCTTATCAAGCAAGCGGGATGTGTGTGTGTGTGTTTAGCTTAACCTACATTCACCACGGTTTACCGGTTTGGATTATGGATGCTAGGTTATTACGACTACACCATAAGCTCATACTTCATAAGCATCTCAACTAATCGGGGCCAAACTGAGGCTAAGCAAGGTCAAGTAGGACTTGAAAGGTTGTAACGTTAGGCTCGGGACGGGGCTAACCGAAGGGAATTTCTAGGGAATAAACAACAAAGATATAAAACGAGCAAACTCAATCATGGGGTGTAACAATACAAAACGTAGCTAGCTCTACCCTTCTCTAGCTCAAAATGAAACTAGAAACATGATCCAAGAAATAAAATGTCATATCGCACTATGTCTCAAGTGTAACGAGGCAAAAATGTATAAGAAATCATGTTTCTTCACTAAAATCTCATCCCAACCACCAACATCACATACTAAATCAATACATGAGTCCCATATTTTTGACTTTCTTTGACTCAACCTTTTATTTTCCTTTCATGACTTTTCTTCTTCTTCTTTTTTTCTTTTTTTTCTTCTTCTTTTTTTTTTTGATTTTGAAGTTGAATTTTTATTAGGTTTGAGTAAAAGGCCATCACATACACATAAAATGAATCGAGCTCCTACCCTCCAATATCATGAAATAGCTCGTAAAAACACCAACTCCTCCCAACATACACACCACTCTACCACCCCACACTTGCCTAAGCAAGTGTTATCTAGAAGAAAAGATTAAGCTCAACTCGTAGGGTGTTCAAGGGAATGTAGACCATAAATAAAGCTCAAGGGTCGGGTAATTATGGGCTAAATACGAACGGTTAAATGTCGGATGGGGGTCTAACCATCCTACCAAGGCTTAGAGGGGTTACTGTGGAATATGTCACGGGATGGCTATTTGGCTCTGGTCGGGTCAAAGAAACGCCATAACTGTCATCCCAAACTCTACCAAGGTCGGCCCTTCTATTTCGTCTTGAAGTTAATGATATGAGTTCTAGGTAGCCGAATTGTGCCTAAGTCTACCATAATCGGTCACTAGTTACCATGGCTCATGAAATCGAAGCTATACGTGTATGAAAACCTCATTTCCAAGATAAGGTAGTAAGCCAAGTAACATGAATTCAAACATTCACTACACCATTTATCCTATCAATGTGAAGGCTCAACATACGAATGCAACATCAATACCATGGAAAATTTTAAAAAGTGCTCAAATTTTTGCTAAAGAAGTGACCAAACACTAAGCATACAAAACAATGGCCAGAAAAACAATGAAGCACTTATCAAAGCTAAGCCTACCACCCCCCACTTTAAATGCAACACTGTCCTCAGTGTGTGAATGATAAAGAGAAAGAAGGCTTAGCTTAACCCGGCAGAAAGGCACAAATTATGTACGTGACATATCCATGAAAGTTCCACTCGAATACCTGAAGCCATGAGACAAAATTACCAAGAAAACGCATGCACGGGGAACAGCCACCGTGCCAAAAGCAAGCAACAAATATCGAGATATAATAAAAGAGCGCAAAGTCACATACACGATCATATGAAACCAAAAAGTGGAATCGACTCGGGGCGCATGCGATGCAAAAACAATCAAACAAGTAAAACAACATCCATGCAAAAAGACACGAGCCAACAACGGATCGAAGAAGAACCACTCAAAAACGGTACCCATACCCCCAAAGTATCACCCTAGACCACTCCTAGCACCAAAAACTAAAGCAAAAACAGAGAAACGGTGGGTTGCCTCCTCCGAGCGCCTTTGTTTTACGTCATTCGCTTGACGGAATGACTTATACGGTGTCAACTTTAGAGTTATACCGTTGACACGAAAGTGGAATTGGTGGATAGAAAGAAGTTTGATGGAGTTATATGATTTGATTGTCAAGTTTAGAGTCCTTGACGAGACTTGATTCCCCCAAATTTTACATTAGGATTATTTCTTCCCCCCTCGGCATCAAAATCACTCTTCTCATTCTTTGGCCACTCTTGAGTGCTTTGACTCACTTGAAAGACCTCTATCTTATCAATCCCCTCATTCTTACCCCACTCATCACAAGGATGGCCTACATGCTCATAAACCTTGATGGTGGCGCTCTCATTGTGAACTCTCAAAGTGATCTCCCCGGTTCGCATATCTAGCAAGGCTCCCCCGTAACCAAAAATGGTCTACCAAGCAAAATAGGCATCCTATAGTTGTTTTCCATGTCTAAGATCACAAAATCAGCCGGGAAAACAAATTTATCAACTTGGACTAGCACATTCTCAACGATGCCTCTAGGGTACCTAATGGACCTATCCGCCATAGAAAGAACCATTCTAGTTGTTCTAATACCATCAATACCAAGTTCTTTATAAGTAGCATACGATATAAGATTCACACTAGCTCCTAAATCACATAGGGCCTTGAGACTGTTAGAGCTACCTATCATGCATGGGATTGAAAAACTCCCGGGGTCACCAAGTTTAGGCGGAACTCTCTCTTGACAAATCGCAGAACACTCTTCATTACAATAAACCACACTTTGCATTTTAAGCTTTTTCGATAAAACATCTTTAAGAAATTTAGCATACAAAGGCATGTTCATTAAAGCATCAACTAATGGAATGTTTATCGTCACTTTACGCAAGATGTCAAGGAAACGATTTTGCTTTTTACTTACAACACTCGCCTTCTTATCATGAGATGGGGGAAATGGAAGGGAACTCAAATCAAAATGAATGCTAGATTGAGATATACCTGAGTTTCTCTTGCCCTCAGAAGTGTTGTTCACATGCTTACCCAAGAGATTTCCTTCGAGTTTCTTGTCTTGCTCAGCTGCTTCATCAAAAACCAACACTTCTTTTGTCTTCTCTACCAACCTTACAACTCTAACTGCCTCATGACTTTCTGTAACCACATCATCATCCTCACCATCATACACTACAAATATATCATTTACCTCATTCGGTTTTGTCACAGTATTGCTTGGTATGACTCGAACCGGTGCGGTATTCAAGTAATCGGTCAAGTGCCTCATTTGGTTTTCAAGACTTTTCAATGAATCTTCCATATTTACCAAATGTGTATTTGTAATGGTTTTGTATTTCTCCACATTCTCACAAATGCATCAATAATCATTGCTATGCTTTCTATTGTTGCTTCCCATTGAGGATTCCTCTCTTGATGTTGTGGTTGATGAGACAATCCTAGTGGTGCATAAGGAACTTGTGGAAATGGTTGATGGTCTTGATTCAAATGGTGAGAAAAACCTTATTGTTGTAACCTTTGACCCATTTCAAGATCCATGATTACCTTCTCCATAGATTCCATCTGTGCCATCATCAATTTTTGTTGATCTATTTCTATGGTCTCAACTACCTTCTTTTGAGTCTTGCCCTTGTCCCATTGCCTATTGTTAGTAGTAATCCTCTCAAAAGTGGCATACACATCCGGGGCCGTCAAGCTCAATGGTGATCCTTCACTTGCCAAGTCCAAGACATTTCTTGCATCATCTCTCAATCCGTAATAAAAAATTAGCATTTGTGACCATATCTCATACCCATGATGTGGACATTTTCTAAGCAAAGCCTTCATTTGGTCCCATGCTTCATAAAGTTGTTCACCCAGCTGCTGTGAAAAGTTTGAGATCTCAGCCCGGATCTCCATTGTTTTATGGAGTGGAAAATAGTACGATAAGAAAGCCGAAGTCAAGTCTTCCCTCGTATGCAATGAATCATGAGCTTGAGAGTCTAACCAATCAACAACACTATCTCTTAATGCAAAAGGGAATATCCTCAATCGGATTGCATCATCACTTGCCCCACTTATCTTCATTGTCCCGCAAACATTTGTGAACCACATCAAAAACTGATATGGATCCTCTCTCTCAGTTCCATAGAAGAGTGCATGCTCTTTTATCAAATTCCACACATGTGGTTTGATCTCAAAGTCACTTGCATCAATAAGAGGTAAGCGAATGGCATTATGTATAAATCTTTCACGTGGCATGAAATAATCTTTAAGTAATCGGCCTTGGCCTTGAATTGGAGCTTGTTGAATTGGGACTTGTGATACTTGGGAGATTGGCATGAGGTTAATGTTGTGGAATTGGTTGAAAATTGGTGGAGGTACTTGAGCTTGGAACGTAGGCTGCTCATTAGTAAATTCCATGACGAGTTTAGATCATAAACTGCACAAACTCAAACAACAAGAAAAAAATAAAATAAAAACAACCTAAGCCTAAGTCTTCCAATGACTTAAGAGATATCGATTAACTCCCCGGCAACGGCGCCAGAAAAACTTGATGACCAAAATAGTAACGACCAACCTTAACCGGCAGAGTATCGGGTCAGAAGCACTATAGTGGAGAGCAAGGTCGCATCCCATGAGGAATCAATCAAATACCAAAGTCATTCTCATACTTAGTTTAGGCTAATCAAGTTTGTTCAGGTTTTGATTATGCTAAAACGATATTTAAACTAGAGTAAAGAGAGATAGAGGCATAGCCAAATCACGATCCAATTGAATACTTTCGTCCCTCTAATCGACTATTTGGGAATGGAAACTACCACCCAACCATCCTAATGCTTATATCGACTCGTTCATGGGTGCAAACTCCTAAGATAGTACTAGACGCCATACAACAACCTAGTACCCTTTGCCGTCCGCCTTTAAGGATTTTACTGACCGGAACAAGATAAACACTCTAGAGCCGCTCGATTTACACCGACAAACCTCGTTACCCAATCGATCTACACAACTCAGTCAATTGTAGATAACGATCTTAAAACCCATTTTCCAACACCCCTTCGCAACATACACTTATAAAAGTGGTGTGTGAGTTCATTAACTAGGTGTACAAGCTAATTCAAGCATTAAGAACAAGTTTTAAGACATGAATTCATCGATATAACAACATTTAAACACTACCCATTTCCAATTTCATCAATTAGAGGGTAATTTCTTCAATTTTCACATGATTTAACTATGGAATGTTTAGCTACTTATAGTAAAACTAGAAATAACAATCAAAGATAGAATCAAAGTCATAAAACTGAAAAGAGGAAAGATTAATTACCAAAACTGTAGAAAATTGGCTTTACATCAAGCTTCATCAACACCCATGTCAATTGGGGAAGAAGATTATCCAAAATGCAAAAATTAAGGGAAGGAAAGCTAAAATCTAAGCTAATTTGAGTTTAATATAAGAGAAATAGTGAAAGAAGAGTTAATGTAGGTGAAGGAATGGAGGAATGGTGACTCTAAGGGTTTTGGGGCAGAGAAGCATCAGAAATCTGCAGAAAATTCGCGTTTTTGTGGTGAAAAACGCATAACGAGCCGATCTGTCTGAAGTTCGGCTCGACAGATAGTTCGGTACTAGATTATCTTCAGTAAATTGACCATAACTTTGCGTGCACACCTCCGATTTGAGTGATTCAAGATGCGTTGGAAATCTTGTCCAAATATCTACAACTCTTGTGAAGAAGTCTAAACCGAATTCCGTCTAAAAGAGGGGTCAAATGTCACTTTAAGTCAACTGTGAGTATAAATGCTTGAGACAAATGATCCGTAAGAACTCCGTGGCTTCGGGTACAAGCTCTCTAACCCTCATACCTCATCGTCCGGGTTTACGAGTCACCTATTTCCTGCATTTCCATAGCAACCAACATACCAAGCATAATTCCGCAAGAAAGATAGGCCTCGAAATAGGTCAAAATGCCGTAAAATGGTGAGGTTTTCCATCTATTTGACGATTTGCCTCAAAGTGAGTGTGCAATGCATTTTGCCCTATAAATGGTCTAAAACTACCCAAAACAAGCCAAGAGTGTCGTAAACGGGGGTTAAAACATGCACCGAAGCATAGTAAAGTTGACTCTCATCAATCATCAACATCAGCAACACGTGTACTAAAACTTGAGGAAGCAATATTGTTTTCTTCAACCACATCAACATGAATACCATTCCCAGTAAAGGAACGAGACACAACAAACAATGTAACCCAATCTTCATCACTAGACAAACAACACATATAACAACCAGGTAACTTGTAGAGCAACTTAACAGATGAAACATTCAAACAACACCATCTTCTACAAATCTTATCCAAAATAAACTGGAAGCAGTCAGTTTCAGAAACCGACAAAACATACATCTCCAACGCATAGGTGCAAAGCAAAATCAACATCCTCACACAATCTGCAAAGAAACACAAACACAAATTAACATCTAACATTAAAGAAATAAGTCATTGCCAATGATACGGATACTGTGATACTGTGTTACTGATACTGACTTAATCCTTCTCTCATAACACATCAGGGTTCTACAAACAAATAACAATGAAATCATACAACATTTCACAGCAACAATACAAAGAAATTGAGCAAGGATGACTGAAAATAAAAGTTGATTTGATTCCAATGCACCAAAAAAAGAAGAACATCATATTCCATGCAATGATAAACAACTCAAACAAAAATTTGATTCCAAAACAAAAATACAACAACAATCTCAATTCAAACGAAGTCCTTAATCAGGCATCTACAATCAAATAACAATGGAATCATAAACAATTCACAGCAACAATTGACATAAAATTGAGCACCGATGTGTTTGCATTGAAATACATCTGAACATAATCAAACTTTAGAAACAAACTATAAATCACATTCCAATGCAATGTGATTTGATTTCAATCATATTGCATTGGAATTCAAAACATGCAAAACAGAAGAACAAAAAAGCAACATAAAATTCAAAAATTCAGTTAGAAATATTACGTTAAATCGGAAAAAAGAACAACAGGATTCTTCGATACAAAAATGGCAGTCAGTCGAACATCAACGAAGAAACGGCATAAATGTGGAAGAAGGAAGAAAATAGAGCCGCAATTGAAGATGAAAGCGGAAATTAATGCATCGGATTCAGCAAAAAAGATGAAATCGAGGAAGAGAAAATATAAATGAAGGGCCAAATAGTCCACACGGAAAAAGTTTGTCCTTAATGCAACTAAAAAATTGAAGTTGTATTAATGCTTAAATATGGGGGAGAAATTGGATTTTTCCCTAATTTTTCCATATATATATATATATATATATATATATATATATATATATATATATATATATGTCTACATCCAAATATGTGTTTACAATATTCTCATCCATCAATTATAAATATAATAATATTTGAATTGTAGCTAGTAAAATTAAATGATGTGGCTAAGATTGTGATGCACGTCAATTTCAGTTTTGGCATATGTTTTAGTTAGGCTAAAGTAGTTGTCTATCATTCTAAGTTTGGTGTAACTTTTTCTTCTTGTCTCTTGCTTTTGAGAAAGACCTCCACGTACGTATTATCTTGTATATATGTATCATGTTTTATTAGTTGCTGAAAAATATATTTAATTATATTAAATACTTGGTTTTTTATCAGTAGAACTATTCCATCTATCGTTTTGGAATGATGCCACATTGCCACGTAGGGTTAATTAACATTTTGTAAAGGCGGTATTTATTTACACCACCGCGATTATAACGATAAATCACATTACGTTTGTACAACACCAAAACGATTTTCAGAAAGTCGATTCTTAACTCAAAAATCGACTTTTTGAAAGTCGTTTCGAAGTGATGCACATATAGTGTGTTGCATCGATAAGTTATCTGTGATGCAAATACTGTCGCCTTTTTTTAACACCTCAGTTATACAAATATGGACTTATCAAGATCATGTCATGTTACCTATACTATTTAATAAGTTCAGATTTCATACAATAATAAAATATATACGTAACAAAATAACACAACATGATGTGTGCGTTATCGAGACTCTCCTTAAGTGCATTGAAACTTTCTTTAAAAAATGACACATCATCAAAAACCATGTTGAAACTATCAATTTCACTTTGATACAACGAAATATTAATTATTATTATTATACGATGTGATAATGAGATCCCTTTTAATGTTTTTGTAAAATCCTTATTTTTAAGATTCGACATATATATATGATATGAGAAGTCTGGTTGCCACATGTAGTGAGAGGCTCGGGAGGTAATAATTCCTTGATATTCCACTATTTCTTTTTTGAACAATTGATATTCCACTTGAGTTATGGATTAAAGAATAATTTGATATTATTGAAAGTTTATTAAATTATGCAATTAAAAATAGAAAATATTTAATTATAAATATAACTTACCAAAGTCAATGAGACATTGCCTTGCCAATTCAGAAACATGCAAGAACCTTTCCTAGGTGTTTCAAATTAATTTTATTGTCCAAATATTTTTTTTTTTATGGGAGTCCAAAACCATTGTCAAAGGCTACAATTATTTATGAATTACCAAAATATATTTAATATTATATTATAAAATATATGGTATTACCTAACCACTACAAAGTACGACTATAAGTTAATAATTCACATAAGTTTGCCGTATGGCATATTTTCGTCGGGTAATGGTACTTTGTCTTTTCACAATGGAACAATTAGGTAGGTATGATTTTAAGATATGATATAGCATTATTTATGTGACACGTGGAGATAAAACTTTGATAACCACCAATTTTAATTTATAAAACTTACATATAATTGCTCAATAATAACATGCGAATATATAAGGAGTGCAACTATATCACTCACCGAATTTTGTTACTTTTAAAAATAAAAAGGTTGACCCTACTCGAAAGGCCTCGACCGTCTTGTTCCTAAAGTTTGATGTTAATGTAAATCGAGAGTTGTGTGTAATTCAGTTAGTAAATATCGTATATTTGTCGGTATCCGAACTCCTTAACATGTCTTTAATATAAAGTGCCAGATGACTGTAGTATGCCATATGTCAAACAGAGATCTACCCCTCCCCCATTCTCCCACACCCACATTAATATTAGGGTGAATGAGGAAGATAATTTATTTCAATAAATTCTTGGTTAAATAAACTTTCTCTTTTGAAATATGTTAAATGACAAACATATCCCCATCTTCTTCTACTCACTTCTTTCTTCTTCTCTATCTACTTCTCCCTCCTTCCTTTCTCCGTTAACACGGCTCTGAAATACCTCAATTCACACCACCTCTTCCACCTGATTCAGTCCATATTCTTCCTTCCTTACTCCTTCATCTTTCCTCCATTACACTTTTGATCGAGTTCCTCCATTCACGATTCAAAAAGAAAAAATACGAGCTGCCTGAAAATCACGGGTTCAGGTTCAGGGGTTCATGGGTTCAAGGGTTTAGGGGGATTCGAGGAGGGTTCAAGGTCTAGTTCCGGCAGGATTCAAGTGTGGTTAATTCCAGCGGGATTTGGGTTCAAGGATTTTGGGATTCAAGAAGATGCGGGTATTTTTGGTATAAAATAGAAGAACAACTTAATAACCAAGAATTTATTGAAACAAACTTAATAACCAAAAATTTATTGAGATAGATATAATCCGGGCGACCACATTATTAACCACTTTCTCTTATAAGTTTACATAGCACTTGACTTGATCACATTTTTCATATTTCAATGACTATTATATTATTGAATAAAAAAAATGTAACATTGTTGTCATAACTAAATAGTCATAACAAGGAACATAATACGTTTTTATATTGTTGATCAATGTGTATAATAACGATACCGGGTCAAACACCTCGAGATGTGGTCAGTGAGAAGGTCTTATGGAAGGCGTATACGCTAAGATATGAGTACCAGCCAGAGCATACGAGTCGAGTATCGACTTAGAAGCCAAGGCATACATATATGTCGATCCTCGAGACCAAGGCAAAGCCAGAGGATCGAGGACACGACAGTCGACTCACGAGCAGTGTAGGACAAGAGTCCAGACTCGATCACCCCAAGTCGGGCAGATCCAAGTCGAGGACAGAGTCCACACCAGCTGTGTTAGCCCATTTATCCACATGATAACCTGGGCAAGGGGTAAAGCCCAATTAAGGGTAAATATGACAATAGCTAACAACCGACTCATACTAGGGTTAGGTCATGCATTGTCCTGATAAATACTACGTTCCAGGAACTACGTAAGGCTTGATTCACGGAATATCATCTTTGGATATGTAGGCACTTCAAGAATTCCACTTGAACTCAGCCGCAATACATCTAAACCCCTTCTCCCCCAAAAAGCGTTATTCATCATTCACGTAAGAAAAAGCCCGAATCTTTATAGGAGACATAATTTGTCTTCGTCATTGGCGCTAGAAGGAGGGGCTCTTTTGATTGAATACGCCAAGAAAACATCATGCCGCCGAAGGAGAGAGCCGCGAAAAAGACTACGTCCAAAACTGTGGATGCTCCTCAAGATTCGCAGGCTAACAATCCTGATGATGTAGAAGGACAGGGGGAAAAAGATCCGGTCTTGGAAAAAATCCAGGAAGAGACCCAGCAAGATCCCCAGAATCATCAAGATCCCTTGAATCAGCCAAAGCCACAGCAAAATCTCGCTCTTGAATATGAGTCAATAATAGATCAGTTAGCTGGAACTGATCGCGAGGTTTTAGCGAGGATCGTGGCTGAGGCGTTTGCACGACAGCAAATCCAGGCTGAGGGTGGCATGCAGATCCCACTTAACAAGTTCAGGAACGCACAGATGCAGGAAGATAATGCATCCTCTAGTTCGGTTGAACGAAGGAAACAAGAGCTTCGTAAAAAGTACCATAAGGGCGATGAGGACGGCACAAAAGGGGAATGGATGCAGTTTCGGGAAGAACACGGTCTCCTTGTTCTTAGAATCTCCTTCACAAAGGAGATTGAAAGCTTTCTAAACCTAAAGGGTTTAAGATCCCTAAGATAGATCCGCACGATGGCACCGACCGGAGGACCATCTTCATCGGTATCTATCCCAGATGAGATTGGATGGGGCACCAGATGAGATGAGGTGCCGGGCATTCGAAACCCTACTCGTAGGTCGAGCAAGGGAGTGGTTTACCAAACTGAAACCTGCATCTATATCTAGTTTTCCCATGCTAGCCCGCAAATTCAGAGACGCCTTCATCGTCAATAAGAAGTTTCAGTTAAGCGAAACGCACCTCTCGAATGTGAGGCAGCAGAGGGACGAGACGGTGTTGAATTATCTGAAGAGGTTTAATCTCGAGGCAATGCAAGTCAAGGACCCGCAAGATCGAGTTCTGATAAATGCGTTTGTAGGGGGTTTGCGTAACACGAAGTTATTCGAAAAGCTAAGCAGAAACCTACCTCGGAATATGGACGAGTGCGTGAATATGGTCCATAGATTCTGTCAGGGCGAAGAGGCAGTGCGAAGGCACACCCAAGCCGAATGGATGGATCCGAAAAAAGACACTAGAGGATCGAGTAAGGCACAATCTCGACAACAGAAAGTCGAGAGGAAACCTTCTGTATGGGACCGAATCGACGCACCTTCCTCCGGTCGGTCAGAGAAAAAGGGGACCAAAAGAGATAAAGACTTCGTCCCCCTCAACCGATCACGCACAGAGATACTGTCCATAATGGTCTCTAAGAATTTAGCAAGGAAGCCACCTCCAATCAAAAAGCCTCGAGAAAAACGAAGGTCGACCAAGTATTGTGAATTCCACGAAGATACTGGTCACTCGACGGAAGAATGTTTCAACTTGAAGAAAGACATCGAAGCCCGTATCCAAGAGGGGAAGTTGGATGAGGTCGTCGACAGATCGCGGTACTTCGAGCCCAAGGGGCAACGAGATTTTAAAAGGAAAAATCCTGACCAGGATAGAGCCCGAAGTCGAGAGAATCAGAGAAAAAGAGACCGATCTCCTGATAACGATAGGGACTACTATGGTCAGGACCGCTATGAGGACAACCGCCCAAATAATTACGTTAATACAATTTTTGGGCAAGGGGAGACTGAGAAAGATCGAGCCAGTCAAGGGTCGGGCGACAGCTCGAGATCGTACAAACAGTAGAGGTTTACTACAGAAGTCGGCTACGGTCCAAAGGACGACATCCCCAAGTCAAGAAATCATAGCGAAGGACTGGTAATAGAAGCAGTGATCAGTCGCACCAAAGTCTCGAGAGTATGTATAGACAATGGCAGCGCAGTTAATATCATATATTACTCCGCTTTCCAGGGGATGAAGTTGAAAGACAAGGACCTAGTCCCGATTACCTCTCCATTGTTTGGTTTCACTGGACAAGCAGTCCATCCTATGGGTTCAATCAAATTACTTACGACAGTAGGTGAAGCAGAGAAAGGGAGGACACTTGAATTAAACTATGTGGTTGTCAGAGCCCCCTCAGCCTATAACGTTATTTTAGGGCGACCCGCCCTCTTCGAGCTACGAGCTATAATTTCGACATTCCACAACAGCCTAAAGTTCCCAACTCGAAATGGTTCCCACGAAGTGAAAGGGGATATCGAGACCGCCAGAAGCTGTAACTCGATAGTGATGACTGGTAAGATGGCGGTACAACAAGTCCTCGTCGAAGAACTTATTCCAGAGGAAGAGGAGGAGAAGTGTTGGGCCTCGAGTGAGGCAGTTGAGAATGTCAACTTGTGGGAAGAAGAAAATAATCAGAGCGTCCAAGTCGGAGCCTGGATTCCGACTCAGGAGAAACAGTTACTGATTCATCTGTTGAAAGAGTTCAGGGATGTATTTGCATGGAAGGCTTCCGACATGCCAGGACTACCGACCCACATAGCCATCCATAAACTTGAGATTGACCAGGCCAAGAAGCCAGTCAAGCAAAAGAAGAGAAATTTCGCTTCAGATCGACTGGAAGCTATCGAGTCTGAAGTCGAGAAGCTATTATCGGCAAGTATTGTGAAAGAAGTACTTTATCCAGAATGGCTCGCCAATCCAGTGTTGGTAAAGAAACCAGATGGCAGCTGGCGTATGTGCGTTGATTTCACAGACTTAAATAAAGCCTGTCCCAAGGACTCCTATCCACTACCAAAAATCGACAGGTTAGTTGTTTCAACCATCGGTTTTGAGGTGTTTGCATTTTTTGATGCATACAAAGGGTACCATCAAATACTTATGGATCCCGAGGAGACGTAAAAACAACATTTATTACGAGTTTGGCACCATACGCTATGTTACCATGCCATTCGGACTAAAGAATGCGGGAGCTACATACCAGAGGGCAGTCAATAAGATTTTCGCAAAGCAGATTGGCAGAAATATGGAAGTCTATGTCGACGATTTACTCATCAAAAGCCAATCGATGCGGCAGTTTTTGGTAGACGCCAGGGAAATATTCGAGGTTTTAAGAGATACCGAGATGAAACTTAATCCAAAAAAGTGCACCTTCGGAGTGAGAACAGGCAAATTTCTAGGGTACATGGTATCGCGCGACGGGATTCGAGCCAACCCTTACAAAATCGACACACTTAAGAATATGCCTGCGCCTCGAAACACAAAAGAAGTTCAGAGACTCACAGTCGAATGGCAAAGACTAAATGAGTTCTTATCTAGATCGGCCCAACAGACACTACCGTTTTTAAAATTCTTGAAAGGCCGATCCTTTCCATTGGAGCGAGGAATGTCGACGGCGTTCGAAGAATTGAAGGCATATTTGTCGGAGTTACCTACTCTCACGTCTCCTCGAGAGAGGGAAAGGTTCTTTGGTCTACTTATCGATTTATGAGGAGGCGGTGAGCTCGGTCTTGGTTCGGGAGGGAGAAAAAGGCCAGGTGCCCATATATTTTGTAAGCAAAGCTCTGCATGGCCCCGAAGTCCGATATTCGCCAGCCGAAAAACTCGCGCTATCATTGGTGCACGCGTCAAGGAAGCTCAGGCCATACTTTCAAGCCCATCCTATCGTGGTAGTCACAGACCAACCACTCAAGCAGATACTAGCGAAGCCCGACACGTCTGGTCGACTCGCCAAGTGGGTAATCGAGATGGCCCAGTACGATATTGATTTCGTGCCGCGTACCGCGGTCAAAGCTCAAGCTTTAGCAGATTTTTTAGCCGAGGGTATATCAGTACAACATGAACAAGAAAAGCAGAGTCAAGAAGAACGATGTATGCTCCATGTAGATGGGGCCTCGAGTAAAGATGGGGCTGGTGCAGGTCTATTATTAGTCAGCCCGAAAGGGGAGGAGTTCCCATACGCTCTCCGATTCGATTTTAAGGCAACTAATAATGAGGCGCATCTGGCGATGATCACCGGTCCAAGCGGCCCTAAAGCTTGGGGTCGAAAATCTCATCGTTTATAGTGACTCGCAACTAGTGGTTAATCATATCAAAGGAGAATATGAGGCTAAGGAAGAGACTATGAGGAACTATTTAGCAGTGGTCCAAGGCCTTAAGCCCAAATTCAAATCCATTCAGATTGAACAGGTACCTCGAAGCCAGAACAAGAGGGCCGACGCCCTGTCAAAGTTAGCATCGAACTTCGTCTCGAATAAAAAGGTGTTGGTAGAGTTACTAACCGGAAGAAGTTATGACGAGATAGAGGCCCAGCCGATTACTCAGCAGGCCACATGGATGGACTCGATCGTCCTTTATTTGAAGGATGGAATTTTACCAAGTGATAAAGTACAGTCAAGAAAGATTCGACTCCAGTCGGCTCGATATGCATTCTTCAACGACATACTTTATCGGAAGTCATTCACGAGTCCATGGTTGAGATGCGCATCTGAGACAGAGGCACAGTATCTACTTGAGGAAGTCCACAGAGGAGCATGCGGAAACCATTGTGGAGCTAGGATGCTAGCTCGAAAATGTAAGCTGGCGGGATATTTCTGGCCGACGATGCAACGAGATGCGAGTGATATAGTGCAGAGGTGCAATTCTTGTCAAATTCACGATAACATCTCTCACCAACAAGCACAAGAAATGAATGTAATCTCGTCAGCATGGCCTTTCGACGTGTGGGGAGTCCACATCGTAGGACCCCTACCTCGAGCTCCGGGGAACAATCGCTTTATAGTAGTCGCTGTAGATTACTTTACTAAGTTGGTAGAAGCCAAAGCTCTGCCCGACATCCGAGCAGCGACCATCAAGAAGTTCCTACGGGTCGATATCTTATGCAGGTATGGTATTCCGAAGGCTCTAATCTCAGATAATGGCACTCAATTTGAAGATCGAAAAGTCAGAGAGTGGTTAGCGGAATATCACGTCGACCAACACTTTACTTCAGTAGCTCATCCCCAAGCAAATGGTCAAGTTGAACAAACAAATAGACAGATCAAACTTGGGTTAAAAAAGAGGTTGGAAGCTGAAGGTCGAGATTGGGCGTCGCAACTTCCGAGCATCATGTGGTCATACAGGACAGCTCCAAATTCATCGACGGGGGAAACACCTTTCTCCCTAGCATACGGGTGCGAGGCAGTTATTCCTGCGGAAATCGGCGTACCGTCCCCTCGGGTCCTAGCGTATAATGTTGAGACGAACGATCCCGACATCCGACAAGAGAAGGATAATCTCAAGGAGAGGAGAGAAATGGCCTCAGCCAGAATGGCAAGGTACAAGCAAAAAATCTCTCAATATTATAACGCGAGGGTGAAGTACAAATATTTCAAGGTCGGAGATCTAGTCTTGAGAAAGAACGAGGCAAGTAGACAAGAAGAGATCGGGAAGCTCACCCCGAACTGGGAAGGCCCATACCAGATCCTAAAAGTCCACCCCAAATGTTCATATCAACTAGGTCGGGCAGATGGTACTACGGTTCCTCGACAATGGCACGCGAATAATTTGAGAAAATATTACGTCTAAGCCTCAGTCGATCACTTTGTTTCTGTTTATTCTATAAGATTTGTAATCAGTCCATGGGACAATTCTATCTTGATTATAATAAAGAATGATTCCTTTTTTCTACTGTTCTACTGAGTTATTTGTATTGTAATATTCTAAGTCCAAAAGGGCACGAAGTTACAACCGACGTGGGGAGAACCAATCCGCAGGTCGGAACTCTCGACATAGCCAAAAGCATGACTTGCATAAGGCAAAAAGAAAACTCGCATGGTCGGGTCAAATGTCCAAGTCATAAGCCTAACGAACCTAAGGGTCGAATAAGGCAACACAAAGGACGGTTCGCATGGTCGGGCCAAATGTCTAAGTCGGAAGCCCAACGATTCCGAGGGTCGAATAAGGCTGAGACAAGGACGGTTCGCAGGGTCGGGCCAAACGTCCAAGTCGGAAGTCTAACAAGCCCAAGGGGCCGTTAAACCTAGACAAGGACAGTTCGCAATGTCGGACTAACTCGAAGATCTAACAAGTCATTAAGGCTAAAACGCCAAGGCACGTGGATCGATTTAAAGTCGCGCACAAAACCTAAGTGCATTATGAATTAAAACTCATAAAACACTTGGGGGCAATTCTACGATACAAAGGCAAAAGCTAACAGAGCCACAGGCTCGACATGCAAAGAGCCAGAAATAATGAATAAGGAATAAAAGATAGTAAAATAATTACAAATCAGAAATTTTCAAACAAAATTAGGCCAAGTCAACTCGACTAGCCAGAAGTACAGTTGATCAGCACAGAACAAAGTCAGGGCAAAATGATAAAGTTCAGTGACAATCAACAAGCTTGAATATCAAAGTTCAACATATAATAAAGACAGAGTAGTTAAGCAGAGGCATCAGGGGTCGGAGTGGCAACAGGAGCATCTCGTGAGGTTGTCGCTGCAGCGGAGGTCGGAGTTGTAGTCGGGCCACCATACTTCTGGGCAAGAGACACACCCTGTTGGAACTCGTCGAAATAAGTGTCATACATCACCTCGGCACCCAGATTGAACATGGCAGGTTCCTCGAGCCGGGAAATCTCGACTTCTGGATAGGCTTTTTGGACTTGGCAAATTGCTTTGGTAAAGCCTCCAACAATAGCCGTCTGCATGATAACGTCGAGATCATTACCCAGCTCATCTGACTTCCGATACTCGAGCACCCCGGCAACCTTCGCCTCTTCAAGCGCTCTCGGGACCTGATCGAGTTGGGCCTTGAGCTGATCCCTCTCTTGAGCGACGACCGCACTCCGTGCCAACTCCTCCTCCAAAGATTTCCTCGATGCAGCTAATTGCCTCTCCTGCTCATCGAGTATGGCCTTATGATCTTCCTGCATAGCCTTCATCTTTGCCTCAGTTTCAACATAAAGAGTGATAAATTGCGATTCCAGACCAGCGATCGCAGCCGACTTGCAGACAATCTCGTCCAGCAACTTTCCATTTGCTTTCTTAAGCTCCTCCACAGTCTCGGTTGGCTTTTTCACCCGTCGAGCAGCTTCTTTGCTCAGGTAGTAATTCTGCCAGGAGGAAAACATTAAACCACATACATGGAAATCACAGCAAAAAGGAAGAAGAAATCGACAAAAGTCAGTAAGTACCACACGACTCAGCTCGCGAATCGAATAAGCCAGGACATCAGCATCCAGCTTCTCGACATCGCTAGCCGACATCTGGACGGCTGGCCCAAGATCGATAGGGGGCTTTGTGGCCTTAGATTTCTTGGATCCCCTCTGCTGATCCCTGAGCATGGCCTCTAGTGCCGACCTCTTCTTGGTAGCCTCAGAGCCAGAAGTCCCCTCACCTTCCCCAGTTGTGAAGTCAATGATATCAAGCTCATCATCCTCTCGAATCGACCGGTGGAAGTGGGTGAGCTCACCTGAGGTGGAAGGCAGATTTGGTTGGGTGACAAGGACGGTCGTGTCGACCCCCTCAGTCAGATTAGGCTCAGAGATAGGTACACTCTCGAGGGTCGGAGGGACGCTCCTCGATCTGGACTCTCGGCAAAGCCCGCCACACAGTGCGCCATCGGAACAAAGACCTTGGTAAATCTTCCCATTGCACAAAAGGAGCAGAGGAAGTCAATATCGTAGCAAAAAGTTATGATATGAACACAGAATTACAAGTACAAAAAGCAATAAAATGACAAAGTCTCCTACGCATCTCTTGGTCGACGACAGGAAGACCGACGTACGGTACTGGCCCCGCCTCGGCAAGGCGTGCAAGGTCGTATAAAAGACTCAGGTCCGTTGTCACCACCTCGAGCTTATGTCTTTCCAGAGTTCGGGCCTCATCGGGTGCCTCTTCACGACCTAGTTGATCGTCTTTTCCCTCCCTCGACCTCCACTGGCCGATATAGGGATTGTCATGACCATGTCTGATAAAGAAGAATCGAGGCTTCCAATTCCCATGAGAAGACGGACCTCGAGACACATATTCGTGTCGACCCGCACGCTCGGAAGGTATACCAGGACTTGTCGAGCGTATTTGCAATTTTGTGATACCACCGAAAAAGAGGGATCGTAAAACCGACACCCGCTACTCGGCAGGCGAGCAAGAAGCCCATCAGAGCCCGAATGCCGTTTGGGCCCAATTGGGATACACTTATCTCGTAAGAATGAATCACGGCAAGTATTGCAGGGCACAAAGAAACCTAAGCCCACTTAGCAGTTGGGCCTCAGACACGACACAGATATCCTTCCGGAGGCTCATCGGCATATCTATGGAGACCAGGAAGGAAGCAAAATCGCCATTTCGTTTGGAAGACTGTATTTCCGCCGTATCTTCTCAATGTCATCCAAATTAAGACAGGACAGGCACCCTTTTGGTCCCTTTCCATCCATCCTGGTGGACATCTTCTTGGGCTCCCGGATAACACCTAAAGGACCTTGAAGGTTTAGTGAGGGTGGTGTGTTAGAGGGAACGGATGAAGGTGTCTGATTGCCCGACTGAGATTCTTCAACGTTATCAGAAATAGTGGCGCTACTTGACATGGATAATGGATAGACTATGGTAAAAACGGTAAGAATCAACGAAAAAGACTGAAAAAAGACGCGAAATGAAGGAGCAAGCGCTTACTTGTTTTGGCAGATGGAAGAAGAAATGGTAGCAGTGGCAGCACCTTCTAGGCTTCTCTCCGTTTTATGCGTTCGTGGTAAAACGTGCGATTGAAGACGCGTGATTGTGGGGGCGATTTGCGGTTATAACCCCAAATCGCGAGAATCGGCCGACGTCATCACCAACGGTTGTGATTGGAAGGAGGCAGAGGCGGTGGTAGGTGAAGCGCTCTCACCACCACCTCCCGCCTAAACTTTAACCCATCTCGATAATGAGTTCAATCGCGAGATCGACCTCGGACAACGGAAGTCGCCTCTACCAGTCCTGGGGCTTATGACGATACCGGGTCAAACACTTCGAGATGTGGTCGGTGAGAAGGTCTTATGGAAGGCGATATCGCTAAGATATGAGTACCGGCCAGAGCATACGAGTCGAGTATCGACTTAGAAGCCAAGGCATACATATATGTCGATCCTCGAGACCAAGGCAAAGCCAGAGGATCGAGGACACGACGATCGACTCACGGCGATGCGGCAGACAAGAGTCGAGACTCGATCACCCCAAGTCGGCGAGATCCAAGTCGAGGGACGAGTCCACACCGGTGTGTTAGCCCATTTATCCACATGATAACCTGGGCAAGGGTAAAGTCCAATTAAGGGTAAATATGACAATAGCTAACAACCGACTCATACTAGGGTTAGGTCATGCATTGTCTCGATAAATACTACGTTCCAGGGAGCTACGTGAGGCGATTCGCGGAATATCATTTAGGAGATCGTAAGACGACGAGAATTCCACTTGAACTCACCGCAATACATCTAAACCCCTTCTCCTCAAAAAGCGTTATTCATCATTCACGTAAGAAAAAGCCCGAATTTTTATAGGAGACATAATTTGTCTTCGTCATATAACATGTTTAATGATATACGTTTTATCATCATGATCACTTCTGAAAAATATTATTATGATAATTTTATTGTGATATATACTTACCTTTTCGATAAGAATAACTGATGGAGCAAGAATACGCGCGTATTTTCATTCAACTATTCAATATTTTTTCTCAAATTTTTTTTTTCAATATTTGTCATTTAACCTTTCAAAAAAATATATTTGTCACTTAAGTTTGTTTCATTTTGAATCTCAAAAAAAAGGTTTGTTTCATTTTGAGTCTGTTAATATATTGACAACATCATGTCAAAAAAAAAACAAATTGACAGCATAATTATATCTAATAATTAATATAAGGTGCTCTCCTATTGCATATAATAAAATTGAAAAGGTCAAATACGTTTTTTCATTATATTTTTACAACTTGCCGCTTTTAAATAGAACAAACATTATTCCTTGGCCAAAAAAAAAAACATTAATAGTTATCTTCTTCTATTAATATGATTGTTCTTTACACTCTTAGTTCTCATATATATATATATATATATATATATATATATATATATATATATATATATATATATATATATATATTTTTTTTTTTAATTCCAAACCCCAAACTTCATTAGCTTATTGTTAGTGGTTCCATGTGATCTATTAGTCAATAATGTAAGCACTAATTTTCATACCTAATCATAGGGTTTCACATTATACGTTTCCATAATATTGTATTATTGATCATCCAGTTTCAAGCAAGCTAATTAAAAAGTTTCCTAAAAAAATAAAAGTTTCCTTAAAATTTGGATCAAATGTTACGTTTGCACGTAAACCTATCTATCTGTATATATATATATATATATATATATATAAAACATGCAATCATTTTTAACAGCAAAACATTATATAGCTTTTCATGTGCATTTGTGTTAAAAGTGATATAAAAAAATATAGTAGCGCATTTACTAACACCAATTGGTTTTAGTACAACGGTAAGCGTTTGATCCTAATAATTTGGGTTTTTTTCTTTTCTTTTCTTCTTTCATTTTCATATTATCTAAGTATGACATTTTCATCTCTATCTTCTATATAAAGATATGTATGTACATCGCATGTATTCACTGGGGTTTTCTTGGTAACATGCTGATTATGATGTTGATTGAGTATCTGTTATGAATGATATCGTCGATTTGTTTAGTATGTGTTGTCTTATAAACTCATAAATAACAACATGCGTGACATAAATGGCACAACAATATCTAATGTCTGAACCAGCATAACTCACAAGTGCTTACTAAAAGTGTAACAAGGTCAAACAACAGAGTTATCACTACAACAATAGAAATAAGAAGACATTGTTCACAAAAAGGTTTGGACACATAACCTTCTGTTCTCGAAGCATAAAGATCGACCCGGATTTTTTATGGACTCATTAGCTCATCTTATACATACGAAAGAGTCCTCTAAATACTTGTGGTTCAATACATCAAAGACACAAAAAGACCCACTATGGTTGGGAGCTCAAAACATAGACACACTACCAACGAGAGGCCTCAGGGCTCACGATCGACCTTGATCCCTCAACTCCTTGGCCAGCTCATTGTTGGGATAGTGTATCGTGCGTGGAGTGATTTACGGAACAGATCCGTAATTTACGGATTAAATTACGGAAAATTAATCTAGAAAATAAATCATGTGAATAGTACAATTTATATTATTTAGTAGATCTAACAAAATAAATATCATCATGCATATCTGATTCAAACAATAGACAATAAATATAGTATGCACAAAATAAAGGACTAAGACAAACCGAAGCGAGTATGGATTTAACTCTTTCTTAAGACAAATTGCTCCCCATTATGGTGCCATGGTAGTAAAGAATCGTCTCCCAAGATATAACGGCTTTCGTCTCGGATTTAGAGGCACTTCAAAAATCCGAGCTCCGCGAACTTACATAGTGCTCCGACTTCTCTTCGACTAAATATCTAGATCTATATGGTATTTCTTTGTGGTGGAAAGACACAAGAGAAAATTCGATACTTCAACCTTCATCATTGGGGTTCTTTATATAGTGGAGGAGGAGGCCAATCTTGAATGTGATTGGCGAACACATCATCGACTTTTCCTTGAAAAGAAATAGGGCGAAAATATTAATTAAAATTGGCCAACTATTTCCACAATTCGATTGGTCGGATGGCGTGTCTTACGAATTCGATTGGTTGGATGATTTAATTGCTCGACTTTTCCCTCAAGAAAAGCAATTTCGGCGAAAATAATTAATTTTTAATTTAATTTAATTAATTAATTTGAATTTAATTTAATTAATTCGGACCGATTTAACTTAATTAATCGTAAGTCGTTTCACATTATTCTGGAACCTTCCAACCGCCTCACGATTAACTAATTAATTTCCTGGTTAAATTCATACGAACTTTTGTCCAAAAAATTAATAGTAACACCCGAACCGAACCGAGCACGAGCCGAGCCGGCCGGACGGACGGACGGCGGCGGCGGCGCGCGTGTGAAAATATCTAAGTCCTCCCTCCTGCACAAAAGTGCCTTGCCCCTTGGGGCACATTTATAAGAGCATACACTAGCCCTTATATATGGAGCTCAAGTCTCCCATCTTTCCAATGTGGGATATTGAGTTGAGGTACTCCCTTCAACTCTTATCTCTAACACATTTTCAACCAACTTTAGGCATTAATTTCTCATTCACCCGATATCCGAATCGAGTGATTCAAAAGCCCATCATCAACTACTCCGTATGGAGTATTTAATGATATCATTAACTCTCGATGACATACATCGGAGTCTATCCGTAAATCGCGCTAAAGTTGACTATTCAACCCTTCAAAAAGGGCTTTTTCTCCAACACTCATATCAATATCTTCATCAAGGCCTCCAACAAGGCTTTGTCATGAGGTGTATGATGACATGGAATGCACAAGTTATATTCTTACGGCAAACGTCCATTTTATCTCTGCAACGAGATATGTGTATCATCGATATTCTCTCTACTCTCACATGAATAGGATAGGAAAGACATGTAACAGTTTGTGGAGATTTCTATGAACTATCATTTATGGTTTAGAGGCTCAGATCTATAGCCGGGGGTTCATAGCTCTCCGAAAGGGGTAAGAGGCATCTCAAATCTCTATGGTGATTTATATGCATCATTACCTCATATGCAATAAATACATACCAATCATCTGAAATTGTGAATCACAATATGACTCTCTCATTATCATGGAAAACTAAAGGTCGTCCATTTGTTTGGAGATAATGTAATGCAATGAAATGAATTTTCATTATATTACGATGTTTATACATGGTTGTGATGCAGTAAAAGGTAAAAATATATTGTTATAGTATAATAGAAGAAATTCAATTTCAACACCATTGAAATTAAATGGAATTGAATGAAATGAAATTTGAAATAACACGTGGTAATCCAACACCTCATCATTACCCTCCCCACTGAAGGATGCAGGTTCTTAGATCTAAACGAATTATATCTACGCGCAGCGGATGGATCACGATTTATATATCAAAACACATAATTAAAGGACTTAAACTACTACAAGGGGGTTAAGATCATGTTACCAATATAGGGAAGAGAAGCCTTGATCTTCCGATGTGTTCTCCAAACGGCGGTTGGTGGACACCCTTCTTGATACACGAGCCTCCTTGATATGCAACGAGAGAAAAATCCGAAGATTTTTCCAACTCGAAACCCTAAGAATAGAGGCCGAAATTTTTGGCCAATTTCTCTCGGTGAATAGTGACGTGAATAGTACCTCGCCATTAGACTTGGGAGAACTCTCTTTATATAGGAGAGTAATCAATGTCCTCCAAGGATTAAATAATTAAGTGATAATTATCACATTAATCCTTTTCCAAATAAAAGATAAATAAAATGATTATCCCAAACAAATTAGGATAAATCATATTATTATCTAATATTCCATGAATTATCATTTAACAAATAAAAGATAAATCACATGTCAAATAATTATCCAAGAAAACTAATTTCTCTCTAATTAAATGATGATATTGGCGCCGCCACCTTTAGGGTCAAAAAGCCCACATAAAATGTCTTTTATGTGTATTATATTATTTAGCCCAACTAAATAATATCCATGCATATCAATTAATTAGCCCGACCAATTAATTATCATCTGATGAGGCCCAAGTAACAAGATTACTAGTCCAATTACGAAGCCACACCGGGGACCATGGACCTATAACAGTAGCTCCAACAATTAATTATTCATCGAGCAGAAAGTACATTAATTATTAATTCCGGGATTACGCCACCATAAACCAAGCCCGAACTCTACCGATTATAGATGTATACTTATACTCAACCCATGAGAGCGAATAAGCGTCCATTGATATAATCACTACATACGGATTAACCCTTCATAGACTGTCCATTCTAAGTGGGAAGTCTCCGTGAACCCGACTCAGAATATCTTATCCTTATTTACCATTAACCCCCTAATGATCAATTAGTACACATATCTGACTAGTAGCTAATTAGTCAAATGTGAACTCCCGGGATCGATCACTTTCTTAGGGCTAACAAACAAGGGATTTGTCTCTCTCTACTTCCCGCGAGGAAGGAATGGATTCCATGTCCGTGAAAATCGAACTACTCACTCATCCGGAGATAGTGCCAATGAGAAGTGGCTTGGAACACATATTAAAGTGAACCGTAACTAACACATCAAACACTACCCGGGACAAGCAAAGCATCCCTGTGATCACCTCGGGATTAAGGTTGATCCATATATGATCATCTAATGATTTAATAAGATTCCTCGATTACGGAATTATACCGAGAAATCTGATTAAATCGGTCGATCTATATGAATGCCATCATATATAAATGCCCCAGCGTAGATACCTCTACCGGCAGTCCGGATAAGACTATCACACCCTAAGGTGTTCAGGCGCATTATTGGTGTTTTAATCAAGAGACCCTAAACTCGATTAAGTTCACCACGGACTAACAGATTTAAGTATATCACCACTAACTCAATCCTCACGTGTAATCCATACACTTTGAGTTAAGTGGTTACATCTGAGATATACTTAGGGTTTGCGGCGATGTATTACTTTACAAGCACAAAGCAAGTAATAAGGTAAGATAAATTCTGTCATTCATTATTAAAAACAATTACACAAATTGTCTTTCGGGCACTACACCTAACACCCACGCGTCTCACTGACCCCACCACCTCCCACCACTACAAGAAAACTGTTAAATTACGACGGGCGTTTTACGACGTGCTTTTAATGCACGTCGTAAGTTTTAACATTTATGGCATTCTTCCATTTGCACGTCATTACTTGTGGGAATACTTCATAATTTACTACGTGCTTTCTCTGCACGTCGTGTTTTAAAAAATATTTATGACGTGCGTATGTGTACACGTCGTAATTCCTTAAGCGGGAATATTATTTCCTTCTCAACATAACATTTATTTCCCTAAGTTTTTTCCTCAAAATCACTTTTGTCCGACGGCCGCTACTAGCAAAATCAGACGAGAGCTCCAGCCGCTCCTAGCAAAAGCTCACCTCCGTCCATTCAAATCAGTTCCTGTACTTCACCCCTAATCCCTCAAATCAGTTCTTGTACTTCAATTTCTCGCTGTCCATTCCTGTTGCAGACCGACACCTACATTGCCATCGTTCTGAGGCTTTTCCTGCTGGTCTCTGCTGCTGCTATTTTCCCTCCCATGGAATCCTTCCTGAGCATCGTTTTGACCCTCATACGGTAAGGATGGCTCATCTTTTCTAGTCAATTTCAATTTTAGGGTTTGTCATCAATTTTTATTTCTTCTTTTGACCCCGTTTTGACCGAAATTTGACTTGAGTATTTGCTTTGGCTTGTGGTGGCTTGGATTGTGATCTGTTGATGTTGTTGGTGTTTTGTGATGGATTGTATTGGATTTTTGATATGGTGTTCACCATACCGCATACAATTTCGTGTATGGTCTTTTTTGGTCTTCATATCATATGATTTCTTATTTCAGTTTCTGTTTTTGTTGTTCTTTTTGCTTTTTTGTTCTACATTTGTTCTCGTGTGGATTAAGAGTTGAAGACAAAAAAAACGACATTAAATGCAATTGCCTGTTTGTTTTAATTATGTTTTGTTCTGTGATTAGTTGTTGATTGAGTGTATTATTATGTATTAGAATTCCACAGCAGCAATTGATGATTATTTTGATTATTTTTCTGCAATTTATAATACGTTTTCTTGTCCCTGCAAAATTTCCCCCAAATCTCGTGTGTAGTGCATTTGATATCACATGCCATGGATCTCCTCATCTAGGAACACTTTGCACAAGAATTTCCTTTGAAAATGAGCCAATATATATGGATAATGAAATGCATTGGATTCAACCTCCAAGCTACTAACTTATTTCTGAGGGCTAAATCTACATGGGCATTACCACACACAAGTATCCAATACCAAAGTTAGAGCATTTGAAAACTGCAGGGAAAATTTGAACCATTAGGATACCGGTGATAGATAGCGTTGTTTTCAAATAAATCTCAATTTCTCATGTAGCTGAGTTATGATGAAATTCTAAATAAATCTCAATTTCTTTTCATTTCCTCTTTTCGTTGTCACCGGCATTTTATATATAAAAACAAGAGATTTTGCCCACTAAACTTCAACTTTTAGAGGTGGGTTTTACTTCTTCATAGCAGAAAGGTCAATCTTTGTTGAGGTTGAGCAACAAATCATCGTAATTGAGATAGATCTTGTTGGCGAGTATTGAGAACCTGAGCAATTTCTCTTGCTGCTTCAATCCTCCGTAGGGATATGAATGCTGGATTGTTAGCAATTGCTTCACCAATCAGTTGTGCACTCTTCGCTTCACCCTGGTCCCTAATAATTGCACTTTTCTTTTCTTGCTCCGCTTTTTCAGCAACAAACTTGGCTCTCTCAGCTTCTTGTGCAGCTACCTACTTAGCTTCAATTGCAGCAGTGAATTCCTTACCAAAAGTCAGGCTTGTAATGGACACATCATCCAATGCAACTTAAAGTAGGAAGCCCTTTCTTTCAAAATCTTTCGGATCTCTCGACTCACAGCCTCTCTGTGTGATAAGTAGGCAATTGGTCTGCCACTGGTCGAGTAAGTACTCGAAGACCAATCTTCACAATTTGAAGATCACGACTTCCAGAAGTACTCTCCACCAGATGAGGTCGAGCACGGACATCATAGATAATTGGTCTCTCAAACCATGGAACGATCAAGTGGGTTCCCTCTGGATAAACCTTATCTTTAACACATGTTTTCTATTTACTTTGTTTTTTTTCTGCTGAAAAAAAAATGGCTGAGATTTCGGCTAAAGATGCAATGGCGGAATCGTTTTATGCTGTATCACTATATGGAAATAGCCTCTGTTGTTTTTCTATTAATTTTTCGGCATTGTACTTTTCTCCCTGGTTGTGATCATTTGCTGAGTGATGTGTACTGTTTTGAGTGATGTGTACTGTTTTGTGAGAAAGGGATTCACTTGTTTTAGAAAAGATTGACTAATTATTGTAATCTTGTGTATGATCATTTCTTTGAGTAAGTGATTCACTTTTTTTTAGTTCTGTAACTTTATATTCTTCTGTTTAATGCAGGTAAATACACAAGCGCCAGCAAATATAACCGACTTTAGTGATCGAAACAACTCGAAGTATTATGTGGCTGTAGTACAGGTAATTTTCTTGTTCATCCATGTTCTTAACTTTCGAAATGAAACTTGTTTCTTGAATATTGTAATTGCTTGAACTGATGAAACCAGAAGTTGAAGGATCTAGATTTAAAGACTAATCAATATTTGTGAAGTAAAGGGAACACATCTTTTGTGAAGGCATAAACCACGTAGAGATGGATACAGAATGGATATACTACCCCAGGTTATATGCAACACCTTTAGCATGTAGTTCAAGTGTAGTTTCATAGGCATTGCTAACAACTTTGCAAATGATATAGGGACACAAAAACATATCGTGATGGAGCTCAACGATATGTTGATAATCTTTCCTCCAGTTTAGGAAATCCACCTACCATAAGATGCCCATGTTTCAAGTGTGTAAATATGAAATGGCATGAACCTAAGATGGTTTTTGGTCACATATGTATGAATGCAATGCATCCTGTTGAAGTTAATCAAATTCTACATCCAGAGGAGTCAACATCTACACAACATCAAGATGTTCCAGTTCCAGAAACATACTACATTTTGAAGGATGCATTTTGTGATGATGAAGTTGTTATTGAAGCAATGGATGAAATGAATGACGACGAGATAATAAAAATAATAATAGAGAGGCGAATTGCCTTTTTTTCGGGTGCTCCACTACCACAATTGCTTCCATTGTTTCCATTTTCAAATATAAGTCTCGTTTTAATTTACCTGATAACGCTATAGATGAACTTTTTCCACTCATCAAAAAAATTCTACCAGATGGAAATACTCTTCCAGGTTCTCTATATGCGGCTAGAAAAGTATTGAAAGCATTTGATCTTGGTTACCAAAAGATACATGCTTGTGTAAATAATTGTTGCTTGTTCGGGGAAAGAGCTAGAAGCACTGAGTCTGTCGAAATGTGGTACATCAAGGTGGAAGGTTGACATAAAGTCTAAAAAGGTTATGAAAGGAACACCGGCAAAGGTGCTTAGGTATTTTCCAATTATACCTAGACTTAGGAGGATGTTTAAGTCTGTGGAAATGTCTAAACAACTAACATGGCATGATAACAATAAAAGCAAAGATGGAAAAATGCGTCATCCGGTTGATTCTCCCGCATGGAAGAACATTGATACCGGATGGCCTACATTTGCGGCGAACCTCGTAATATGAGACTTGGTCTCGCGGCCGATGGATTTAATCCATTTGGTGATTTGAGTTCTCGGTATAGTTGTTGGCGGTGATTTTGATGATATATAATCTTTCCTTCTTCATGTGTATGTCCAAGGAAAATCTCATGTTAACATTGTTGATCCCCGGTCCCAAGCAACCTGGAAATGATATCGATGTATACTTACAACCACTTGTTGATGATTTAAAAGAGCTTTGGGAAAATGGGGTGAGAGTGTATGATGCTTGTAGTAAATCAACATTTAATATGAAGGCAATTTTGATGTGGACCATCAATGATTTTCCCGCGTATGGGAATTTATCGGGATACTCCACTAAGGGAAAAAAAGCATGCCCTGTATGTGGTGTTCAAACTTGTTCTAAATGGTTGGAAAATGGGAAAAAACACGTATATATGGGCCATCGCAGGTGGCTTCCTGAGGATCATCCTTACCGTTTTAAAGTAGGTTGGTTTGATGGTACCGTAGAGCGTAGAAGCAGACCTATATATTTAACTGGATCACAAACTTTTGAAGTTGTTAAGAAAATTGAAAATGATTGGGGAAGAAGGTGAAGAAAGATAGGTATCCGGAAAGCGAAAGAGAGCAAGGACTTGATGAGACATAAATAATGAATCGATGATGATGGTGATGATCCTTTCAAGCTTACCAAACGATGGAAGAAGAGATCGATATTCTTTGACCGCCATCTTTGGGAGGTAAGTTAATCTTTTTGTTAATGTTGTGGGAGAAAGGTGGGAGGAAGCAGACGTTTTTTTGTCCTATAAAATAGGTTATTTTGTTGACAATGTAAACTATCAATGTTGTAGGCACTCTTAATTCGCCATAATTTGGATCTGATGCATGTGGAGAAGAATATATGTGAGAGCCTTCTTGGAACTCTTTTGAATATGAAGGGCAAAACAAAAGACAACTGAATTCTCGTAAAGACTTAAAGAAGATGGGGATCCGAAAAAATTTGCATCTTCATAATGATGATCCTAGCACCTTCAAGCATACGACACCTGCGTATGTATTATCAAAGCAGGAGAGTAAGATTTTCTGTGAAAGGATAGCATCCTTAAGAATGCCAGATGGATATAGCTCTAACATTGCAAGAAAAGTGGTATTGGAAGAAAAGAAAATTCTTGGAATGAAGTCACATGATTGTCATGTTCTTATGCAACAAGTTCTGCCGGTTGCATTAAGAGGACTATTACCAAAAGGTCCAAGACTTGCAATTTTCAAGCTTTGTACTATCTTCAATCACTTATGTCAAAGAGTTCTTGATGAAAAAGAATTAGAAAACTTAGAAAAAGAGGTACCGGAAACCTTATGCATGTTGGAACGATTTTTCCCTCCGTCATTTTTTGATGTTATGGTCCACCTAACCTTACACCTTGTGGAAGAAGCACGAATTGGCGGCCCTGTGCATCTACGATGGATGTACCCTCCGGAAAGGTGAGAACCGGAACACAATATATTGCTGATAACTTTACAAAAGGTTCATTTTTGCCTACTGATTATTATCTTCGTTAACAACGTATCTTTGCATCAGAGTTTATGAAGCGTTGAAGAATTATGTAAAAACCGATCAAATCCGGAAGGTTGCATAGGTGAGAAGTATTTAGGCGGCGAGTTGACAAAATTTTGTAGTGGATATTACAAACAAGCTCATTGATGTTGGTTTGCAAAACAAGCGCAATGAGGATCCGGAAGATGATGATTTGTTAGAAGAGGCGAGGTTTTGGTAGAAAGAGTAACCCTATGAGTCTTAAGATGCTGCAGATTGCTCATCGTTTCGTTCTTTTGAATTTGATTGAACTAGAGCCATTGAGAAAGTAAGACCCACTTACATTTTTTATGTAAGACTATATGCATCATTTTATTAGATTTTTATTTCCTAATGACATTTTCTCTCCCTCTGCTTAGTTTACATAAGGATGAGTTAAAACGTTCAGATGCACGTCTATCACGAAATGCACAACAACTTGAAATAAGACATGTGGATTCCTTTTGCTGCTTGGTTGTCGAACCTCGTTACAACTGGGCTTCACATGGCATTTCAGATCTTGTGAAGTGCATCGGTTGTGGTCCCAAACAAGAGGTGGTTAGTTGTTGAGTTTTATTATAAATGGGAATAGATTTCACACAAAGGATAATGAGAAAAGTACTCAAAATAGTGGCGTTTTGCGTTGAGGGGACACATATTGTCGAGCGATTGAAAAAGACAAAGCCGCAAGGTTGGATAAGGTAAATTACTATGGGATAATAAAGGATATTATCTTGTTAGACTATCATGATTTCAAAGTGCCTTTGTTTCATTGTGATTGGGCCAACATAGCAAAAAGGTGTGAAAATGGAAGAAGGATTTACATTAGTTAATCTGCATGAAGGTCAACAACGATTTCAAATGGATCCGTTTATTTTTGCATCACAAGCAAAACAAGTATTTTATTCGAAAGATAGTGCCACATCAAATTGGTTTGTAATATGAAAGCACCTCAAAGAGGGTTTTATGCGGATGAGAACTTCAATGAGAATGAATACATGCCAAGTGCTCCATTGGATGTATCACAATTGGACATTAATGATGATGAAGATTGTTTCCCACGTAATAATGAGGAATTTAGCGACAATACTTTGGTAATTCATGCTATAATTTATTTGTTTATTTTTGTTGTTTGACACACTTTTTATCTCGGTAATATTGAGGAATTTAGCGACTATTTGGTTATTTATCTATGCTTGGTGAATTTTTGTGTTTTCTTTTGGTAGATTCACAAAGAAAGTGAAAGTAGTGATTGACAAGTTGATAAACCATGATAGGTGGTGAGGTAAAAGTTTATGCATTAATTTTTGTGTACTTATTTTGTTCCTTGTTAAAAACATATCATTGATTTTTCTTCTTTCATTATTACTCATAGTGTTCTCGAAAGGAGAAAAGCGAGTAAAAGCAACGAATGGTTGCCAAGCGGTTGCTATGGCTTTAATGTTGCAAGCGAAACAGAGGATTGATTTCGAACCACCAATGGGATCTCAAGATGCAACACATACAAATGAGTCAAGGAATGATCGAAACTCAGGACCAAAAGGCAAAGGTAAAGGCAAAAAATTTGTATTCGATCACGGGTGAAATGATGAATGATCGAAACTCGGGACCAAAAAGCAAAGGTAAGGGCAAAGTGAATTCGACACGGGTGAAATGATGAATGATCGAAACTCAGTCCAAAAGCAAAGATAAAGGCAAAGCTGAATTTGATCTTGGTGAAATGATGAATGACCAAAATTCAAAACCGAAGGCGGCAAAGTCACGAGCAAAGCCAAGACCAACGGACCAAAGATGGTCAAATTCAATGATTTAGGTCAACTGTTGGTAAAAAGCGACCCCATTTGCACATTTTCTTTCAAAAGCAGACTCAATGGTATGTACCATTGACAATTCCCAATTGGCATAAGGCTCTCTTTGTTGCATTCAAGGATTTAATATGGAATCATGTCAAGGCAAGTTAAAGGTTCTTGTATAATCTTTCTTGATCACTTTGTACATTGAAAATTTTGTAGTTATGTTATCTTACTAAATTTGTTGTCTTTTTTTGTAGAAACATTACATTGTTGATGATTGCCATAGGAAAATTTGTTTTCAAAACATGGCTCGGTACTGGCGCGGGCACAAAAGTAAGACAATAAAGGATATCGAGGAACGAGTTAAAAGGCAAGCGTGGAATCATTGCAAAAGCTACTCAACCGGCCAATGTTCATTCTTTGGATGATTGGACAAAGTTTGTAAAGTTTTCACTAAGTCCAGCAGAGAAGGTAAGAATTTTGTTTTTGTCCATTTGCACGTATTCACCATTAAAAGGCCTCCATTTGCACGTATTCACCATTCATATATGGTGAACTAATGCTAATTATGGACGGGTGGAGCCAGATTGTTTTCCTCTGCTTCTGTGTTATTGTGTAAAAAGATGTTGAATTATGGTAAGCTGTCTGTTTTCAATGGATTGGTTTGTGTAGAAGAGGCGTAACATGTATGTAGAAATGCGGAAGCGTCGTGAGTTAAAGTACCGTGGAAGCAAGAAAGGCCATGACGCATTGCTTATGAAATGGTAAGACTTGATTTCCTTTTATGTTTCACGTGCATTGTAAAATGCATAACTAACCAAGTATTTTTTTTTATAGAAGAAAAAGAGCGAAAACCCTGATCAGATAACAAGGGCTGATGTGTGGCTTGCGGGTTACTCGAGAAAGAAAAAAGATGGCGATGAAGAAGTTGAAGATCCAGAAGTTGTGTGAGATATTCTTATTCTTTAAAATCAAATTTCTAGTAATCAAGTATTTAAATGCATATATGTTTCCATCGAAACAATAACTCCTAATATATGTTTTTTAGAGACAAGTTAAAGAAAAGATGGCGAACAAATGGGATTCATCGCAATGGTCTATTAATGATGATCCAGTTTCACAAGTTTTAGGCCCTGAACGTCGGGGACGGGTACGAGGCTATGGATTTGGAGCAACACCTTCACAGTTGATTGGAAGAAGTCCAGTAGATTTTAGAGTTAGTATGTTGGAAAAGAAATTGCAAGATATGGAAAGGAAATTTAGTGCTGTTTTCTCTCAACATAGCAATGGAGCTCATAGTAGTGTGAGTATTTAACCTTGTGTTAATCTTATTTTGTTTATTGAAATGATGTACTTTGATATTTTAGTGAGTTTTAATTTTATGTTTGTCCTAATAAATAGGAGACAATGAAAGATTGCGATTCCGCCCGTTCACATTGACAACTCCATGGATGACACAATAGTACCTCAGAAGAGAAAAGAAGTACCGGGTGTTTCAACTTCTTCCAAACAAGTTAAAATCTCGAAAGGTGAAGATCAATCAAAATTAGTTGAAAATGTTAATAAAAAACTCCGCAAAACACAACATTTGCTCTTGTTGAGATGGTATGGTACCGAGGAGAAGATTGTTGCTTTTGGAGACCTTGCGTCTAAAGATCCGCACGATAAAGTACATTGTATTCGTCTGCATCTGGTATTTGGAAGGTATGGGTTCGGGAAGTGATTGAAGACATTGCTTTGTATCGATGTAAGCGAAGAATTCAATACCTCTCTTGACCAAAGGAAGCCACAGTGGCTTGGCCCTCTGAGTACATTAAATTACTTTAAGGTAAGTCCTTGATTTGATTCTGAAAATTTCACATTAATTTTGCTTGTTAATGTGTTGTTGATGTTGAGTTGAGACATGGTAGGGTTCCAGAAATAGTTGGGTGCATCGCAGTGATTTCTTTGTGTTTTAATGTTGAAATTGTTTTTCCTTGTTTGTTTCTAGTTGTATTTCTAGTGTAAGACTGAAGTTAAGTTGTTGCTAGTGTGGTTTGTTCCTAATGTATTTCTTTCCCGCCTTTTAGTGTGGTTTGATCCTAATGTATTTCTTGCTTTGTACTTGTTATCAACTAGGTTGAACTTTTAGTTGGATGGGACTGTAATGCAATTTAGCGAACATCTATTATCATTGGCTATTTCATGATGTGTATTAGCAAACTTATATGTGTGTGTGTCTCTGTATCCATGGATATTCCGTTTGAGATGATTATAATTCCATTTATGATCAAAGTAAAAGCCTTAATATGTAGTGTTAGGGGTCATAGAAGTATTATGTGGCCGTGTGGTTTGAAAATTGGCTAATGCTTTGCTTATTGTAACTTCATTGGGTATTTAGTTGCTCTACCGCTGCTGATCATCTTTTGGTACTAGTGGCTAAATTAATGTCTTGAATCCTATTTTATTATGGGGTGAAAGCAGAAGCCAATATGCTATTTTCGAGATGATTGTACATGTCTTTGATTGTATGTGTCCTTTTATAAGTGGTTTGACAGTTGGGTTTTATATGTACTCAACGTCCCTAGCATATGTTTACATTTATTTTTGGAGCCTTGACTCTGATGTAGTTCATCATGTTATAAGTTGTTTTTAAATTGATATTACTATCTTCATTATGAATTTTAATCCATAAAATTGGTTTTACAACCTTTAATCTTCACAATTGATCGATTGTGAGTGGTAGCATAGGATTACAAAAAGCTGTGATCTTGTACTGTACATATGTTGGTGGAGTGACAATATAACGGGTTACCTGGATTTGTGGATTGAGGATAAAATTTCAATCTAGAATGAAAACTCATCTATGTGATAGGACTTTACTTCAACGTGAACTGTATACAGATTTATTCGTATGGATAAAATTTCAGTCTAGAATGCAACTGTTTGTATTGTATGTATGTATGATGTTTCCGGTGGTTTTTGTGCTTCACTTAGTTCACTTTGTGCTTGTTTATACCTCAATTTTGTTCAAATTTGACCTCTTATTTTTCTCTAGGTAGTGTGATCATCATTAGTGGCTGCAATGGATGGATGCGGTGGCTTTGCTGATTACATTTTGAAAGATGGGAAGGGCACGCTTTGAATGTAATTTGTATTAGCTTTTGGATTAGACTTCCAATGTTTAAAACTCCCTTTTGCTAGACTTCTTTTTGAAGCTAGTGGTTTTTATTATTATTATTACTACTAAGAAGAATTCGTAATGTAGTATTATTTTGTTTAGATTAATGATCAATTTGCAACTTGATAGAAAATTTTATGTGACGTTTTGAATTTGGTGTGTTATGATATGTAATTGGTGGGAATCAGTGTATGCACAACACGTCGTAAAATTGTAATTACAATAGCTGGAACTAATTACGACGTGCAAAAGCATGTTGTGAATGTCTATTACAATTGGTGGGAACCGATTTACGGCGTGTACTAAACGTCGTAAAGTCAAAACTACGACGCACATTTGCACGTTGTAAATAAATTGGCGGGAACTAATTACAACGTGCCAAAACATGCCATAAACGAGACATATACGACATGCCAATGCACGTTGTAAAGGTCACTTACGACGCGCGTGGATGCATGTCGTAAGATAAATTCAATTTTACTACGCGGTGTTTTACGACGCGCGAATGCACGTTGTAAAAGATAAATTACAACGCGCATTGCACGTTGTAAAAACGTGATTTTCTTGTAGTGCACCATCCCCCTTCACCCATACTCCCACCTACACCAATATATCCCTACCCATCTAACACATGTTTGTAACCTCCCCAGCCACCTTACAAACATACCCTTGCCTTACCCTTATCCCACTGTCGTACCCTTATTCATGCCCCTCACCACCCCTACCATTTTCCTCAGAACTACCACACATACCACCCCACTCTCACTCCTACCCTTCCACTCTACATCTACTTATACCCTTCCACCCTAAAATTACGTTCCCTTACTCTGTCACGTGTGATCGCGTGTAAGTCGCTAACGTCGATATTACTAGCAAGAATACTAGGTACATCGTAGTATAGTAAATGCGAGTCAAAGTCGATCCCACAGAGACAATGCAACTATAAGTATATAAATGATTCTAACCTAATTAAGAAGCAACATAGAGGCGGTCATGGACCAACAATAACATAAAACAAACTTGGTATTTCTCCCCTTCTTCTCACCGATCTACTAACTTGGATTAGTTAATCGTTACGTTTACTTCCCCATATAATTTTCTTAAATTAATCGCGAGCTTTAGTTTTAACTATCATTATCATTATCATTATCTTACTTTCTAACCTTACCATCCAATGTGTGATGTATTATGTAATCTTATTCTTTTCATTATGTCCAAGATAATGTTGTACTTGAATGATTTCATTACATTTTTTTGTTTTGTTTTGTTTTGTTTTCATTTCATCTAATTACATCACATTACCTTAAAACAAACAGATCATAAACATAAATAATCACCTTAACTTTAGTAACTTAATATCAACGGGTGATTCAAAATAATTAGCATGACTTTGACACCTACCACTTATTTGATTGTAAGTTTTTCTTGAAACAATATACATCCATTAAATTTATGAATCGTTATAAATAGTAGATTTTTAATGAACATATAGATGTCACTCCTTAACCTAAATTTAACAAATGTTATAGTAACCATATCATTTTTATATGACTTACGTACATGTTCATATTGTGGAGTACATGCAGACATGTTTCAGAAAGATTTAATGGTACAACCATTATATGAATGATGTACGAATCAGGATTCCCAACGGTACCCTTCAACTGTAATTCTTGATGTGCAATTGTAAAACATCCACAACGACATTGTTTTATGTGTTTTGCATAAATATTTTTATTTTTAGAACAAAGCGATAATATTTTGCCCTTTTACCCCTATCACAACACCACTTAAAGCTCCTCCTCGTAATAGGGAATCTCTTCTCATATTGTTTCAAGTGACATTCATTGTAGAATCTAATTTTACTCTTATTTATATAATACACTTTTAGTGTGTATGCCGGTAAAATTGAAAAGTTATGATATATTCACTTGGTACAACCTTAATTTAATAGTTGTATTATGATTTTTTTTTTAAGTTTTGAGGTAATGTTACTGACACAATCTGAATTTACATCACTGATCATCATAAGCCTACTTCGTAATCAATGATACCAACATTATAATCAATGAAGTAATACATCCGTCCTAAAATATAAGTTACTCTACCTCTTTTTTATTGTCCTAAATTATAAGTTATTCTACATTACCAATGAGACATTTATTACTATTCTCTTTATCTTATCCCTAATTTATTAACAATTCAACTACTTTTCAATACTTTATGACTATTTCATTAATGATAGTCAAAGGATATTTTAGTCATTTCTACCCGAAATTTATGTTATTCAATCATTTTTTTAATCTATGTAAAAACATCCAAAACGACTTTTTTTTGGGAAGGAAGTAGTAAAATCTACTACCTCCGTCTCATAAAACATGTCCATTTTTTAAAAATGAATTGTCCCATAAAAAGTGTTTATTTAGAAAACCAATACATCATTTAAAGCACTGTTCCCCAACATACCTCTATAATAATATTTAATGTTTATATAATCATTCATATTCCAATAGAGCATTTATTATATAATAGAGGTGAATATGTCCATTAGCACTTAAAATAGAATACGTTAATTATTTTATTAATCTGTATATACCGTAAAAAATAAATATTTTTTTATGGGACGAAGATAGTAATTATGTCACTTACTTTAACCGAGTGTTTGAATTAGTATCATTATACCCGAGTTTCGTGTCCCATTGAATTAAGTAGAAATGTCAAAGTAGAGGAAGTGACAAAGAAATGAGAATGGGCCCTAAGAATTATTAAAGAAAGAGGTTAAAAGAAAATCTTGTGTTAGGATTCGTGGGGCCCAAGAATTATTTATTTCACGGGCCTGTTATTGGTCAAGTGCCACGTTGAGATGTGCTTTGGAAGCCGTGACCGTGTCTTATTCTCTTGTTGATTTTTTTAGCATATACTTTTTTTTTGGGTCTCTAATAATACAAGGCTGTTTAGTTTTCACAAATAGCTTAAAAAATATTTTCAACGTTCTCTGAGACAGTTGTTAAAAAACACGTTTATTTTTTTTTTTTTTTTGAGGGGCAATAAAGTGATTGAACACGTTTATTAATAAAGTGATTTAATACTATAACTTTTCGGATGTAATGATTAAAAAATTCTTATAATACAATTAATGGAGTCTTTTTTTAAAAACTACCATAGTATTAAATAAGGGTGAAATAGAAAAATTAGCAATAAATGCTGCTTTGGAAAATATTCTGTCTCGGTTATTTTGGCACAATTTTTTGAGAACTGCTTCAGTTATTTTGAAACGGAGGGAATGTTATTAATGAATCACTTCTTAAAATTTAAAGACCAATTTTTACATTGTTTTTCTAGAGTGTTGTATTGTTTTATGAGAAAAACTTATACTACCTCCGTCTCAAAATATAAGTCACTTTGGATGTTTTATGCGGATTAAGAAAGTGGTTGGATGATATAAGTTTTAGGTAGAAATGACTAAAATATCCTTTAATTATCATTAATGAAGTGATTATAAAGTATTAATTGTTAATAAATTATGGGTAAGATAGATAAAATAGTAATAAATGCTTCATTAGTATTGTAGATGACTTATATTTTGAAACAATCAAAAAGAGATAGAGTGACTTATATTTTGGGATGGAGGTAGTATCTTTTTAACAACAACAACAACCAAAAAAAAAAAAAAACTAAATGGCCCTGTATATGTTTGTACACTATATATATGTAACTCGGGATTTATTTGTTTTAGGGGTCCCAGTTTTAGTCGCATAGGTAGGGCTCAATCCTTCATCTTTGACCATATGTTTAACCGTATGGGTAGGTCTCATTGGCGTGTGAAAGTCTAAAACTCCATTTGTCCTAAAATAGAAGTTAACTCTTATATATACGGGTGCACATGATTTGGTTTTTCGGTTTTTAATCGTTTTTAAAATCAAACCATTTTTTTACGGTTTCAAAATTTACAAATCAAAATCGAACCATAGCTAGATAAAATCATTTTATCCGGTCCGGTTTAGATCGACTTGGTTGCAGTTTTTTTCCGGTTTTTAGTCCTTTTTTTTACAAATAGTTCACTGAAAGGGCATGCATTATCACGATTCAACGAATTCATTTCATTATTTATACGACAATCATACAATGTTCTCATTCTCCATATATCATACACCATAACTCGAATGTCACTTTAAGTATCTCTCTCTCTATATATATATATATATATATATATATATATATATATATATATATATATATATATATATATATATATATGTGTGTGTGTGTGTATACACAACATTATATTATCATATTTTCCAATTCATATGATCATATAAAACCATATAAACTGTTTTATTTCATCTTGTCATAGGTCCTATTAGCATGGGCATCAAACTACGTTTGTGAGGTATTTGATTGAAGTATTAATAGATCATGAACTGAGATATTAGTTATTTTTAAATTTACTGATAATTGAGGGGGACCGATGAAAAGTTGGTTCACTGTGTTGATCAATTCTCACAATTTACTGGCAAAAATTCGGTTTTATTGTGATGCACAGGTAGAGTGGTACACGAGTGGATTAGTGTGGTGCAAATAAAGGCCCCCTTAATTAATAGTGTCGATATTTATAGACACACACACACACACACACACACACACACACACACACATATATATATATATATATATATATACATATATATATGTGTGTATATGTGTATATATACATATATGTGTGTATATATATATATATATATATACATATATATATATATACATATATGTATATGTATATATATCCGGTTCCGGTTTGGTTCGGTTTTTATCTTAGAAAACCAAAAATAATTTTTTTTTCACGGTTTGGTTTTTTACAATAAAAAAACCAACCAAAAAACCATGGTTTACATATTTTCGGCTTGGACCGGTTTGGTTCGATCGGTTGGTTTGGTTTCCGATTTTTTTGTTTACCCCTACTTATATGTATGGGGCGTTACAATTGGTAACAGTGCGGACTTCAGTACGGAACGATGTCATACACCGTGAGAGACGGACGGTGTGGGTACAAACAGTATCGGTGCTAATGACCAGACGGAACGGTGTGATACAACGTGAGAGACGGACGGTGTGGGCCCCCAGCCTCTAACTAAGTGCTACACCGTGAGAGACGGTGTGCAGGTTAAGAGGACGAGAATATAATATCTGAAATTGCTAATGTGGACAAACGTCACCTTGGACAACGGGTCTAAGTAGTTTATGGATCCATATTATGACTCGATTAGCGTTGTCAGACTCAGGTTTTAGTCGTATTCTAACTAAGTGCTACGTGCTACACTATGAGAGATGGTGTGCAGGTTAATAGGACGAGAATGTAATATTTCGCATTGCTAATGTGGAGAAACGTCACCTTGGACACGAGTCTAAGTAGTTTATGGATCCATATTATGACTCAATTAGCGTTGTCAGACTCAGGTTTTAGTCGTCCTCTAACTAGTGCTACATCGTGAGAGATGGTGTGCAGGTTAAGAGGGCGAGAATGTAATATCTCACATTGCTAATGTAGAGAAATGTCACATTGGACGACAGATCTAAGTGGTTTCCGGATCCATGTTATGACTCGGTTAACGTTGTCACACTCAGGTTTTAAGAGCGTTATAATAGAGAAATCATTAGCATCATCCGTTAAATATGTGAGTGCCTTTAGTTTGATCAAGCAAGTTTCCGTATGAATCAAACAATCTTCATAGTATAATAAGAGAGATTTTTCGATAGTTTTCTGTTGTAGTAGTAATATTTAGGTTGAATTATACATCTATGATCTATGAAAATGTATTCTTGAAATAACAATTTGAACTTGCTTTTATTCCGTGCTGCGTTTTTACATTATTCCACTCAGAAACGGCCATATAAATCTACGTGTAAACTTAAGTTACATACGCATAGCAGCATCAACTAATACTCCAACAAATATTCAATCATGTCTTATTATGTTTTCTTTGAGTCTTTTATTTATTCTTATTTTGAAATTATGCTACTTAAGCATTTGTCTAGTTGTCTAAAGTATACAATATTTTTGAAATTAAAAAGATATTATAGACTTGGTCAAAGTGTCATTTTTTCCTTCTGAAAAATTCAAAGTGTCATTGAGAATATAAACTTATTTGTATAATATGCAACGTCATAGATCAATTTATTTATTTAATAATTTTGTTTCTCTCTGATGAGGTCGAAATAGCCCTCGCTCGTGTCATCTCCTTATGGACTAAACATTAAATGAAGATAGAGATAATATAACATTAAGGGTCATGAGCCCCACTTCATGCCTAAGGACAGGTATAAACTCCATATGAGAGATCGGTCTCGTTTGCTTTTCAGACCACCGCAGGTCGGCTATATCGCAACAGAGTTGGGTCGGTGCATTTCGGGCCGAGACGGCCTAGGAGGCTCGACGCAAGTTGGCCAGAGCCTCCCTTATTCGGTATAAGCACACGTGCGTATATTACAAGATAATTATGGGAAGATCGTAAGGATCCTTTACCTATTAGGACTCTTATCATAACATTTAAACTACCCGTGATTATCTCCTAAATTAAAGGGATTAACACGTGCAGACTCCGTAATACTTTCGGCACAAGAAAACTGGACGAGATGTCCTCTATATAAACGATCCCAAGAAACTACGAGAGAGACTTGATTCCTGAACAATTACAGGATACGTAGGCAACTTGGGATGCCACTTATTCCAGGCTCAGTCTAAAATCATAAAGCACCACCCCTCATGTTTATATTAGGGTTTAATCTTGAATTATTGTTATTAGGGTAAATTTGGTCTGTATTTACATCCAGACAAGATCCAACATCGTCAGTCTCTATTGATGATCTATAGGTTATACGTGTTAAATTACCATATCTTTCAAGATGTTAAGTAACACGTCATTTAAAGTGTGACATATTTAAGGCTGGGACAGATTCAACACTTGAAACATAATTTTAGACAAACATTGTTCGTAAAGAAGTTTGAAAACACATGACTTAAGGACCTGATACAATGTTGAATTATAATCTTTCCCAAAAACTTAAGTTGATGTGAGGTAGATATTGAACATTTTAAATACTTCAACAATACGGAATAAAAGTTTCTCAAATTCTACAAGAGTAAATAAAGATGATTTAAGTACTGCTGTTTATACATGTAAAATCAACAATGAATTTTAAATATAATTTTGCTTCCACCGGCGAACTACTCCCAGTTTGACTTTCATGAATCTCCTAGATTCTTGAGTTGCTAAGATGTCACATGGTTATCGAGATTTCCCGAGGTGGGTTGTGAACCGTTGATAATTTTGACGGGTAGATAACTTTTATTAATCACATCAACATGTAACTCGTGGTGGTTAATCTGTTAACGACTCGACAATACACATCACAATGTACATGATAGTCAAGTATTGCCTCTAAAAATTAAATGATCACATTGTGGCCGGAGATCGATTAATTTTTGTTTAAGTCATAACTAATATTCTTGAGATCATAATGCACTAATATCTCTTAATAAATTTGAATTCATGAGGCAGGTCAGCCCATGTTGTGACTGATTGATTGGATCTTAACAAGAGTTTTTCACCATTATTAAGAGGTAATTTATTGATATAATTTTTGTAAATTAAGAGTACTTAATTTCATTTCAACAAAAAAAAAAAAAAAAGAGTATTTAATTTTATCAATTGATTTGGTCTCATGTCTTATTATGTTTTTGTGAGTGTTTTATTCTCCTTTTCAAATTATGTTAGTTGGGCATTTGTCTGTATGTCTGAAGTGTACTATTTTAGAAAGATTAATAAAATATTATAGACTTGGTCACAGAGTCCATGACAATGTAAAACTTTGTTATTTATGATAATCATTTTATTTGTTTCCATGGAGTATTTTAATAATAAAAAAAAAGTAATTTTGTCACACCAAGAATCCTTATATACCTTTTGCTTTGATTAATTGATCCACACCCTTAGTTCCAATACAATTCAACATACAACTATTGAAGTCACGTGACATGAGCAAATAGGAACATGTACATGATTTATGACTCAAGCGTTCGCATTCAACTTTTTTTAACGGTAGAAATGAATTTCTGACTGATTCAGAAATTTTATTCAGTGATGCCCGTGATATTTGTTTAGAGTAATTCTTATTTTTACAGGGTCGAGAATATTTTTTTATAAGTAAAATGTAGATTTTATTATTTTTAACGGGGTCTGCGGGCAACCAGAAATACTTTTAGCTACATTATGGACAAGATGCGGAAAAAACTTGCAAACTTGAAAGTGAACTGCTTATCTAGGGCCGGTAGGATGATCCTAATAAAAAGCTCTCTTGGGACCCATCCTTTCTATGCAATGCAAACGATGAAGTTGCCTCAGTCATGCCTTCTTGAAATGGAGCAGGTATGCTGGAAATTTTTTGGGGGGAAGAGGACTCATAGAGGAAGATGCACTATATTTCATGGGACAAACTCTGCCAACCCAAGGATAGCGGGGGCCTCAGGTTCAAGAACCTTCGGCACATGAATATAGCTTTTCTGGGGAAGTTAGTATGGCAAATTCTGACTGATGATCAATCTCTTTAGGTCAAGGTCATGGTACAGAAGTATGGGAATCCGTTTGTGAGGCCCAGTCCGACGAGCTCTTTCATATGGAAGAGCATTTGGCACGCAGCGGAACAACTTAAAGAGGGGTTTGGAGTGGAAGGTAACAAAATAGTGTGGCTAGATGGTGTGTATAAGAAGTATTCAGTATCTGAAGGCTATAACTACCTCACCAAAGACTTTAGCACCCCTGCGAATCAAATATGGAAAGACATCTGGCAACTTAAAGGTCCGGCCAGATCGAATTTTCTGATGTGGCAAGCCGCACAAGGCCCTACTCACCATGTCCTTGCTCTACAGACGCCATGTGAGTGATTCTGCAGTTTGTCAGCTCTGCAATAAAGACGAGGAAACTATACTGCATGCCCTAAGAGACTGCTTACTGCAGTTTGGATGACTTCTTTTCACAGACCACAGTAAACGATTGGATTCAGAAAAATATTGACGTCCAGGGACAAAATAGAGAGTGGGCGTATCAGTTCAGAGAGATGGCCTCCTGCATTTGGATATGGAGAAATAAAATCCACCACGATGTTGCTGACAATCACCCCCCCAATTAGAGTTTTGATCTCAAATGTGGAAACCCGAGTTAAGAACCTCAGGCTAGCTTGGGATTTTGATTAGTTTGCTGTTTTATCTCCTTTTGTAATCTGGAAACTTTTCACTTGTTGATTTGAAATAAAAGATCGTTTTTAAAATATAATATAAAAAAACAAAAACAAAAACAAAAAACACGGGGTCTTCAGGCCCATTTAAGGACATATGTGTCCACCTATGGGTATAGGGCGTTTTCTAACAAAAAAAAATATTTGAATTGAAGTTTAGCTTTGAGAAGAGTATTATGTTTCGATTATAAGAAATATTGTGCGTGGAAATTGATTATGCATAAGGAATTTATTTATAGACAATCATTTTACGGGAAGGTTATAGCCAATGTCTTGACTCTTTCTGAAAACTGGAGAATCATGACATGTTATTATACCTCCATCAGAATCATTAAATGTGGATTAGTTGACTGAAAATAGACTTAAAGTGCTTAATGTAATCATACCTTAACTATTAGGAATATAGTTTAAGTACAAACAATTTAAGGGCATTATATTTGCATCACATCCAATCTACCCGTGCATCATTCTACCTGTGTACCACAGTATAATCAACTTTGTGAAAGTCGATACTGGAGTTTTGAACCGACTTTCCGTAGGTGCATTGGTCAGAATCGACTTTGATAAAGTCAGTTCTTGTTCCTTCACCTACGTAAAGTCGATCTAGGCTCCAGAACCGAATTTTACAAAGCCGGTTTCTATTGCGGTACACAGGTAGAGTGATGCACAAGCAGAGTAGATTGGATCGGGTGCAAATAAAGGCCCCCTTGTTTAACCAAAACAACGAAATAACATGAATACATCAGAATAAACTCAAAAGGGCACAAGTTTTCAAGCAAGAAACTTTAAAGAGACAAGTTAATAATGTCTGATGAACCAAAACCATTTACAGTCATTCCACCATCAACGGCTATGATCTGCCCAGTTATGTATGAAGCAGCAGGTAGACAAAGGTAAGCCACTAGAGACGAAACTTCCTTCGGTTCTCCAGGACGACCGAGAGGTGTTGTTGATACTATTTTATCAAAAAACTCTTTATTACTAAGTAACTGCAATGAAATCAAATAGCTTTGTTTTATTAAGTTAATCCCAGGAAGAAAAGAAAAAAAAAAAACATCAAAAAGGGCAAAAAGACATTGGAGGCCCTACACCATTGCATCGTAACAATTTGGCCCTTGATTTTTTTTGTTTTAACAAACTGACCCTTAAACAGTTTTCTTGGCAACAAATTAGCCCATGATCAGTATGCATTGTCCATTTTCAGTATTAAAAACCAAATTTTGATCATACCAATGCGTTTCTTATTTTCAAGAGTTCAGCGCAACAAACGGCATGAAATCAGGCTTTAAAACTAAAATCCTCATCCCGTGATTAGCTTAGACCGTGATACGAGATCAAATTTGAACGAGACCTATGTAATGGCGTGATCAAAAATGGTTTTTTTTTTCATACCGCAGGGGCCAATATAGATCATTTTTTTACAGATTAAGAGCCAACGTGTTGACAAAATAATTGATTAGGGGTCAGTTTGTTACAAAATCATTGATTTACGGTCAGTTTGTTAATTAAAAAAAATAGTTTAGGGGTTAACAATTTACGATCACAATAGTTTAGGAGCCTCCGGCATCTTTTACACTATTAAAAAACTATTGGCTCTGAATGGTAAAGAGCTAACTTACCTTTTCCACAAGAGAGGTTCTGATATACCATGGAGCAACTGAATTAACTCGAATGTTGTCTTTAGCCCACTCACAAGCCAAGTTTTTAGTGAGTTGATTCATAGCACCTGTTTACACCAAATGATAACAATAAACATTATATACCCATTGATTTTGAAATCCAGACATTCCGGTGAATTCGAAGCAATGGTTCGTGTTAGAATCAGTAGAGATACACGTGTGTTGTTACGTTGTATATGCAAAACACACGTTAAAACACTCGTCTTTTAACCTTGTAATAGGCCAGGTTAGTGATGAACTAGATTTCATACGTAAGGATACATAAATCATACGAGATACGCATGTGCAGGATTTTCGAAAAGTGTAGGATACATGGAAAATATTAATTAAAAATATAAAGACCGAATTGTACATTATGGAACTATAAGAGCATTTTATAAATATAAAAAAAAAACACAAAATAAAACAGTTTTTTGTGGTTTTCTTCATTTCCAGTAGTTTTTCATCGTTTGGGCTAGCTTTTCATTCATTATCCGGTAATTTTTCCTCAATTTTCAGCATAGTTCTTCTTCAATTATGGATATGCATATTCCGAAACCAGCATCCAACTTTTGAAAATTACAAATTTGCCCCATGTTTGTATCTAAATATCCAGTTCATATATGTGTTAGATACGTATCGGATACAGGATATGCTACCAGACAAAAGTATCAGTACATCGTAAGTGAAGAGATTGTTGCATCAAATTCACATGGGAGGATCTAGACACATGATCTAGTCTCACATTTGCACAGAAGAGAAGCCGCAAGAATTAAAGTGTGTTACCTTTAGATGCTCCATAGATAGATCCGGAATATATATGCACGAGACCTGCAACGGAAGAGATGAACACTACGCTTCCAGCACCTGATGCTTTAAGGAGAGGATAAGCGAGTTGAGATAAATTATACGAAGACTCTAAGTTTGTGGCCATGAGCATTGTATATTCTTCAGATGTATACTCAGTAGTTGGCTTCCTGATGTTTGTCCCCACATTATTTATCTACAACAAAACATAAACACACACGCACGCACACACACACACATTACCTTTAGCGGCATGTAGAGATCTTACAAAAGAAAATCAAAACCATTTTTACCTGAAAATGTATAAGGCAAAACAAATCTACAGTAGTAGAAAAAATTGTTGTTACATCTATCAACATAGTGAGTCATCAACTGATTGAGCACATAATACACGCAAAATAAGCTTACTTTGTGTGTATTAAGTGCAGAATCGGTGCATTTTTTCGATTGAGGAATCATTTGTACTACCACCAAAGGCAATCAGTAGGAAAACATTTCGTAAAAGCACAAACAGTTTCTGAATGTTTTCATTTTTACTCACGACAGCTTATAAAGGGAAGATTGGTGTGTTTTCAATAATTTCTTGATCTTGCACCAGGAGTGGAAGAGTACGTTGGCCTCCCAACTTAATTCAGCACGAACTTTAGATTTAACATTAGAGACTGCCAAAAACATAGTGCTACCACCCAACTAGTAAGAAGATTGAAAAGACCGTCTCTTATTTTACTCATCTTCTTACTTAGAAGGTATAGACAAAAACAAAACAGAGGCTTCACTTAGCTGCAGTATTATAATAGATTGCCTCTCATTCACCTTGTTTTCATACAATGCATATGATCATAACAAACAAAAAGGCTTATTTGAAGGGGGGCTTCGCTGTCACTGCATTGTTTTTAACGTGACACCACACCGGAAACAATTAACAGGGAGAAAGTCAATTCTCAAATCTAAAATCAACTGGTCGATTATGACAAATGACCGTCGGAAAGTCGATTATTAACTCTGAAATCAACCAATAAGAAAATCAATTGTCACTGCCACAATGCTCAATTTTCTTAGTTCCCAGCCTTTGACCTGAAGAATATAATAATACCAAAATGTTCTGTTCATAACTGACAATTTGCTCTAAAAATAGGTGAAAAATGGGAAACACACTAAAATAGGAAAAAGATAGTCCTGATTTTACTGAAATTAAAAGGAAAATCAAACAATGATGATTAGAATGATTAAAACTTACAAGAATGTTAAGTTTTCCATCAAAAGCAGATGAAACTTTATCCATAAGCTGCTGCCTTTGCTCTTTAGAAGTTGCATCGCAGACTGAACCGATAACTTTAAATCCCTTACCAGTCCATTCTCCCAATCGTTCGTTGAGCTCTGTTTCATTCCTAGAGCACGTATACACCGTTGCACCTAATTCAGCAAGTTCCTCAACAATAGCATGACTGCAGAAATGGATTATATTGCACAAAATCAATGAATCAATCAACGCAAAAATAGAAACGAAATAAACAAAAACACACAATTTCTTACAGTTTGATTAAGGAATAAGAAAACGAAATGAAAGAGCGAAATAGGAGGAATTGTTACCCGATGCCGCGGGTGCCGCCGGTGACGAGGGCGGTCAGGCCGGAAAGAGACCATCTTGAACTGCTTTCTGAAAGCTTTGCCATTGTTAAGCTGCTGGTATTTTTTTTTATTGTTTTTTTTTACATGAATGTTTAGTTAGCAATGAGTTGAGATGTTGATGAAAATGGATAATACTGTAAGAGTCGAAATAGACGAAAAGGAGAGAAATTGGAAAATCAGGCCCTTTTAACCCCTGACATTTATTTTTAGGTCGGACAGATTCTGATATTATTTTTCAGGTTCACCGTCCAAATTTGGATGAAATCGTCTAAATACAGTCAAAACCCTCCAAATTTGGATTCATTTCGTCCAAATATATTGAATTGACAAAATGGACGTAAAACCGTCCGAATGTTGGATTTCGCGTCAAATTGTGGGCGAATTTCGTCCATTTTGACGGCGGCGGCGTCAACATTTGGACGGTTTACGTCCATTTTGTCCAAATATCTGAAACCATCCCAATTTGGACGCTTATCACACATGGTCTCTTCGTCCAAAAACAAGGAAGACCGCCCATATTTGGGCGGCCGCCCATTGAATGATAACTTACCTTTTCAAACCCTTATCAATATCTTATTTACTCTCTTCACCTACTTTCTTTTCTTCCGTTTCATCACACAAAAATTCACCATTGGTTCCAAAAAAATCACCATTGCTACACAATTGATACCCAAAAAACAAAAAACAAAAACAAACCATATTCGCTTTTTGATTTGCGTTGTTTTTTATTTTGAGTTGTATTTTTAAACAAAATGGGTAAGATTTATTTAAGTTTGAATAAATATATTTATTGTGTTTGTTTTTATTGTTATTTGTTCATATGAATTTTCGATTTTCATTAATGTTATAAATTTTCGATTTTTAGCATAGTGTAGTATGTGCATTTTTGAATTTTTAATGTTAAAAATTTCGATTTTTATTAATGTTATTAATTTTGATTTTTATTAATATTGTTAATGTTATAAATTTTTGATTTTTAGCGTAGTGTAAATTATGCATTTTAGGCTAGAGAAATGATTAATTTTGATTATATATTTCGATAATGGAATTGACATTCGTTGGATAATTAGGGTAGTCAATGATACATTTTATTTTGATTGATATATTGTGATGAAATATTTGGATAACGATAGAAATATATTTTGGTTGATGTCAATGTGATTGTTTGTAGTAATAAACGAAACTTTTTACCGAATGTGTTTTATTGGTTTGGTACAAAGTTGATTGTGTTGTTGTTGTAGTGGAAGATGAAAATTAAATTCAAATATATGGTTTTGAATTACGTATTTTTTGTTATAGTATGAGAACATCCTTTGAAATTATGGGGTAACAAGAATGTGAATTCAAAAATTGAAACAAACGACAAATTAATGTCGTTTGAAAATACAAAACGAATATTTCGAATCGAATTCCATGGTACGCCTCGGCTGATGAGGTTCTTAGAATTGCATGCTTTCCACAGGGTGTTTTCGATTCCTTCCGATTCATTTGTGTCATGCCTAATCTCGAGGCTTTGTATTGGGGCTCTGGTAGGTAGCTCGTATAAAATTTCATTAGTCCGCTCAACAGAGCATCTTTTCTGTCTCAAGTGACTGGTAAATCCTCAGCCGGAAGTGAGGCACCCCTTAGATTGAAAATATAAGTTTTGTTCTGCCGGCTCCGTCCGGCACCGTTCTCCCTCGTCATCATCAAGTACTCTATGACGTTGGTAAAAACACACTTATTACACATATGCACTTGTAGTTATTACATATATATGTGTATCACACCGACAATATGATGACAATATATTAATTGTTTATATATTATTTTATCTTCATATCTCCACTGTATACTGATGTAAATCTATAATTCTTTCACAGATAACAACAGTGTGTCCGTTAAGTTTGAATTTGGTGGAGAGTGGATATACAAGCAAGGATGCGACAGATGGTCTTATAGAAAAGGAAAATTTTATTTGATTCGTGTAAAAACTGATATGACGTTGGATGAAGTGAAGAAGAAAGTGTGTGGGAAAGTAGGAATTGATGAATCAAAAAATACATTGGTCATGAAACTTTTGTACGCACAATACGAGGGGCCGATTGATGTTTTGGATGATGAGACATGGCTAGGGTACATTGATGATCGCTTAGACTAGAACCCGTCAAACTTTGTGTTAACGCCGAACCGGTTATTCGATGATGACTCGGAAGACAAAACGACAACGCATTTGACTTAAATGAACAACCGATAGTTGAAGAAAATGATAGAGGATTGAGGATTTTACACCGAACTTTATTATAATCGAATTCGGTGAGCATGATGTACGTACTCCACAAGTCTCAACCCCTCATGAAATTGTCATCCAACCGAATAGAACTTTCGGTGAGCAAGTAATTGACTTGTCAAGTGAACGTGGCTACGATTGGGGATTCATTGCAAATATGATTAGTCACCATTGCACATACCTTACAAATGAACAACCTATGGCTAGAATGTGTGCATCTATGAATGAAGTTGGAAGCGTCTCGGCGAATTTAGATCAGACGACCCACACACCGTATAAGCGACAAACTAGTGGTAGAGGCGTGAACCCGAGTGATTGAAGCGAGGGACATGTTGGGATAATTTTGGTAAGACTAGTCATAATCTCCACATAGATGGAAACCACCAAATAGATTTATGCAAACAACGATGCAAGCACCGATGCAAAGCGGGCCTCAATATCGGGGATCTTTCATGAGTTATTTGTGACACCTTTGCACCGTAACCACGACCTTTGGTCACACATTTAGTATGGCAAGTATTAATCGCCATAGAGGTGCTCATTTCGGGTCTGGAATGGACCCGCCCCAAATTCCTCCATGTCCACATGCTGGGACGTTTCAGACCGATAATCCAGATGTATTGTTTATTGGTAAAAAGTATAGAGACAAGGAGGATATGAAGGATAAAATGAGTTACCACGCATTGAAAAATGACTACATGTGGAAACTCGTTAGGTCTGACAAGGAAAAGTTAAAATTACGATGTTATACTTCAGAACGATGCGAATGGAAGGTTGTCGGTAGGAAGGTTGTTGATTCGGATGTGGACGCAAGGGACGGACAACGTTGCATGAACTTTGTGATAACCGCGTACAATGAAACCCACACTTGTGGATTGGACCAATTGACTGACAATCATAGACAAGCCAAGGCCGGACCTATAGGTCGTTTCGTAAGGGATAGCCTCATAAAACTCGGGAGCGGTTTCACGACAAAAGTTTTACAAGCGGAGGTCAAAAAAACATTCAACATAGACCTTAATTATCAAAGTGCCTATCAATGTAGACAGAAAGCCTTGTAATTGATCGGCGGAAACGTAGAAATGTCGTATTCTAAATTACACGCCTACTTTTACATGTTGACGGTAGAAAATTTTGGAACCATCACATACATTGTTCCTGATGCGCTTGGCAGGTTCAAGTATTGTTTCATGGCTTTGGGTTCTAGTATCGAGGGGTTTAAGTATTGTCGGCCTATCTTAGTTGTTGGACGGTACACATCCGAAAACAAAATGCGAGGACATTGTTAGTAGCGATCGGTGTAGACGCTGGCGACCATATCTTTCCGTTAGCTTTTGCCGTGACCGGCGGAGAGAGCCTTGATGCGTGGGCGTATTTCATGGAAAACTTGAAGTCGATAATCGGGAGCGTAGTGACTTGGTTTTCATATCAGATGAGAGGCCAGGCATCATTGGAGCCGTTAGAAATGTATTTCCAGACGCTTACCATGGTTCTGCTACCACCACATCGTTATGAACCTCAATAAAAATTCGGGAGCACGGATATTGCCCGTACACTTTACGGGAAGCCGCTTATACATTTTCGAAATGCGATTCAAAATATTATTTCGAAGATAATAGAGATGGATAGAGACCCAACCAAACCGGTTTGGCGTTACTACGAGGAGATTGGAATCGACAAATGGGCACGATCACAATTTCCGAGTACGCGTTATTTAATAATGACAAGCAACCATGTTGAAAGCTTTAACAACGTCATAAGGGATGCGCGTAAGATGAGTATCGTGAATCTCTTTGACCACATCAGGGGAGTGTTGCAGCGTTGGCATTGTGAGAGGAGAGAACTTGCGGACTCGTGTCGCACCGTGTTAGCCCCTAAACCTGAAGAGTTCTTGAATGGTGTTTCGCGTGCCAGAAGGAGTTTCACACTGCTCAGGATCGACCGGGACCAGTTTCAAGTTGGGGACGTCGATACTAGTGAGAAAATAAATATACTTACGAAGGAATGTTATTGTGGGCGATTCGAGGACTTGATTACCTTGCGTACATGCTTGCGCTGCTATAAGTCACCGCTGCGAGAGTGCGTACACTTATTGTTCTCATTACTACAAAGCAGCATGTTTCCAACGTATATATGAAGGACGCGTTTTCCCTGTTCCAGTCGAGGATGATTGGATTCTTCCCGAATGGATTAGAACTAAACCTTCCCTCAATCTGCCTGAGCCTATGGTTAGGGAAGGAGGAGAAACACAGAGTACGGGAGCTAGGCGGGGCCGACCCAGGACCCTGAGGATTCCTTCTCAAGGTGAGCCTCCCGGTGCTAGGACTAGCAGGATGCCTACTGAGAGGACAAACCCAGGTTCCGGTAGGAATTGCTCGATTTGCGGTAACCCGGGACACAGAAGGAATAGATGTCCGACTCGTGCAGTTGTTCCTAATTGAATAAATCTCTACTTCAGCACGTGTTGATGTTAATTTTGTAAGCCATCATGATTGTAATAAATATATTTATTATTCTGTTGGGTTGAATGTTATATCACATTGATTTCTAAAGAATGACCAACAGGCAGTCGAAATAGATATTTGTTACCTAAACAACTTAATTTATGAAAGATGATATAGTCATCCTCATTGTAGCTTTCAGATTCTCTCCTGTAATCATGCCCACCAAACTTGAACCCTTAATGGGAGAAACGTAGTTTTAGAGAAAATCTGATTTCTTGCTTCTACACCGAGCATAATAATATAATATGACTATGTGTAATAAAAAGTCCAATGAATCCGCCTCATCCAAATTGGGATACACTTATCCAAGAGCATTCCACTTCTTGATTTGGAGTTTCCTGCTTTCGTTCTTTGCAAATGAATGTGATAGTCCTCTCTACTAGAGATGGAAGAACCACCTATTGTGATTGTCAAGACAAGAAAGCACACAACAAAAATCAACAACTTTAACAAAGTCTTTTGTTTTAACACAGAAACGCAGAGATGAAATCATAAAGAAAAACTGAAATCATAAAACAACATATGCAACTTCAACAAAGTCTACAACTTTCGTCATTGTTAAAATAAAATAACTATTACGTGAAAAATAAACCTTAAAAGTCATCTTGATTAAAAGTTTCGTAGGTGATAACGTCATCATGACCGTATGTCACATCATCTTCATCATATTCCGGCACCCCGGCAGACCTCACACACATAGCTGTGATGAGATACGGGAAAAATATATATCCATCGCCTGCGTTGCCCTTTGCTATCTGTTGAATCCTGTTGAGAATATACTCTCCGACGTCAAAGTATGATGTAATAGATGCGTACACAAGTGCATACAAATCAAATGTCGGTGCGGTGTAGTTCACCGTGCCATACATATTGGTGGCAATGAACATAATCAAGAAATGAAGGAATGGACCGCACCAGGACCAAGGTGAAGGGCGACTTTCCGTTTGGATTTTTGCACTTCAAAGTTCAAATTATCTCTCATTATCTCTTTTAGAAAGTGTAAAATATAGTTTTTTTTTTCCACTTCTAGTTATACTAGTTTTTACTTTCGGCACCACTAGAAATATTAGTGTCATTAACGTTCATTTTCGATATCAACGTTAGCAGACTGAAATTTTCTAAGTTGTGACACTTTTATAACGTAAACGTCGATGTCGCTGACTTTCGTTTTTAAACAGCAACATCAGTAGCATTGTTGTTGCTATTGAAAACCAACGTCTCGACACATTGTCATGGTGTCAAAGTAATTTTTTGTGGTGCCGAAACTAATATGGAGACAGTAGTAAAATAAGGGTGCCAATAGAACCACTATATTTAATCCACAATTAAATTATCAAAACAAAACATTTACAACATAATTTTTCACCATTGATCATTATTACGTTTATAGAAATCAATAAATCTCAATTTTATATATATATATATATATATATATATATATATATATATATATATATATATTGATGATGATGCCGAAAAAGTCATCACATTTGATTGAATGGTGTAGTGGTGGATATCTGGCTATAAAGAGTGTATGGAAGTGGCGGAGCACGGCGGTGATAGTGGTGGTGCTCAAGAACAAGATTGATGGTCTTCAAGAGCAAGGTGGGGGAGTGTTTTTATGTTTATGAGCTGAGCCTGAAGAGGCTGACTACGTATCCTTTGTAAAGGATCAAGCCATGCGTAGTTCTGGGAATGAAGTCCCCTCCCTTTTTGTAATGAAGGTGATGTGGGTATTTATAGAGTTTTGGAGCTAGCCAGCTGGCGAGGGCATGACAACTAGCAAGTCGTCGGGCTGAGAACCTAGCGGTCTGCTGAGAGCCTAGCGGTCTGCTGAGAGCCTTGACGGACTCGCTGAGGGACTTGCGGCCTCGGTATAGGCCTTGCGGCTTGAGAGCCATGTCTTGTCTTTATGTTGGCGGCTCTGATCTCCTGCGGATCTAATGTCCTCGGGTTCGCGGGCTGGCCCCCTAGTCTTATAGCATCGCACAGGACCAAAGGCTTTGAGCGGAGCCGACGCCCTGCGAGCTCGCGGATTGTGATGGCCGGTGGCTTTGTCCACTATTTTGAGGGGTCGGATAGACCCGAATAAGGATCCATGGGCTGAATTACGATTTGGGCATATCAATGGCCCCCTACTCCATGCCTTAAGCATTTTCTTGAAATGTTAGGCGGGGAGTAAAGTTTGTTCGTGGATCTGTTTCCTTGAAATACTGTGACGGGCTATTGTGGCGGATCGCCTGTTAGCTTTGCCTAAATATCGTACTCAGAGTAGGTCTTTTCGTTGCTTGTGTCGTTGATCGACTTCGCCTCTTGTGACTTGTGCCATGAATTGACTCTGCTTTTTGTAGCTTTTGCGTCGTGAATCGACTTAGCCTTTTGTGGCTTGTGCCATGAATTGACTCTGCTTTTTGTAGCTTTTGCGTCGTGAATCGACTTAGCCTTTTGTGGCTTGTGCCATGAATTGACTCTGCTTTTTGTAGCTTTTGCATCATGAATCAACTTGGCCTTTTGTGGCTTGGGATCCTTTGGTCTTATAGAAGGCTCGCTCGAAGGCGAGTTCCACATATGACGCCGAGCTGAAGTCGGTCTTATAAAGTGCTCGCTCGAAGGCGAGTTCCAAATATGATGCCGAGCTGAAGTGGGTCTTATAAATTGCTCGTTCGAAGGCGAGTTCGAAATATGATGCCGAGCTGAAGTCGGTCTTATAAAGTGCTTGCTCGAAGGCGAGTTTCAAATATGATGCCGAGCTTAGGTCGGTCTTATAAAATGCTCGCTCGAAGGCGACTTCCAAATATGGTGCCGAGCTTAGGTCGGTCTTATAAAATGCTCGCTCGAAGGCGAGTTCCAAATATGGTGCCGAGCTTAGGTCGGTCTTATAAAATGCTCGCTCGAAGGCGAGTTCCAAATATGGTGCCGAGCTTAGGTCGGTCTTATAAAATGCTCGCTCGAAGGTGAGTTCCAAATATGATGTCGAGCTTAGGTCGGTCTTATAAAATGCTCACTGGTATGTGAGTTTCAAATATGGTGCCGAGCTTAGGTCGGTCTTATAAAGTGCTCGCTCGAAGGCGAGTTCCAAATATGGTGCCGAGCTTAGGTCGGTCTTATAAAGTGCTCGCTCGAAGGCGAGTTCCAAATATGGTGCCGAGTTGAAGTCAGTCTTATGATGGCTTTGAGTGGCAATTAATCATAGCTCTTTGGTGGCTTTAAGTGGCGGATAGCCTTAGCCTTTTGAAGTTCATACGGGGCGCATAGCCTTGACCTTTTTTGGGGGCTATAATGGACGGATATCCTTAGCTGTTTGATGTTATATTTGGACGGAGTGCCTTAACTTCATGGGTGGCTTTAATGGGCAGATTGCCTTAGCCATTTGAAGTTATATTTGGGCGGATAGCTTTAACTTCATATGATTTGGCATTTCAGGATCTTTGGTCCCTAGCCGATTTGAAGTTATAATTGGGTGGATAGCCTTAACTTCATATGATTGACGTTTCAGGATCTTTTGTCCCTAGCCGGTTGGAAGTTATATTTGGGCGGATAGCCTTAACCTTATATGATATGGAATTTCAGGATCTTTGGTCCCTAGCCGGTTCAAAGTTATAATTGGGAGGATAGCCTTAACTTCATATGATTTGGCATTTCAGGATCTTTGGTCCCTAGCCGATTCGAAGTTATATTTGGGCGGATAGCCTTAACTTCATATGATTTGGCATTTTAGGATCTTTGGTCCCTAGCCGATTTGAAGTTATAATTGGGCGGATAGCCTTAACTTCATATGATTTGGCGTTTCAGGATCTTTGGTCCCTAGCCGGTTCGAAGTTATATTTGGGCAGATAGCCTTAACTTCATAGGGTGGCTTTAATGCCTCTTTGTGCCACGCTATTAAACAGACGGACTTGTTGTTGGTGACGAGAAAACCCATTTTGATGACGAGTTGACCTCTGATGAGTTCCCAAAAATAAGATAGCTCGACCCTCCATATCCGGTAGGGTGAGTTCCAACATGAGATAGCTCGTCCCGCCACTTTAGGACAGGAGAGTTCCAAATGTGAGTAAGTGTAATCATTTAAGTTGTACAAATAAAACCCGATGAGAGTTTGTATCTTGAGAGCTCGTAACTTGCGTGTTTTCTTTGCTTCTTGCAATGATTTTTCCAAGTGTTTTTGAGTTTGTATCTTTATTTTTGCTCGAAATATTCCCATCTTTCGAGCCCGTAGTTTGGGTCCGCTAGCCGGTATATGCAGGCATGCGGCCCCCTTGTTTTGGCGAGGTTGAGAACGCTGAGTATCGAGCTCCCTGAAAATAAATGAATCGTATAAATCGGACCTGTTTTCGGGTCTTCAGTCTGAATTAAAAATTCTGATGTGCGGCCCCCTTGTTTCAAGCAAGGCTGCTGCGAGCTTGGTTGAAATAAATGTCGAATTCTGGTCATTTCCGTTTGTTTGAAAATTTCCACCTGCGGCCCCCTTGTTTCAAGCAAGGTTGAGGGCGAACTTGGTTGAAATAAGTGTTGAGTATGCGCAATCATACACCTGTTTGGAGAGATTGTAAATAGAGAGCTTCGTTGTTGAAGAGCTCGTAACCCGAGAGCTCGTTGATAAAGAGCTTATGAGAGAGCTCGTTCATAAAGAGCTTATAATAAGAGAGCTTATAATAAGAGAGCTCGCGTCTGACGGCCTTGTTGGAAAGGTGTCCTAAACCCAATCAGGTTGGACCGGATCCGACCGGGTCGGGTCATTTACAGTCTATTTAGTTCATGTAATAACTTTATTATGATTAATAAAAGCACTTATGTTATTATATATTGTTTGTCTTCATATATATAGTAACGTCCCTAGTATCAATCTGTGATAGAGAAACCATGATAGTGATTATGGTTGATGAGATCTCTAGTCACTATAACAAGGTTGGTACTTAAATGTCTCTAGTCTTACATATTATCAAATGGGACATTGATAGTATAATCAGACTAGCACGTATTGGATGTCTTCTATCTTTTAGAAGATAGGGATAGATCTCGTCTCATCGAAGTGTAGGGACACTTGGGTAGACGTGGACGTGTATTAGAGAATGCGTGCGTTAGACTGACCCACTTACATTAAGTGTCACACTATGTGGCGGTTGTGTAATTATACTTTTGACCGGAGTCTTCATGGCATCACGGTGTGGATTGTCATGCTTTGACACTATTGAGATTTCTCCTAACCACTGGGCGATCATGCGGTAGTGATTGGGTATGATACTGAAGCATGCGGAGTATACATGATTGGTCGTCCGGGAATCGCGTATCCTATGATTGGGATTGAATATCCGAAATGGCCTTCTTATAGGGATGTCTAGTTCTCGAGAATCTTTGCAAAGTGGGAGTAAATGTGTTATTCCGAGAGAGCATGATATCCAGATTATAAGATACGATCGTCAATGTATTGACACTCGAGATACGATCGTATGGATATTAATTCAGCAATAGGATTGTAAGTTACACGGTAACTGCTTCACATGAAAGGTAGTAGTCATTGCTTTTGACTCTTCCGATGATTGGGGGTCACGGTGTGTTGCTAGACGCTATCCCGTGATCGTTAGGTATGAAGGGCAATTTAGTAAATTGCACTTTATGTCTACGGCCAACATATTCGGAAGCCTATCGGGTCACACACATATGAACATCGAGTCGGATTAAAATGCTTTGATGACCAGATAAGGAAAATTTATCTCTAGACTATAAAGGTTATAGTGGTAAATTAATATGGTGGTATTTATTTATTATGAATAAATAAAATACACGATATTAATTATATACAAATTATATTAATTAAAGAATATTCCGGAAGCCAATTAATTGGCATATGGGCGCCACAATTGAGTGTATAAGATACACTTGGATTACAGACTTTAATTAATAAGATTACCATAATATTAATATAAGATATTAATTGATTTTAGAAAAATAGATTTATGGTAATAAGATAATTATATTCAATATAAGATATTGGCAAAATAAATTATAATTAGAGAGATAAATCAATCTAGTTGATTTTCCTTATTTTATTGGGAAAATGTTTTCTTCTCCTACACACATATGGGGCGCCACTTTTAACTATAAATAAGAGGTGGGTGTCAAGCTCTTTTGTACATCACAATTGCAAGAGCTCATAGTTCTTGTGTAAAATAGAGAGCAATTCATAGTGAGTTTGTGAGGGAGGAAAAAGGCCGGTCTAGCAACCGGAGTTTTCCGATAGCAATCCAAGGAGGATTCCGGCAAGGGGTTCGTGTGGATTAGAGATAGAGGCCGGACGCGTGGACGGCTTGCGCACTGAACTACTCTCCGTTGACGGTCAAAGCGACGATCTTATAGATCATCTGAGGTATAACCGTCAAACTACTTAACGTGTTTATTGCATTAAACGAAGAACGATCTAGAAAAAGAAATCAAATTTTAAATTCCGCTGCGTTAAACTAGTGATTTCCTAACAGTGGTATCAGAGACAGACTTCGAGCTTAAGCAATAAGCATAAATTAATTGCGTAGTATTTAATCGGTAGATGCAAGATTTAAATCACGAAACGTTAAAACAAAAAAAAATTAGGGTTTATCGGCGGCTTGGCTGACTGGTGGCGCTCCCCTCCCTCGGCGGCGGCGGCGGCGGCGGTCTTCGGGCTGCCGTCCGTCGGCTGTCTTCTTCCAATGGGGGAGATCGACCTTTTTCGTTTAGTGATATTTATTGTGCATAGATATCTCGTTTGTTTAGTTGTGTCATATGGCAACCAATGGTTTAAATAGTTTGGGCCATTGGGAAACCATATGGCATGTTGGCCTTTCCAAATTTTGATTTGGAATAGGCTTCAGCCCTTTTCAAATATTTGATTTGTAAAAGCGCTAGCTGCAAAGCCATTTCCAAAATTTTGATTTTGGAAAGTGGCTGTGCCTAAACTAAAAAATTATTTGGCTTTCCAAATATTTGATTTGAAATAAGCTGCGCCTTTTCAAATATTTGATTTGTAGAAAGCAGCAAGCTACTTCCAAAATTTTGATTTTGGAAAATGGCCAGGCATAAGCCAAATTTAGTTTTGGAAAGGAAGTAAATAGGAGACTTTATAATTTTAATTTTATTTTGAAAAGTTCAAATTTAATTAAAATTAAAATCGATTTAAAATTAAATGTTAATTTTAATTTTAGATTAAGTCATATAATTAATTAAAAGTTATTTAATTATTTGACGTGATAAAATAAAGACGCATAAGTAGTTAAAAATTAGAATTTAATCTTTTTCATAAGATAAAATTGTATGGATTAGATGTGTAGATATAATGTGATTATATGGACCCGATTGATCATGAATTTAACTAACCAATAGGATAGATGGGAATGTTTTCTTTATGTTGGTTTTTGAAAAATTGTCGTAGGCCGTTATGAAGAACGTGACCTAGTTTACTTTTTGCAATTATCACATTCCCGTTAGCTCCCCTCGTGTGCGGCGGGTGTAATTATTAGATAAATTATTATGTAACAAGAATGGAGCAAGAAGTTGAAGACCAAGGAGAGATAAAGAACCCATTGGCGTACAACAATAAAGATCCTATTGGCGGTTCTGAGATACCCTTAGTTTGTGACCAGCGGTTTTCGTCGTTTGTATTTGAAACCGCACTCACGAAAAGTCCATGATCATACCGGTTATTTTGTGCGCGGAATGTTGTGTATGTTTTACTTTATATGATATAGTAGTAATATGCACATAGTAGATGAGACCAAAATTAAACCAAATTAATTAAGTGAATTAATTTTAAAATTATTCCCACACCAAAACTCGAGCCAATATTGTCTCCCAATATTATAATGACGGTGAAGAGCCCTTGTTCGGATCCAACTGATCGGCCCTCGTCGGGAGTTGACCTACCACGGGTATATCGTTATTGTTGAGATATGATCGTTACGAGATCTCATGAATATTGGGTTACGACTCGACTAAAATCTTGCGGTGATTGGCCCTCGTCAGGACCGTCTGATTTTAGAGACAAGGGGTTGACTATCACATGGTGATGTGAAGCGTCAAAGAGTTGACTAGTCAGCCACTGGGAGTCGCATGCGATGCGATTGGTAGGAGTACCTACCCGTCGAAATTATCTCGGTTGATCGGCCCTCGTCGGGAATCGAAGTAACTAGATGGGATCCCAGCCACTAAAGAATTATTTAAATTCTTGAAAGCCAATTGGGAATAGTTGGCTAGTGGGAGTAAAACCTCAGGAAATTTTTAAGTACAAATTTAGGGTTTGCTATACATGAGCTTTTACTTATTCTATCTTTATTTATTGTTGTAGAAAATGTCAAACAAATTGAACCTTCGTTATATCATCGAAAACAAGCTTGACGAAACTAATTTTCTCGATTGGGAAAGAAACCTCAAAATTGTTTTGAGGCACGAGAAGATAGGCTATGTCTTGGACGAGGCCCTACCGGAAAAGCCCGCTGAGGGTTCGGCTGCAGATGTTGTCGAGAAGTACAACGAGCATCTATTCGACGAGTAGTGATGCTACATGCATCATGCTTGCTTCGATGACACTGAATCGCAGTAAACAAAGATGAGTCTATGGACGCCTACACAATCATGGTCCGCCTAAAGGAACTCTATGCTTCTCGTCTCGTGATCGAGAAGTACGAGGTCTCGAAGGCCCTGTTTGGTTGTAAGATGGCATCTGGGGATCGCTTTGTGGGGTCACACGTGCTTAAAATTATCGGATACATAGAGAGGCTTGGGAAGTGGGCCACAAGTTGGAGCGAGTTGAGTATTGACTTGATTCTCGCAATCTCTACACCGATTCATTCTCATGATTCGTGATGAACTATCACATGAACAAGATAGATTGCTCCCTGCGGAGTTATTGAACATGTTGAAGGCTCCGAGAGGCACCGTGGGGAAGGAAAGCAAGTGTCTTTGGTCACTTCAAGCAAGGGCAAGGCAAAAGCCCGAAAAAGTCCAAGAAAGCGGCGGCACCTAAGCCAACGCCTAAGATAGCAAAAGACAAATCCAAGGATGCTTGCTTCAATTGCGGTGAGACCGGTCATTGGAGGAGAAAGCGCAAGGCTTTTGAGAGTACCAAGAAGAAGCATTCGATGCTTCGACTTGTGTATATTTATGATTGAGATCAACATTACTTCTTCTAAGTCTAACCACTAGGTATTAGATACTGGTTGTGGTTCTCATATTTGTACGAATATACAGGCACTAAGAAGAGCTAGAGATCTGAAGAAAGGAGAGGTGGACCTATGCGTTGGAAATGGAGCAAGTGTTGCTGCGCTAGCCGTAGGAGTTTATTTTCTTTCATTGCCCAGTGGGCTAGTACTTGAACTTAGTAACTGTTATTTTGTTCCTGCTCTTACGAAGAGTATTATTTCCATTTCCGCATTAGATGTTGATGGTTTTTCATTTACGTTTGAGAATAAATGTTGTTCTTTTTCACGTGATGGAATCTTTTATGGTACTGGCATACTTAGCAATGGTCTCTACATATTAGATATGAATGTTGACGTACTTAAAATAAATAACAAGAAAGCCAAAACAAATGACTTGAATGAATCCTACTTATGGCATTGTAGACTAGGCCATATAAATAAGAATCGCATTTCCAAACTCCATAAAGATGGAATGTTGGATCAATTCGATTACGAATCGTTTGACACATGTGAAGCTTGTTTACTTGGAAAGATGACAAAGTCACCTTTTAGTGGCAAAGGGATAAGATCCAATGAATTGCTTGAGCTCATACATACTGATGTGTGTGGCCCAATGTTGATTCAAGCCAAATGAGGGTACTCTTATTTTATCACTTTCACTGATGACCATTCTCGCTATGGTTATATATACTTAATGAAGTATAAGTCTAAAGCCTTCGAAAAGTTCAAGGAATTCAGAAGTGAAGTGGAGAAACAACTAGGTAAAGAAATCAAAACACTTCGATCCGATCGAGGTGGAGAATATCTAGATGGAGAGTTTCAAGACTTATTGAGGGAGAATGGGATTCTACCTGGATGGACCCCTCCCGGGATGCCGCAAATGAATGGCGTGTCTGAGAGGAGGAACCACACCTTGTTAGACATGGTGCGATCCATGATGAGCTACGCAGTTCTTCCAAAATCGTTTTGGGGGTATGCTCTAGAAACCGCATCCTATACACTGAACCGAGTTCCATCAAAGACGGTTGATTCCACACCATACTAGGTATGGCATAAGAGGAAACCTAGTCTAGCATATCTTAAACCTTGGGGTTGTCCCACTTACGTGAAGCGGATGATGCCTGACAAATTAGAAGCTAGATCAGACAAATGTCTATTTGTGGGATATCCTAGAGAAACTAGAGGATACCAATACCAATTTTACCATCCTGAGGCACAAAAGGTGTTTGTTGCCAAGACTGGCCACTTTCTAGAGAAAGAGTTTATTCTGGATAGGGTCAGTGGGAGTAAAATTGATCTTGAAGAAATTCGAGAACCACTTACGGATAACAATCAGTTGATGGAAGTAGAGGACTTGCCGCACAGTGATGTGACGCCGGCCTCTACCGTGGACACACTAGCACCTCGAAGATCCACCAGGGAACGCCGTGAACCTGAAAGGTATACTGGCGTGTATCTCATGGAAGATGAGGACCCTAGAACTTATGAGGAAGTGCTATTAAGGCATGACAAAGAGAAATGGCTGGAAGCCATGAATTCTGAAATGGAATCCATGAAAGACAACCAAGTTTGGAACTTGGTTGATCCACCTGAAGGAATAGTTCCTATTGGGTGTAAATGGGTCTTCAAGAGAAAGACTGACATGGACGGTAACGTGACTACCTACAAGGCTAGGTTAGTGGCAAAAGGTTATAAGCAAAGACAAGGAGTTGACTATAACGAAACCTTTTCGCCTGTTGCCATGTTAAAATCCATTAGAATTTTGCTCGCTATTACAGCATACCATGATTATGAAATCTGGCAGATGGATGTGAAAACAGCTTTCTTTAACGGGAACCTATCTGAGGAAGTGTATATGACACAGCCTAAGGGTTTCACAACCAATGACGCCAGGATGGTGTGTAAACTGCAAAGATCCATTTATGGATTAAAGCAAGCTTCTCAGAGTTGGAATCTTCGCTTTGATGAGATAGTCAAACAGTTTGATTTCATCAAAAACGAAGATGAGCCTTGTGTTTACAAGAAGGTTAGTGGGAGTGCCATTGTGTTCCTAGTGCTTTATGTAGATGACATATTGCTCATAGGGAATGATGTGCCTATGTTACAATCAGTCAAAGCTTGGTTATCCAAGAACTTCTCAATGAAGGACTTGGGTGAGGTAGCCTATATTCTTGGAATAAAGATCTATAGAGATAGATCTAAAAGGTTGCTTGGTCCTGCATCATGATCCACCTATATAGACAAGATCTTTGAAGAGATTCGGTATGGAGCGAGTCCAAGAGAGGATTCTTCGCCCATGTCACATGGGGTCTACTGTCAAAGGAATGAGTCCCAAGACAGAGGAGGAAAGGGCACAAATGAGTAAGATCCCTTATGCCCGGCAATCGGGTCTATCATGTATGCCATGTTATGCACAAGACCGGATGTCTCGTACCTCTTAGTATGACTAGTAGGTACCACCAATCCAGGTGATGGTCACTGGATTCTTTGTCAAGAATATCTCAAGTATTTGAGACGCGTACTAGGGATATGTTCTGGTTTTCGGGAATGATGATTTAGTATTACGAGGTTATACTGAGATGCCGTTTCAAATCGACAGGGCGACTTTAAGTCGCAATCTGGATTTGTTTTCACGCTTAACGGCGGAGCAAATGAGCTAGAAGAGTTCCAAGCGGAGACTACTACAGACTCTACAACGGAAGCCGAATACACATAGCAGCCTCGGAGGCGGCAAAGGAAGCGATTTGGATGAATAAGTTCATCATCGAACTTGTGTGGTGGTTCCTCCATTGAAGGTCCAAAGGCTCTCAGATTGTGATAATAATGGAGCGATATCTCGATCAAAGGAACCAAGGTCTCATCAGAAGTCCAAACATGTGCTATGGCGCTATCACTTGATTAGAGAGATAGTAGATAGATGAGATGTAAAGATAGAGAAAGTCCACACGGATGATAACATAGATGATCCGTTAACCAAGGCATTGTCTCAAGCAAAGCATGAGAAACATGTTCACTTGCACGGGCTTAGGCATATGGGTGATTGGCTTTAGGCCAAGTGGGAGATTGTTGGAAAGGTGTCCTAAACCCAATCGGGTTGGACCGGATCCGACCGGGTCGGGTCATTTACAGTCTATTTAGTTCATGTAATAACTTTATTATGATTAATAAAAGCACTTATGTTATTATATATTGTTTGTCTTCATATATATAGTAACGTCCCTAGTATCAATCTGTGATAGAGAAACCATGATAGTGATTATGGTTGATGAGATCTCTAGTCACTATAACAAGGTTGGTACTTAAATGTCTCTAGTATTACATATTATCAAATGAGACATTGATAGTATAATCAGACTAGCACGTATTTGATGTCTTCTATCTTTTAAAAGATAGGGATAGATCTCGTCTATCGAAGTGTAGGGACACTTGGACTGTACGTGGACGTGTATTGGAGAATGCGTACGTTAGACTGACCCACTTACATTAAGTGTCACATTATGTGGCGGTTGTGTAATTATCCTTTTGACCGGAGTCTTCATGGCATCACGGTGTGGATTGTCATGCTTTGACACTATTGAGATTTCTCCTAACCACGGGGCGATCATGCGGTAGTGATTGGGTATGATACTGAAGCATGCGGAGTATACATGATTGGTCGTCCGGGAATCGCGTATCCTATGATTGGGATTGAGTATCCGAAATGGCCTTCTTATAAGGGATGTCTAGCTCTCGAGAATCTTTGCAAAGTGGGAGTAAATGTGTTATTCCGAGAGAGCATGATATCCAAATTATAAGATACGATCGTCAATGTATTGACACTCGAGATACGATCGTATGGATATTAATTCAGCGATAGGATTGTAAGTTACACGGTAACTGCTTCACATGAAAGGTAGTAGTCATTGCTTTTGACTCTTCCGATGATTGGGGGTCACGGTGTGTTGCTAGACGCTATCCCGTGATCGTTAGGTATGAAGGGCATTTTAGTAAATTACACTTTATGTCTACGGCCAACATATTCGGAAGCCTATCGGGTCACACACATATGAACATCGAGTCGGATTAAAATGCGGTTATAGTTGATGACCAAATAAGGAAAATTTATCTCTGGACTATAAAGGTTATAGTGGTAAATTAATATGGTGGTATTTATTTATTATGAATAAATAAAATACACGATATTAATTATATACAAATTATATTAATTAAAGAATATTCCGGAAGCCAATTAATTGGCATATGGGGCGCCACAATTGAGTGTATAAGATACACTTGGATTGTGCACTTTAATTAATAATATTACCATAATATTAATATAAGATATTAATTGATTTTGGAAGGTGCCACTGTAAATATTGAATCTGACCGGAAAAGATGTGGAAAATGTCGTTTTCCGGTAACGGAGCCAACTGATGATGCCGAAAAAGTCATCACCTTTGATTGAATGGGTATAGTGGTGGATATCTGGCTGTAAAGAGTGTATAGAAGTGGCGGTGCTTGACGGAGCACGGCGGTGATAGTGGTGGTGCTCAAGAACAAGATTGATGGTCTTCAAGAGCAAGGTGGGGGGGAGTGTTTTTATGTTTATGATCTGAGCCTGAAGAGGCTGCCTACGTACCCTTTGTAAGGGATCAAGTCATGTGTAGTTCTGGGAATGAAGTCCCTTCCCTTTTTGTAATGAAGGTGATGTGGGTATTTATAGAGTTTTGGACATAGCCAGCTCGAGAGAGCATGACAACTAGCAAGTCGTTGGGCTAAGAGCCTAGCGGTCTGCTGAGAGCCTTGGCGGACACGCTGAGGACTTGCGGCCTCGGTATGGGCCTTACGGCTCGAGAGCCTTGTCTTGTCTTTATGTTGGCGGCTCTGATCTCCGGCGGATCTAATGTCCTTGGGTTCGCGGGCTGGCCCCCTAGTCTGATAGCATCGCATAGGACCAAAGGCTTGGAGTGGAGCCGACGCTCTGCGAGCTCGCGGATTGTGATGGCCGGTGGCTTTGTCCACTATTTTGAGGGGTCGGATGGACCCGAATAAGGATCCATGGACACAACAACCAATCTATTTGGGCTTCACATTTCGTGCGAATTTTGACTCTAAAGAGGTCAAAAACTGTTTTCAACCACTTCAGAGTCGAATTTTATACATAAATTCGACTCTAGAGGGGTTGAAAACATATTTCGACTTTTATAAAATAAAAAATTACATGAAGTGTGGTGTGCGAATTGATCTAATGTGGTACCGTTAAGAATGCAATAATTGCAATCATGTTCATTAATTGTTTAAAGTTACTTGATATTTAATGATTGTTTCACTTAATACAATATTGTTTTGTTTGCTTGTATGTAGGTGAATTCATGGTTTTTTTTTGTTTTTTATTTTTACGGAAGCGAAATACACGCATGCATACTTTTCGTACTTTGCTGCAATTCGAACCGGAAGCTCCGAATTATGGGGCCACAGTAACTACCACTGGGCCAATACATCATGTTTTTGTTAGGAAATCACTAGTTTAACGCAGCGGAATTTAAAATTTTGATTTCCTTTTCTAGATCGTCTTCGTTTAATACAATAAACACGTTAAGTAGTTTGATGGAATATACCTTGGATGATCTATAAGATCGTCGCTTTGACCGTCAACTGAGAGTAGTCCTGTGCGCAAGCCGTCCACGCGTCCGGCCTCTATCGTTGATCCACACGAACTTCTCGCCGGAATCCTCCTTGGATTGCTATCAGAAAAATCCGGCTGCTAGACCGGCATTTTTCTCTCTCTCTAACTCTCTATAGGAAGCTCTATATTTTACACAAGAACTATTAGTTTTTAGAATTGTGATGTACAATTGAGCTAGCCAACACTTTCTTATATAGGGTGAAAGTGGCGCCCCTAGTCTCCCTAATCTGATTATGAGAAGCTTCCTAGAAGATAGATGAAAGAGAAAAAATATTTTCCCAATAAAATAAGAAAAATCACTTAGATTGATTTATCTCTTCTATTATAATATCTTATATTAAATAAAAACTAAATATTGTTAATAACTTATATTGAATATATTTATCTCATTACCATAAATCTATTTTTCCAAAATCAATTAATATCCAATATTAATATTATGGCAATCTTATTAATTAAATTGCACAGCCCAAGTGTATTTTATACACTTATGTTCTGCGCCCCATATGCCAATATTGACATCCGGAATATTCTTTAATTAATCAATATAATTAATATCTTGTATTTTATTTATTCATAATAAATAAATACCACCATATTAATTTACCACTATAACCTTTATAGTTTTGAGATAAACTTTTCTTACTTGGCTATCAACTATAACCGCATTTTAATCCGACTCGATATTCATATGTGTGTGACCCGATAGGCTTTCAAATGTGTTGGCCGTAGACACAAAGTGCAAATTACGAAAATGCCCTTCATGCCTAACGATCACGGATAGCGTCTAGCAACACACCGTGACCCCCAATCATCGGAAGAGTCAAATGCAATGACTACTACCTTTCATGTGAAACAGTTACCGTGTAAATTACAATCCTACCGCTGTAATAATATCCATACGATCGTATCTCGAGTGTCAATACATTAACAATCGTATCTTATAATCTGGATATCATGCTCTCTCGGAATAACACATTTACTCCCACTTTGCAAAGATTCTCGAGAGCTAGACATTCCTTATAAGAATGCCATTTTGGATATTCAATCCCAATCATAGGATACGCGACCGGACAACCAACATGTATACTCCGCATGCTTCAATATCACACCCAATCACTACCGCATGATCGCCCCGTGGGTAGGGGAAATCTCAATAGTGTCAAAGCATGACAATCCACACCGTGATGCCATGAAGACTCCGGTCTTAAGGATAATTACACAACCGCCACATAGTGTGACACTTAATGTAAAAGGTCAGTCTAATGTACGCATTCTCTAATACACGTCCACGTACAGTCCAGGTGTCTCCACACTTCGATAGACGAGATCTGTCCCTACCTTCTATAAGATAGAAGACATTCAATACGTGCTAATCTAATCATACTATCAATGTCCAATTTGACAGTACATACGACTAGAGAAATTTAAGTATCCAACTTGTTAAAGTGATTAGAGATCTCATCAACCATAATCACCATCATGGTTTATCTATCACAGTTTGACACTAGGGACGTTACTATATATATACAACCAATAACATGACGATAAAGAATATATAATAACAAAAGTGCTTTTATTAATCGTAATAAACTTATTACATTAACTGAAATAGACTGTAAATGACCCGACCCGGTCATATCCGATCCAATCTAATTGGGTTTAAGACACATTTTCAACAGTTTCATCTTCAAATTGTTAAAAGTATTTCTTGTAATGTTGAATCTTTACTTAGTAATTTTTATCAATCCTTTTCCTCTGCTTGTAATAAGAAAGCTTTTTGATCTTTCTATATAAGTGGCCACATCAACACTTTGTGTGAATGTTTGTGGTTTTAGTTCTTTTTTTAAGGTTATTTTTGGGTTGTTCTTGGCCTATTGATCATGTGTGAAGCCTTTTACAATATTTAATTGGGTTTGTTGAATGTACAATACTTCTTTAGGATGTAACGCTTTCTTTCTTTCGTATTTTACGTACAGTTTATACGTTCAAAAGTTTTTTGGGCCGCATATGTTCATACACCGTTAATAAGGTATATTGAATTCTCAAGATTTCTCGATGAGCCGCATATAAACATACAATGGTAATAAGGTATGTTGCATTCTCAGAATTTAAGTCCATCAAAAGGGAGGTCAATATTTGATTGCAATTTTGGCTCCGTCAACCAAAAACCTAAGTCATTTATGCCGAAGGTGCCGCCACCCTTAGTCTGATTGGTCAGTCCGCCTTCGTCATCTACTCTAGCGCAAGTAGTCTCACACAGGTACATTAAAGAATCTACGTGCAAGTTGTATTGATGGTGTTGATCAAAAGCTTGTAAGTCTCGTTTTCTTACCATATCCCTTTAAATTGCAATAACAAGATGATGACGTGGTCAATCAGGTTATAATATACTTGACCACCATAAACCAATACTGCTTGCAGTTATGATTGGCCATCGTAGTATAAATATAGTGAATCGAAGTCGATCCACATGCGAACCAATTGTGGGTAATTCCATATATAAACAATTAATTATACATGTCAAGGACATAAAGGCGGGCTACGACCAACATAGGACAAGAAAAGTAAAGACACAACTCGACACAACGTAATTAACCTCCCCAATTATAGTCTTTATCGTTTGGACCTAGATAATTTATATAATAAACTGAACTTATTAACTGTCAATCCATTTGTATCTTATTTTAGATTGGCTACGGGAGTCATCCTCTTCAACTTGACTTAGCACCGGTAGGTCACTAGATCACTGTGGTATTGTTACGTGACTTCGCCTTTTGGTGCCTCCATCTCATATAACTCACACGCTACGACTCTAAGGATGCCGATATTAACCGTACACCTCGCTTAGGCAACATTCCTATGGTTAGCGCATTTCCTAAACGATCGCTCAAGCCTCGCCCAACTAACAATTACCTTTTAGGTCTCATGCTAGTTTACGAACTACGTATAACTAGGTGACGTCAATTCCTAATACAAAACCTACCTAGATCTCATTTGAAAGCCCGGAAGATCATTCATGAGCCGACCTAGAGCCCTATATTGGTATTTCCTAATCGTGACGCTAATTAAAATCGACGAGCAACGTAGCCGTGGCCATACCTACTCTTGAGATAATAAATCCTACTAAGCTAAACCTACCATAAAGACGTGGCGGACTAACTATGAGACAAATAGGGGCTCGGTCGACCGAAAGCATAGACACTCGATCGACCGAATGATTCCATTCGGTCACCCAAACGATTTCATCCCCAGATTACATCCTAGAATATATATCTCAGTGTTTCATCATACAGAACAGATTAAACAGTAACTCGTAAAGAAATCATATAAACTACTTAGATACACATTAATTAAACCAAGCAGATTCATGAATAGACGTTAAACATATGACGAGGTTATGGGATCCCCATGTACAACAGCTTCGCCACATCCCTAACGTCATAGCCTAGATCTACATCATCTAGCTATGAATTAACTAACTCAAACGATAAAACATAAGCTGGAAGGATTAATTACTTAAAAGAAAAGAAACAGAAAATAAAGGCTTACATAATTTGCAAATTTCTTAAACTCTGGAAACACCCTCAATAAACTACATTGAATAAAGATATGAATATAATGATTTTATTGAATGATATTCTAAGGTACTCAAGTTGTATGTTACAATTCTCGTAGCTGCTTGCTTATATAGAGGTTTTTGCCGACTTAGGGTGGTTCTAGAAGATAAACACGAGTAAAGCCGAAAACCGCCCCAAAGCTGACACTCGGTCAACCGAGCCGACACTCGGTCGATCGAAGCTATAGGCTCGGTCGACCGAACCTAACATTTGCACACGTTAATCGTTTTTTCGCCTATCTTGCTCCCACCGCACGCTATGCGTGTTGATCTCGATTAATCTTTCATTTAATGCTCCGATTTTCTTCCTCTATTATCTTGAGATTATTGATTGAATGACATTAATCCTCTCGATTTGTTGTGATCTGCAAAATCAATAATTATCGCACAATAAATCGGCTTTTAATAATGAAAACGGATAAATACCAAATATCATATTAATAATCACTTAACATTAAATAATAAATATAAACATGTGATTTAATATGAAATATATATTATTAATCTCGATTTAAGGTCAACGTTGATGACTTTTACGGGTATAATTTGACCGTCATCACAAGATTAAACGGATACAATAGGAAAAAAGGTTAGGAAGACGGTCAAAGCAAAATCATTTCTACTTGATGAAATAATCACACTTATTCTCAGCATGCTTCCACCTAAAAAAGCAATCAGATGTGCACTTGTTTGCAAGAAATGGAAAGATATAATCTTGACTCGCAAATTTGTGGACTTACACTTGAAAAATAGCATTCCAGCCATTCTTGTTGCAACTTCTAAGAACTATTCCCAGTTAGACATCTATGCGTTGGATAAGTGGTGGAAACTTGCAAGAACCATGTTTATAGTTCAAAGATTCCCTTTTCATGCCAGAGATTTTCCTTATGCGTCTTGCTTACTATTTTCTCATGCTGGCTTGATTGTCATAAAACAATGGTTTTTTATGGAACCAAAATTTAACTTTACGATTCTAAACCCTGATAGACCTAGTAATGAATGTGTGACCATAACCCTTTCCAAAGAATTTCAGAGAAGTGAAATTTGTGCAGTATATTATCATCCATCTTTGAATGAGTATTGCTCCGTTTGAAAGATAGAAAAATTAGGCCCCTATTGTGATCATCCAGAACCTATCGAGTACAAGTTGCTTAATTTAGGCTTCAATCCATCATTAAAAACAATTAGGAATCCGTTTAGTTACAGAGTTAAAGACAAGGATGCAAAGACGGTATTTATCAACAATTACCTTTATTGGATAGTTAAGTCTGAATAAGAGTATGGTCATAACGACATCCTAGAATTTGATATAATAAGCGAAAAATTTATGGTTATACCCTGTCCGGTCTTTTTCTATACCAAGTGCATGAATCACCAAACACATATGCTAAATAGTGACGGCATTCTCTCTTTCCTGCTAATTCTTCCAAGTACAATCACTATATGGACATTGGAAGATCATGCACAACAATCGTGGACGGCCAAAGAATATACCATAAGCATAGAGATTTGTCATATCCATGAAACAGTTGGTATAATTGCTTTTGTTGATGGATTGCTAGCTTACCAGTGGAGAATAAGACTATTTGTTTGTAACCTTTAGAAGGGAACCGTGAAGAGCTATCCGCAGAGGAAATACACTGGTGATGTATCGTTTTTGCCTCATCAGATGAGTTTGTCTTCACTAAAGAACTACACACCCGCATTATACATAGACAAAGATGGTAAGGTATTGGTATGAGACATACAAAAGTGTGATCTCCACTGTACTTTGTCTTTGTACGATTTAGATTCCCGTTCTTCTGCAATCTATTGAAAATGTTAATGTTGCATATTTTTATATTTCATTTTGAAGTTGGCGTGAGACAAATAAGATCTGATCTCCAATATGTTGTCTTTGACTAATTTTGATTCTGGATCTTCAGTAACATACTGAATTTACATACTTTTGAGCTATCATTTTGCTATATTGAAGTATCTTTTCCTTTTAAAACTCAAGGGCATATTAAATTTATACATATGTATCTAATGCGCCTCTTATGTATGTGCTTGTCAATACATGAAAAAGAGTAAGCATGTTGTACAAGCTGGAATCTTCATTACTTTCATTTATCATTAGGGTGATGATATGTGCACTACCATTGTTCACTACATGTACACACTACACTCTTATCATCATAGATAATTGTAGAACCAATTTCTACAATGGGTCAAACACTTTAATCATTGAAAAAAAAAGATGTAGTAGAACATATAGTTGAAAAATGTGTGGAAAGGATGGGACAAAGAAGACAATCCTCCGGTGGATGTTCAAAGGCATTCTTTTTGGAGATTTAAGGAGTCTCCATCTCCCTAGATTTTAATTTCTTTTGTGTTTAGGTCTTCGACCTCCGTCTGTATCCAAAAATAAAATGTGTGGTGGATATATCATTTTCCTTATCATTAATGCATGTCAAGTTTTGTGCATGTTTACAATTTATGTCCACAACTGATGACATTTGTTAAACATGAAAAAATTGAAAGGACTAATGACAAATAATCAGAAAATGATTTGTAAATAGAAACGATTTGAATCTGTATATTCCTTCAGATATTATAGGGTATGATGTACAGATTTTTAAAATATAGTTTATGTTAATAAGTTCTCATACAACATAATATTATGTGAATTTGAAATGTTTGAATATGTGAAATACATATGTATCATCATTCACAAATCTTATTGCAAATGCTCTTATTATTCATTTTGGGTAAGGCTAGTACTAGTGTTGTTAAACGAATATAGTCGCTCATTAACAAGTTCGTATTTGACTTGTTAGTATGTTCGTTTGTTTAGTTTAACGAATCAAACTTGAACAAAATTATAAGCTCGTTTCCTAAACGAATGAATATGAGCAAACTCGCTAACGTTCGATTATATCTGTGAACTTGTTTATATAGATAAATCAATGTACAACATAACTCTAATAAATAAGATGATAAACTATGTATATATTAACCTAATAGATATTCTAGAGTAATTTTATAGAATATATATAGAGTTCTCTTAATGTTGTTGTTACTATGTTGTTTGAATATTGTTTTTTGTACTTCGTTATTTATTCATTTGGTATAATTGACCTTGACGAGTCAAATTGACCCTCAGGGTATACCATTTCTATATTCACTTGGCTGACCGGCATAGCCATAGCGTATGATATTAGTAGTTGACTAGTTGTTTCGAGTTTGTTTAGTCACTTCACTCCAACCGAAACCCTAAATCGAATTTTCCGGAGATCTGCCGCCATCCCTTTTCTAACCGGCGCTAGCCCTTATAACAGTGATTTTGCAGAGATCATCAAATACTCGTTCACAAGAAGCTATCGGCCATCGTTTTATTACACTCCAGCTCGAGTTGTCCTGCAAAAAAATTCCGTTTAAAATGCACTCTAAAGAATCGACGTAGAAGCTGTGTTGATGGTGTTGAACAGGAGGCAGAAGGAGTGGAGTGGAGATTAGACGGAAGAAATTGGTTTCACACGCTCGTAAGTCTCATTTTCTTATTCTTTAGTTCTAAGTTGGGGTGAGATTAAATGGATACAGCTGGGAGGAATGTTAGGAAGAAGCCCAAAGAAAAATCATTTCTTCCTGATGAATTAGTTACAAATATTCTAATCAGGCTTCCGGTTAAAAGTGTTGTTAGATGTGGACTTGTTTGTAGGAGATGGGGAGATATAATCTCTGCTCGTGATTTTGTGGATTTGCATTTGAAAAGTAGCATTCCAGTTATTCTTGTTAAAACTTCTAAGAACTTTTCTCGATTAGACCTCTTTGCGTTAGATAAGTGGTGGGAATTTGCAAGAACACGGCTTACGATTCATAGATTTCCTTTTTATCATGGACATTTCCCTGAGGCAGCTTATATTCTATTTTCTCATGCTGGTTTGATTGTTTTAAAAGGATTGACTTATCCGGAACCGGAATTCTATATTCTAAATCCTGCTAGGTCTAGTCGTGAATGTGTGAAGATAACCCTTTGTGAACAAATTCAGGGAAGCAATCTTTGTGCGGTATATTATCATCCTTCATTGAATGAGTATTGCTCTCTTTGGAAGATAAATGAATCCTTCCCCCGCTATCATAGGGCAAAACAAACCCAGACAAAACCAATCCAGTACAAGTTGCTTAATTTAGGTTCCAATCCATCTTTCAGAACGATTAGGAATCCGTTTAGTTATAAAGTAAAGGATGAGAATGCATATCCATTATTCATCAACAATTACTTGTACTGGATGCTTGAGTCTGCCCAAGACTATAAATATGGTGGCCGTAATGATATCTTGGAATTCGATATTATAAGTGAAGAATTCAGGGTTATACCCTGTCCAGTCCCTTCGAATACCGAGTGCATGAATCACCAAACACATTTGCTTTATAGTAGTGATTGTGTTCTCTCTTTCCTACTAGTTCTTCCAAATACAATCACTATATGGAGATTGGAAGATCATGAAGAGCACTTGTGGACATCCACTGAATATTCCGTAAGCATAGAGATTTATCATGGCTACCATGCAGGTGGTGTAGTTGCTGTTGTCGATGGAATACTAGCTTTCCGGTATGGTGGAAGGCTATTCATATGCAACCTTAGGGAGGGAACTGTGAAGAACTATCCGAAAAGGAAGTACAGTGGTGATGTATCATTTTTCTCTCATCAGATGAGTTTGGCTTCGCTAAAGAACTGCAAGTCCGCACTATACATAAATAACGACGGCAAGGTGTTGGTTTGAGACAAACCAGAGTCCGATCTCCATTATGCTTTGTCATTGTATAATTTCGATTCTCGTTCTTTTGTAACCTACTGAAATTGTTATCATTGCATATTTTTGAAGTTCATGTTGGAGTTGGTATGATCCATTATGTTTTCTTTGACTAATTCAGATTCTCGATCTTCCGATATGCTTCTGAAATTTCATTTTGCTATCTTATATTATCGTCTCTTTTATGAACTGAAAGGCATGTAAAATTTATACATGTGTATCTAACACGCCTCTCACGCGTGTGCTTGTCAATACATGGAAAAGCATATGCGTGTGGCATGCCATAGCGGAATAGCAACAGACAAGAGTCTGCGATCTTCATTTCTTTATTTATCATACATACATAGTCATGTATATATATGTTTCTGCTGCATCTCAAGTTCTGTGCATGTATAATTGTTTCTGCTTATGTATCAAGTGCAATGTGGAGGGTGAAGTTGTGCATTCAATGTTTTTGCTACAATCTCATCAGATTACTCAAGCCATCCAAAATGGTATATATCTCTTTTGATTTGGCATTGGAAGGGATATGGTCTTATGCTAATCCTGTTTGAAAATTCAAACCATTTACTTAATTGAATCATGTTTCTCATTGGGCCTATTTTCCTAGGCAACACTTGGTTGATATTATTAGCCTACGTGGATCAAACTGAAACAGATAGTTTCATTTTGGGTTGAAACTGTATGGTCTAGATTCATTCACGTAAGTTAATTCCACAAATGAAATTAGCACCTAAGAATCACCTTATTTTCCCTTCTGCTGTCTACTGATGTATATTGCAGAATCCAGTCTCAAGCTAACAAACACGTACAGTAAAGTGAAATGAAACATAACCGAAGGTTGATTAAGCACTTAGGAGTTACCGTTTTAGCTGTTTGTTCAATGGCTGTAGTTGGAACTTGGGGTGCCCCAAATGAGTTATCTTTGGATGGTGTGAACAATTTACTATTTTAAAGGTGGTTTTGGGGTTTTCCTTTTAGTTTACTGTTTTCGTTAATCCTCTGGGCATATATTTGTACCTTTTTTCCCCCTTTCTTTCTAAGTAGTAATTCTATTGCTCAATACTTGGCAATGTGTGTGTGTTAAAATCTTTCGTTTCTCGAAAAAAAAAAAATTTGACGATTTAAATTTTGCCTGGTCATCATTTGAAACCCAGTTTGAAGAATGTTGTTTCTTTTTGTGCCATATGGTATTAATGGTTGCTCAGCATAAACAAAGATTGTGCATATATTTCAATTGCAATGTGGAGGTCAAATTTTGCATCATTCTTGCTCCCGATTTCATCAGATAGGCCTATTGTTGAAACTTGGTTTCTCACAACTAAGATGAAAGAAACGTGGAAAAACAAGAAAATAAATGAAAGGAATCAATGAATTCTAATTAAGCATAAACGATAATCAAGTAAAGTTACAATGGTGTTGATAATCAACTCCTACTCCGTCCTAAAATACAAGTCATCTTAGAGATTTTCACACAGATAAGAAAGTAGTTGAATGTCATAAATTTAAAGGTTAACGTCTAAAATGCTCCATCGACTATCATTAATGCAATAGTTGTGAAGTAATGAAAAGTGGTTAAATTGATAATAAATTAGGGGTAAGATATATAGAGAAAATCTCTGCCAACTGTTCATTTGCATGAATTGACATCAGTTTGATTAATCCAGATTTGACATTTTTCATAATCCTATTACAATCAATCTCAATGTGTTTCGTACTTACATGGAAGACATGGTTATGAGCAATGTAAATTTCACTTGAATTGTCACAAGATAGAACACCATGGAGCTGAATTGGATTATGCAAATCTTGCAATATGTAGATCATCCATTGAAATTCACAAGTAGCATAAGCCATAACCATATATTCTGCTTCTGAAGAACTCCTAGAAATAGTTGTTTGTTTCTTGACCTTCCAAGAGATGGGAGATTGAGTGTATATTTTCTCAGAGATAGACCTCATAGTCTCAGGACAACCTTCCAAATTATTGTCAGTGTAACCCTTCAATGTCAGTAGATTGCTAGATGGGTAAACAATTCCCTGGCCTGGATTGCTCTTCAAAAATCTGAGAAGTCTATGAAGTGCTTTCATATCGTTCTCATTTGTTGTATCTAGAAATTGACTCAGCTGCAGAACTGCAAATGCTATGCCGGGCTTAGTAAAAGTCAGGTAAATCAGCTTACCAACCAATAATTTGTACGTTGTATTGTCATCTAGCATAATTGAATCTCCATGTTGTAAAGCCTGTTTTTATTTCATAGGTGTTTTAACATACTTGACACCAAAAAAATCTTATTCTTCTAAAAGATTGACTGTATATTTTCTCTGAGAAATTGAAATGACTTCAGGTGTTCTGACAGTTTCAATGCCTAAGAAATACCTGAGCTTGCCAAGATCCTTAATCTTGAACGGATCATGCAAATGATCTTTAATTTATTGAACTTTCCTTCGGATTATGTAGGGTATCTTGTATAGAATCTATAAAATACAAATTGTGTTAGTAAATTATGATACAAGTGAAAGTGAATGTTACGTGAATTCGATATGTTTAAATGTAAAATACATATTTATGATCATTCACAAATTTTATTACAAATGCTCTTGTTATTCATTAGGGTAAAGCTACGGCCACATTAGGGTAAAGCTACAAACACATTTATTGTGACATAATGAATGACACAACACTTTAAAATTATTATAATAATTAATGGATTATACATCGTAATCAAGGACATAAAAATAGAGGGTTTTATTAGCACCCCATTTTTACTACTTGCAACTTATTATGTAACGCCCCTGCACTTCGGCGCGATAGCGTAAAATGAGTCATAAATGGCCCGGTCAATTCACTTAGACCGCCGCCCTCGCCGGTCTAAGTGCAAAAATTTGTCGAGTTGATGAGACATTTACGCCACATTTATATAAGTGCGATTCTCTTATTTTACCGATGTGGGACATTACATATTATTCCTGACAGCACAAAAAAATATTTCAGCACCACGATTTTTTAATGAATGGCACTAACGTTGCTGTTCAAAACCAAAGTCAGTGACACCGGCATTTACGTTATAAAAGTGTCACTACTCAGTAACGTTCATATTGAAAATGAACGTCAGTGACGCTGACGTTTCTTGTATGGTGTCGGAAGTAAAAGTAAAAATATATTTGTGATGCTGAAAGTAGAAAAAAAAAAATGCTCATATTAAGATGGTTGCCAATAGAACCCGAGATATACTTGTGTGGTGAAGAGATTTTAAAGTGAAATGAATGGTGAAATAATCAGAACCACACGGTATAAATCCAGAATAAAAATATAGTTCATAAACCATACGATTTCTCTACACATATGGAGACACCACAAGTATTTCCCATAGACCCCCCTGCAAATATAGCCTCTTTGTAATGCACTTTTCAAGTTCTAGTTTGTTCGGTCACTCATTAAAAAAAATGTCCGAGTTTGTTTAGTCCCAACATTCTGTCTGAGGGTCAAAATCTTTAATCGCAAATTCCGCCATCCAACCGTACCCTGAATCGAATTTGCCGGAGCTCTGCCGCCACCCCGGCCGTCACCCGTCATTTTGCAGAGATCGGCAAATAATCTATCAGAAGAAGCAACCTGCCTCCATTTTATTGCACTCTAGCTCGAGGTATCTTACAAAATTCTGTTTAATATGTACACTAAAGAATCGACGTGGAAGGCTGGAAGCTGTCTTGAGTAATAGGAGAACCTGATTTCTCACGCTTGTAAGTCTCGTCTTCTTGTTTAGTTAAGTTGTGGTGAGATTAAATGGATACAGTTGGGAAAAATGTTAGGAAGAAGCCCAAAGAAAAATCATTTCTTCCTGATGAAATAGTTACGAATATTCTAATCAGGCTTCCGGTTAAAAGTGTTGTTAGATGTGGACTTGTTTGTAGGAGATGGGGAGATATAATCTCAGCTCGTGATTTTGTTGATTTGCATTTGAAAAGTAGCATTCCAGTTATTCTTGTTAAAACTTCTAAGAACTTTTCTCGATTAGACCTCTTTGCGTTAGATAAGTGGTGGGAATTTGCAAGAACACGGCTTACGATTCATAGATTTCCTTTTTATCATGGACATTTCCCTGAGGCAGTTTATATGCTATTTTCTCATGCTGGTTTGATTGTTTTAGAAGGATTGACCCCTTCGGAACCGGAATTCTATATTCTAAATCCTGCTAGGTCTAGTCGTGAATGTGTGAAGATAACCCTTTGTGAAGAAATTCGGAGAAGCAATCTTTGTGCGGTATATTATCATCCTTCGTTGAATGAGTATTGCTGTCTTTGGAAGATAGACGAATCCGGCCCCTTCTATCATAGTCGAAAACAGCCAAAACCAATCCAGTACAAGTTGCTTAATTTAGGTTCCAATCCTTCTTTGAAAACGATTAGGAATCCGTTTAATTATAAGGCTAAAGATGAGAATGCAAATCCATTATTCATCAACAATCACTTGTACTGGATGCTTAAGTCTGACCAAGACTATAATAAATATGGTGGCCGTAATGATATCTTGGAATTCGATATTATAAGTGAAGAATTCAGGGTTATACCCTGTCCAGTCCCTTTGAATACCGAGTGCATGAATCACCAAACACATTTGCTTAATAGTAGTGATGGTGTTCTCTCTTTCGTACTAGTTCTTCCAAATACAATCACTATATGGAGATTGGAAGATCATGAAGAGCACTTGTGGACATCCACTGAATATACCGTAAGCATAGAGATTTGTCACGGCTACCAAGCAGTTGGTATAATTACGGTTGTTGATGGAATACTAGCTTTCCAGGAGAGTGAAAGGCTATTCATATGCAACCTTAAGGAGGGAACCGTGAAGAACTATCCGAAAAGGAAGTACAGTGGTAATGTATATTTTTTCTCTCATCAGATGAGTTTGGCTTCGCTAAAGAACTGCAAGTCCGCACTATACATAAACAAAGATGGCGAGGTGTTGTAACCTACTGAAATTGTTATCGTTGCATATTTTTGAAGTTCATTTTGGAGTTGGTATGATCCATTTTGTTTTCTTTGACTAATTCAGATTCTCGATCTTCCGTAACCTATTGAAATTGTTGTTGTTGTTACATGCTTCTGAAATTTCATTTTGCTATCTTATATTATCGTCTCTTTAAGAACCGAAAGGCATGTAAAATTTATACATGCGTATCTAACACGCCTCTCACGCGTGTGCTCGTCAATACATGGAAAAGCGTATGTGTCTGGCATGCCATAGCGAAATAGCAACAGGCAAAAGTCTGCGATCTTCATTACTTTATTTATCATATACATGCATAAAGTCATGTATATATATGTTTCTGCTGCAATGTACTAAGCATCTCAAGTTCTGCTTATGTATCAAGTGCAATGTGGAGGGTCAAGCCATCCAAAATGGTATGTATCTCTTTTGATTTGGCATTGGAAGGGACATGGTCTTATGCTAATCCTGTTTGAAAATTCAAACCATTTACTTATTTGAATCATGTTTCTCATTGGGGCTATTTTCCTATGTGAGACTTGCTTGAATCTGGAACTGCTTTCTGAAAGCTTTGCCATTGTTAAGCTCAATTATTTTTCTATAGGAATGTTTAGTTAGCAATGAGTTCTGAGGTGTTGAAAATGGATGATAAGAGTCGAAATAGACAAAAAAAAAAGGAAGCAAACGGCTGTGACTTTCCGTATGGATTTTGCACTTCAAATTTAATCTCACTCTCTCTTTTGGAAGTGTAAAATATTTAATCCACGATTAAATTATCAAAACAAAGCGTTTATAACATAATTTTTCACCATTGATCATTATTACGTTGATAGAAATCAATAAATCTCAATTTTATTGGTGCCAAGAGTAGAGCGAAGGCCAGTGCTGTGGGTAGAGAGACTTTGACGACTAGAAATTTCGGAGTCTCTCCACTTCTTCCTTGACTTTAGGAATTATCTTCGGCGTACTACTCCTCCACCACTAAAAAGAGCGATTGAGAATCTCGAGAACCTTTCTAAACATCTGTCTTCGCGGGGCGATTGGAAAAGGAGTCTTACATTTCTTGTAATGCCTTCCCGAGAAAAAATCTATTCCATGAGATTAAAAAATTAAAAAGCGATACTTCCTTGGCCGTGTGGAACATGGATTAGCATTATGTTATTTTTGTCCTTTAGTCCGCGTACGCGTAGGGTAATAGGTCCGTCCACGAGCCTCCCAGTTCGTATAGAGCAAAAAATGGGAATTTTCGCCAGGTTATGTATAAGAAGTTCCACGGGAGTTGACCCGCTGGAGTTTAGGACTCTGCAAATACATCAGCTTAGTTAGGTATCGCCGTTCTAAACCGAGACTCAAGTTAAGCTCCGTCTCGGAACCTTGTGGGGTTAGGAGTAAAGCATCCCGAGGTTGGCGCATCTCGTTGAGCGTAGATAAGCATTGAGAACCCCTTTTTTCTTTTCTTCGGAGCCCTTCCTTTTCCCGTCCGGCATAGCGCTTCGCTTCCGGTTCTTCGGAAGAATTTTAGAACAGAATCAAGATATAGAACCCCATCCACATCCACAGACACATAAGCAGATGAAGAAGATGCTACCGGAGAAGAAAAGGAAGAAGCTTCGCCAAAGGTTAAGGAAGAAAAGGCCTAGCTCTATTTCTGCTGTTTTGCTAACTAACACGACTCACACTCTAATGTGTAATGACACAACAACCAATCTATTCGGGCATCACATTTCTTGCGAATTTTGACTCTAAAGATGTTGAAAATTGTTTTCAATAACTCCAGAGTCGAATTTTATGCATAAATTCAACTTTAAAAGGGTTGAAAACAAATTTTGACCTCTGTAAAATCAAAATTTACATAGTGTGGTCTACGAATTGATCTACTGTAGTACCGTTAAGAATGCCCCATTTGCAATCATGTCTATTAATTGTTTAAAGTTACTTGGTATTTGATGAGAATAATGATATGCACTACACTCTTGTGTAGTGCACAAACCACTACACAAGTGGTAGCCATGGATTAAAGTGATGAATTATTTTTTGTGATGGGTCCCAACAGAATATGTGGTGTTGATTGTGTTGTGTAAGATGTTGTGGTTGAAAGTGTAGTTGATGTATCACTACTGATTTGATGATTGTTTCACTGAATAATATTGTTTTGTTTGCTTGGTGAATTCCAGAGATTTTTTTCTCGTTTTTTTACGGAAACGAAATACACGCACACATACTTTTTGTCCCCGACTGAAACTCGAACTGGAACCTCCAGATTATGGGGCCATATTAACTACCACTGGACCAATGCATCATGGTTTCATGTTCAAATTGTTAAAAGTATTTATTGTAATGTTGAATCTTTACTTTGGACTCCTTTTCGTTCCAAAATAACTGATGCAGTTGGCAAAAAAACATGCATATTAAGGATATGATTTAATACTTTAATTTGAATGTCAAAATGATTGAAAAACCTTAGTCAATAATTAATGCAATGTCGTATTTATTCTTATTCCTTAATAAATAAGAGTAAATGTAGGAAAAACACAGTAAATGCTACATTGAAAATGTAACTACTGAAGTTATTTTGAAACAAATCTTTTTGACAACTGTCTCAGTTATTTCGGAACAGATGGAGTAATTTTTATCAATCCGTTTCCTCTACTTGTAATAAGAAAGCTTTTTGATATTTCTATATAAGTGGCCACATCAACACTTTGTGTGAATGTTTGTAGTTTTTGTTTTTTTAGGTTATTTTTGGGTTGTTCTTGGCCTATTGATCATGTGTGAAGCCTTTTAAAATCATTTAATTAGGTTTGTTGAATGTACAATACTTCTTTATGATGCAACGCTTTTTTTATTTGTATTTTACGTACACTTTATACGTTTAAAAGTTTTTTGGGCCATATACGTACATACACAGTTAATAAGGTATATTGAATTCTCAGAATTTCTTGATGGGCCGCATATAAACATACAATGAACCAGAGGTGCAGCCGATCATTCAACAGGCGATTTGGATGGATCCAATAGCCCTTTACCTTAAGGACGGAATTCTACCTTCCGACAAGGTACAAGCACGCAAAATCCGACTTCGGTCAGCACGGTATGTTTTCTTTGACTCCATCCTTTATCGAAAGTCCTTTGTAGCGCCATGGTTGAGATGTGCATCAGAAGAAGAAGGGAAATATCTTCTCGAAGAAATTCACAGAGGGGCTTGTGGAAACCATTGCGGGGCTAGGATGCTTGCCCAAAAATGCAAGCTAGCGGGGTACTTTGGCCGTCGATGCAACGAGATGTGACTCACCTGGTTCAGAGGTGTAGAACCTGTCAAATTCATGATAATATCACCCACCAACAGGCCCAAGAGATGAACGCAATCTCTCATCAGCCTGGCCTTTTGATCAATGGGGTGTCGACATAGTTGGACCCTTGCCCCGAGCTCCGGGTAACAACAGATACGTGGTCGTCGCAGTGGACTACTTCATGAAGTGGGTCGAGGCCAAGGCTTTGACCGACATCAGAGCAGCGACCATTAAGAAGTTCTTGTGGATCGATATTTTATACAGGTACGGAATTCCCAGGGCTTTGATCTCAGACAATGGCACTCAGTTCGAAGATCGAAGAGTTAGGGAATGGTGTAATGAGTATCACATCAGTCAGCACTTCACCTCGGTTGCTCACACACAAGCAAACGGTCAGGTCCAGCAGACTAATCGACATATCAAGCTAGGGCTGAAAAAGAGATTAGAAGCCGAAGGGAGAGACTGGGCAGCACAACTTCCGAGCATCCTATGGTCGTATAGAACAGCTCCAAATTCATCCACAGGAGAAACGCCCTTCTCTCTGGTTTACGGATGCGAGGCGGTAATTCCTGCTGAGATCGGTCTTCCCTCTCCTCGAGTTCTAACGTACAACATCGAAACCAACGACCCCGATCTTTGACATGAAAAGGACAGCATCGAGGAGCGAAGAGAGATCGCTTCTGCTCGGATGGATAGATACGAGCAAAAGATTTTGCAGTACTATAACTCAAGGGCCAAGTACAAGTATTTCAAAGTCGGGGACTTAGTCCTCAGAAAGAATGAAGCGAGTCGACAAGAACCAACTGGAAAATTGGAACCGAATTGGCAACCATCAGAATCCTAATGGCATTGGGACCTAATTGAGATACACTTATCTCGTATCAGATTCTGAAGGTTCACCCCAAAGGGTCCTACCAACTCGGCCGAGCTGATGGAACCACGGTTCCTCGAAAGTGGCACGCCAACAACTTGAGGAAGTATTATGTTTAAGCTTATCTCGATTAATTTCTGTTTTTACATTTTTATGCCTTGTAATAAGTCCATGTGACAATTTCATAAATATTCTAATAAACATGTCTTTCCTCGAGATGCTTTTGTGTTTGTTAGGATTTACAGCCTTAACATTACAAGTCTAACGCGATACAAAATGTCAAAGGCAACGCAATCGACAACGAGAAGGGAAAGTCCGCAAGTCGGATCCCTCAATATAGCCAAAAGCAAAATGAGCCTACAAGGCAAAAAATGCTAAGGCAAAAAATTTGACCAGCCGAAAAGAAAAACGAGCCTAACGGGCAAAAAATGCTAAGGCAGAGGGACGGTTCGCAAAGTCGGACCACACGCCCAGAGAACGATACATCTATGGCAGAACTAGTCCGTGTGACAAAAAATGCTAAGGTGATCAAGTCGATCTCAAACAAACTAAACTCGCAAGTGCAATAAGAACCAAAGGTTCATAATACACTTGAGGGGCAACACGACATCGATAAAGCAAAACGGAAAACAGAGCCAAAGGCTCGACAAGCAAAGAGCTAAAAGACATCGAAACGTGAAAGATAGACAACAACAAAGAAAAGGAAATAAAATACTGCAAAGTCGAAGCAAAATTAATATAAAATAAGGCCATGTCGAAAAGACCAGCCATGGCATGGCAAAGTATGTTATTATAGATCAAAAGAACCAAGTTCAGAAGGTCGAATAAAAGTTCAAAAAGAATTGAAATTAAGAAGAAGTATCAGGGGTTGGCTCGACGTCAGCAGGGGTCGACTCAACAACAGCGGCGGAAGTCGGAGCACCATACTTTTGGGCTAAAGATTCCCCTTGTTGGAACTCCTCATCAGATCGTCGCATAACGCCTCCGACTCAGCATTATAGAACTGCGGTGTTGCGAGAGTCGATACGTCGAATCCCGGATAAGCTACCGCAGCCTGATCCGCCGCCAGAGTAAAGCCGCCCATCATATCCGCGTGCATCAACACGATCAAATCCGTATCGAGCTCCTTCGACTTCCGGTACTTCAGGACGCAAACGCTTTGGCCGCCTCGACCGTGACGGAAACTGGTCTAGCTCGGCCCTCAAGGCATCTCTCTCTTTCTCCAGGTCGACCCTCAGGGTATCTCTCTCCTGTCGGGCCAGTGCCACGTCGGCCAGTGAAGCCTTGTGCTCCTGCTGCACATTCTCGAAGTCCACGGCCAGATCGGCTAACTTTTTACCCTGGTCCTGCCGCTCGTTTTGTGCTCGGGTCAAGTCGTTGGCGGTAGCCGTCAGCGCATCCTGCAGCTTCTTGATCTCGACATTCGCCTCGCGCGTGCGAGTCTCAAATTGAGACTCTAGACCGGCTATGGCAACGCTCTTCTTGACGTTATCTTCAATCAGCTTGCGGATCTCCCTCCTCAGATCCTCTTCTGACTCGACTGGCTTAGCCAATCGTCTGGCAGCCTCTCTACCAAGGAAGTTATTCTGTCCAAAAGAAAAGAATGGCGTCAAATAATAAAGATAAGGCACATGCCTCGAGATAAATCATCTGAGGAAAAAGCCAATTGACTTACGATGCGGCTTGACTTCCGAAGCGCAGAGGATAGAGCTTTGTCCTCCATGGTCGCGCAATCATCAGCAACCAGGTTCATATCGATTTCTTTATCGGTAGAGGCCTCACCAACCTTGGCCTTCTTGGCCCTTCTCTGTTGATCCTTCACCAGTTCGGGAAGGGTTGGCCTTTTCTTGGGTTGCGCCGTCGTTTCCTCGACGCTCCCTCCGACATGTGGAGTTATGTCGACCAGATCCTCTTCGTCCTCGTCCCGCAGCGAACCATGGCAGACTAGTAAGCCACTGATGGATGGGAGTCGGGTGGGCGAACGAGCTGGAGCTGTCGACTCGACCCCAACAGGAGTAATCTCGGGCTGAGCAGGACTCCTTTCTCCGGCAATAGGAGGTGCCCTGTCCTCGGCAACTTGCGCAGTAGGGGCCGCTTGAGCTCCGAGAGACGGAGCAGCCCTGCCCATCGACGGGGGGATGTGTGTCGGGTCGGTGATAAGAGAGAACTTTCCCACTGCGAAAGGAGAAGATAAAGTTAGTATCAACAAAAATATCACGTTACAGACTTCGAAAAAGAGAAACATATACAATAAACAGATAAATATCCTACAGTTAACCTGATCGAGGGCATGAAGATTCCCGTAGGGTATCGGTCCTGCCTCTTCCAGATGTGCCAGACCGTAGAGAAGGCTTAGATCTCGGGTGGCCACCTCGAAGCTAAAGCCTTCCATCGTACGGGCCTCGTGAGGGGCTGGACCCTTCTCCAGTTTATTGTTTCTTTTCCCCCTCGACCTCCATTGTCCAATGTAGGGGTTGTCCAGGCCATGGCGGAGAAAGAAGAATCAAGGCTTCCAGTCCCCATGTGATGAAGGTCCTTTGGACACAAACTCGTATCGATTCGTCCTTCGATGGAAGGTGTAACGCATCTTGTCCGGCATGCCTGCCATCTTATAATAGTATCAAAATAGGGGAATAAAGAAGCATAGCCCGGCCACTCGACATGCTCTCACGAACCCCATCAGAATCCTAATGGCATTGGGACCTAATTGGGATACACTTATCTCGTAATGATGTAGGACGGCTATGGCGGGTGGACATAGTGGAAATCTCAATCCACTGGAAAGCTGGGCCTCGTAGACCGAGCAAAATCCCTTCGGAGGCTCATCGGCGTATTGGTGTTGGCCGGAAGGTAGTTGGATTTCAAATTGGGGGCTGGCAAGGCCAAAATTTTGCCGGATTTTAACAATATCATCAGAGGAAAGGGTGGAAAGACAACCCTTAGGACCCTTCACATCCATCCTAGTCACTAATTTCTTCGGTTCCCTAAGAACACCTGTGGGGTCGTCTGAAACTGACTGGAGAAGATGATCGGAGGCAGTGGGCAGCGGAGTTTGGGTGTGAGAAGGTGATTCGCTACTCCTATCAGACTCAGTAGCACTGCTAGACATGAATATATTCAGGGGAAAGAAGAAGAAGAGGTAAAAATAAGAAGGATGCTTACTTTGATATTTGGAGAATATACAGCAGAAAGGATGAAATGCCTTTGCCCCGGTTCTTTCCTCTCCCTTTTATGCTTGCCAAAATCTTCAAATAATGTGAAAGGACGTGATTGAGGGAGTTATAAGGAGTTATAACCCCCTGCAAATCACGAGAATCAAGGCATGACGTTACGGTTGACGGAAGACGAGGCGTTAGTACACCATGACGTCACGATGCAGTGCCACGATTGGCTAGGGTAACAGGTGGCAGGGGAGGCGTTAGTGCTTTTTCCCGCCCAAACGATGGTCCAACTCGAAGAGGATTTCAAAATGGTAGATTTGACCTCGGACAACGGGAGTTGCCTCTCTCAAGTCTGGGGGCTTATGACGATACGGGATTTCACCCCTCCACGTGTCGTCTATCGGTTGGTCCTCACGTTGTGAATAAGTTCCAAGGAACGCGTGTCGAGACACGAGGTAGTCTACGACGATCGACCTTCGAGCAGTGTAGGTCGGTGGTCCAGAGTCGGTCTAGCGCAAGTCGATTAGGTCGACCTCGAGGACAGAGTCCACACCAGCTACGAAGGCCCATTATCAGCATGATAACTTGGGCAAGGGGCAAGGCCCATTAAGGGTAAATGTGACAATAGCATAGACCGACCTAATGTTAGGGTTAGGGCATGCATTACCATTATAAATACGACGATCCAGGAACTACGTCAGGCTTGATTCCTGGACAATTACAGGATACGTAGGCAATCTAAGACAAGATCTTAGACTCAGCCGCAAATAAAATAAACAACCACCGTGTTTATAGTGCATTAGGGTCTTGGATATTCAACACTAGATTCATATAAGTCCGGACTAATTAAGTGACATAATTGGTCATCGTAACTCCATTTGGAAGATAGACAAATCAAGCCCCTTTTGTGATCATCCAGAACCTATCGAGTACAAGTTGCTTAATTTAGGCTTCAATCCATCATTAAAAACAATTAGGAATCCGTTTAGTTACCGAGTTAAAGACAATGATGCAAATGAGGTATTTATCAACAATTACCTTTATTGGATGGTTAAGTCTGAACAAGATTATAAAGATAATGGTCATAACGACATCCTAGAATTTGGTATAATAAGCTAAAAATTAATGGTTATACCCTGTCCGGTCCCTTAGTATATCAAGTGCATGAATCACCAAACACATTTGCTAAATCGTGACGGCATTCTCTCTTTTGTGTTAATTCTTCCAAGTACAATCACTATATGGACATTGGAAGATGCACAACAACGGTGTACAACCAAAGAATATACCATAAGCTTAGAGATTTGTCATATCAAAGAAACAATGGGTATAATTGCTTTTGTTGATGGATTGCTAGCTTGCGAGTGGAGAAGAAGACTATTTGTTTGTAACCTTAAGAAGGGAACTGTGAAGAGCTATCCGCAAAAGTAGTACAATGGTGATGTACCGTTTTTGCCTCATCAGATGAGTTTGTTTTCACTAAAGAACTGCAAATCCAAATTATATATAGACAAAGACGGCAAGGTGTTGGTATGAGACATACAAGATGTGATCTCCATTGTACTTTGTCTTTGTATGATTCGGGTTCTCTTTCTTCTCCGGTCTATTGAAATTCTCAATGTTGTATATTTTTAAATTTCATTTTGAAGTTGGTGTGAGACAAACAAAAGTCTGATCTCCAGTATGTTGTCTTTGACTAACTTAGATTCTGGATCTTTCGTAACATACTGAAATTCTTATTGTTACATACTTTTGAGATTTCATTTGGCTACATTGAAGTATCTTTTCTTCTTAAAACTCAAGGGCATATTAAATTTATTCATTTGTATCTAACGCGCCTCTTATGCGTGTGCTTGTCAAATATGAATACATGAAAAGGAGTAAGCATGATGTACAAGCTGGAATCTTCATTACTTCCATTTATCATTCGGGTGATAATATGTGCACTACCAGTGTTCATTATATGTACCACACGACACTCAGCGGCATACCTTTGTAGAGTCCGCAACTGCCCCTCATTGATTCGAAAAAAAATACTAGTATATGTACTAAATGTTTTTCTTGCCCCCTTTAATTTTTTTATTTGCCTCTTTAAAATTTCCGTTGCACCCATACCTGAGATCCTGCGTCCGCCACTGACTACACTCTATCAACATAGATCATTGCAGAATCAATTCAACAACGAGTCAAACGCTTTAATCAATGGATAAAAGAAGATATAGTGAATAATCTGTGCTGGACATACCATTTTCCTTTATCATTAATACATGTCAAGTTTTGTGCATGTTTATGTTGAACATGAAAAATTGGAAAGTCTAATGACAAATAATCACAAAAAATTTGTAAATAGAAACAATGTGAATCTGTATATTCCGTCAGATCTCATAGGGCATGATGTATAGATTTTTAAAATATAGTTTGTGTTAATAAATTCTAATACAACATAATATTATGTGAATTTGAAATATTTGAATATGTGAAATACATATGTATCATCATTTACAAATCTTATTGCAAATGCACTTATTATTCATTTTGGGTAAGGCTAATAGAAGTGTTGTTAAACGAATAGAGCCGTTCATGAACAAGTTCGCATTTGACTCGTCAGTATCTATTTGTTTGTTTAGTTTAACGAACCAAACTTGAACAAAATTATAAGCTCAATTCCTATACGAACGAATATGAGCAAACTCGCGAACGTTCGATTATATCTGTGAACTTGTTTGTATAGAGAAACCAATATACAACATACTCTAATACATAATATGATAAACTATGTATATTATAACTTAATAGATATTCTAGAGTTATTCTATATAATATTTATAGAGTTCTCTTAATGTTGTTGTTATATGATGTTTGAATATTGCTTTGTACTTCGTTATTTAATCATTTGGAATAATTGTCAGCTTGACGAGTCAAACTCGATCCGAACTCGAGCTGGAAGGCAGAAATATGTGTAGTAAGTCAAACTCGAACACGAGAATAAACAAAATTTCCTTATAATTGAGCTGAGTTTGAATATAATTTTTTGTTCGTTTATTAAACAAACGTTCGCGAACAAGCTCGTGATCTTAACAAACCAAGTTTGAATAATTATTTTTTGTTTGTTAAACGAACAAGCACGAACAAACTCATGACTTAAAAAACATAAATTTAAACAACTGAACCCCAAAAAAACAAAAAAAAACAACTGATACACGGTTTGACTCGACTTGTTAACGGCGGTAGTTATTACTTTAATGATTGTGACACAATTGGTGACACGATCCACTTACAATTGTGATTTTTTTTTTTCTGAGGAAAACAATTGTGATATTAGAATTTCTGGTTGTGTTTGTTTTGCGAAGAGTTTTTTTGAGTTTTTTTTTTTACATCACATCACAATCATTTTTTACAATTCTCCCACCAATCAAATTTTCAACTACAAATAAAAAAATATTAAATCATCTCTCATCATTTCACTTTATCAACTTTATTACTTTTTTACCATTATTTTATTCATTAATCTACTTTATTTCACTAATCATTTCATAATCTACACAAAATTCAAAAAAACATCTTAACTTCCTAATCATTACTTCAATCACTTTATCTAAAAAAATCCCTAAAAAAAATTCAAAAAAAACTCGAACCCAAAACAAACAAAACCTGATCTATATTCACTTTGTTGATCGGAACGGCGTATCATATTAGAGCAGCCCTAATGGTATTTGGGAGACAACCCTTTTGATTGTTGTTGTTTGGATGATGTGGAAAAATATAAGTGGAAGATAAATATAGAAGGATTGTGGAGATAATTTGTGTGTGATGTGATGTTGTAATGGTGATAAATGTAAAAAGATTGTAAAGATTATTTGTGTGTTAGATGTTGTAGTGGTGATAAATATTTTGAATCTAATGATAAAATAATAATATTAAATATTGTTAAAGAGGAGTTTGGTGTGTTTGGGAGACAAGAATATTGTCTAAAAGGCTCTCTCAAATTAGATAATGGTGTAGATAATATCTATAAAAACCTCTATTTTAACATTATTATTTTGCAACTTATTTAACTTCATTCTCTACTTTGCCAATTTATAAAGAGAGAATGTCTACATGGTGCCCACTATGGTTGCTCTTAGAGCAACCCTAATAATGGAAGTTTAGCCATATTCTTTATACACTTTCTGCAGATGAGATTAATCCTTCTCTTAAAGTAAAATAATGATGGGTAAATAGATAGATTTTTTTTATGTATTCTCTATGAGCTTCTCTATCTGCAGCCAAGAGTATAGAGAGTATTCTCTGACAAATTGGCATAAAATGGTTAAGATCTACGGCGGAAATTTCACCAAATCCCACGTGTAAATTTCTCTACCCATAGGATCAACTTTAATATTATTTTAATCAATAAATTCAAAATTTTTATCACCACTACAACATCTAATCACACACAATTAATCTCTATCATCCTTCTATATTATCACACACAATTTATCCCTACAATCCTTCTATATTTATCTTCCACTCATCTTTCTCTACATCACCCAAACAACACCGATCACCATTACTCTCGCTCTTAGTAGTATACTTGTTTCGAGTTTCTTTAGTCACTCCACTCCAACCGAAACCCTAAATTGAATTTTCCGGAGATCTGACGGAAAATTTCCCCCTTTCATCTAACCGGCGCTAGCCCTGATAACAGCGATTTTACAGACATCATCAAATACTCGATCACAAGAAGCTATCGGCCACCATTTTATTACACTCCAGCTCGAGTTGACTTACAAAATTTCCGTTTAAAATGCACTCTAAAGAATCGACGTGGAAGCTGTGTTGATGGTGTTGAACAGGAGGCAGGAGGAGTGGAGTTGAGATTTCACACGCTCGTAAGTCTCATCTTCTTCCTCTTCTTTCTTTAGTTCTAAGTTGTGGTGAGATTATATGGATTCAGCTGGGAGAAATGTTAGGAAGATGCCCAAAGAAAAATCATTTCTTCCTGATGAAATAGTCACAAATATTCTAATCAGGCTCCCGGTTAAAAGTGTTGTTAGATGTGGACTTGTTTGTAGGAGATGGGGAGATATAATCTCAGCTCGTGATTTTGTAGATTTGCATTTGAAAAGTAGCATTCCAGTTATTCTTGTTAAAACTTCTAAGAACTTTTCTCGATTAGACCTCTTTGCGTTAGATAAGTGGTGGGAATTTGCAAGAACACGGCTTACAATTCATAGATTTCCTTTTTATCATGGACATTTCCCTAAGGCAGCTTATATTCTATTTTCTCATGCTGGTTTGATTGTTTTAAAAGGATTGACTCCTCCCAAACCAGAATTTTATATTTTAAATCCTGCTAGGTCTAGTCGTGAATGTGTGAAGATAACCCTTTGTGAAGAAATTCGGGGAAGCAAACTTTGTGCGGTATATTATCATCCTTCGTTGAATGAGTATGTCTCTCTTTGGAAGATAGACGAATCCGGTCCCCTCTATCCTAGGCCAAAAATCCAACAAAAACCAATCCGACAAAAACCTATCCAGTACAAGTTGCTTAATTTAGGTTCCAATCCATCTTTGAGAACGATTAGCAATCCGTTTAATTATAAAGTTAAAGATGAGAATGCAAAGCCATTATTCATCAACAATTACTTTTACTGGATGCTTGTTTCTGACCAAGACTATAAATATGGTGGCCGTAATGATATTTTGGAATTCGATATTATAAGTGAAGAATTCAGGGTTATACCCTGTCCAGTCCCTTTGAATACCGAGTGCATGAATCACCAAACACATTTGTTTAATAGTAGTGATGGTGTTCTCTCTTTCGTACTAGTTCTTCCAAATACAATCACTATATGGAGATTGGAAGATCATGAAGAGCACTTGTGGACATCCACTGAATATTCCGTAAGCATAGAGATTTGTCATGGCTACCAAGCAGTTGGTATAATTGCGGTTGTTGATGGAATACTAGCTTTCCAGGAGGGTGCAAGGCTATTCATATGCAACCTTAGGGAGGGAACTGTGAAGAACTATCCGAAAAGGAAGTACACTGGTGATGTATCGTTTTTCTCTCATCAGATGAGTTTGGCTTCGCTAAAGAACTGCAAGTCTGCATTATACATAAACAAAGACGGCGAGGTGTTGGTATGAGACAAACAAGAGTCTGATCTCCATTATGCTCTGTCGTTGTGCAATTTAGATTCTCGTTCTTTTGTAACCTACTGAAATTGTTATCGATGCTTATTTTTGAAGTTCATTTTGGAGTTGGTATGATCCATTATCTTTTCTTTGACTAATTTAGATTCTCGATCTTCCATAACCTATTGAAATTGTTGTTGTTGTTACATGCTTCTGAAATTTCATTTTGCTATCTTATATTATCGTCTCTTTTAAGAACTGAAAGCCATGTAAAATCTATACATGTGTATCTTACACACGCCTCTCATGCGTGTGCTTGTCAATACATGGAAAAGCGTATGCGTATGGCATGCCATAGCGAAATACGAACAGACAAAAGTCTGCGACCTCCATTACTTTATTTATCATACATACATAAAGTTATGTATATACATGTTTCTGCTGCAATGAACTATGCATCTCAGGTTCTGGACATGTATAATTGTTTATGATGAACAATTTCTGCTTATGTATCAAGTGCAACGTGGAGGGTCAAGTTGTGCATTCAATCTTTTTTGCTACAATCTCATCAGATTACTCAATCTCATCAATGGCATTGGAAGAGACATCGTCTTATGCTAATCCTGTTTGAAAATTCAAACCATTTACTTAATTGAATCATGTTTCTAATTGGGTCTATTTTCCTAGGTAAGACTTGGTTGATATTAGCCTATGTGGACCAAACTCAATTAGATAGTTTCATTTTGGGTTGAAACCGTATGGTCAAGATTCATCTCCGTAGGTTAATTCCACAAATGGAATTAGCACCTAAGAATTTCCTTATTTACCCTTGTGCCGTCCAACTCCAATGATGTTTCTAGATGAATCCAATGACAAGCTAGCTAACAAAATGAAGCATAATGTACTTTAAGACACCGAAGGTTGAGTAAGCACTTAGAGACCCTGTAAAAAATATTTTCGATCCTTAACCGTGTCTATATGATGCAGAATCCAATGGCAAGCTAACAAACACGTACAATAAAGTGAAATGAAACATAATGTACTGTAAGACACCAACGGTTGAGTAAGCACTTAGAGACTCTGTAAAAGATATTTTCGATCCTTAACCGAGCCTATATGATGTTATAACCATGTTTCAGATCCTTGTAGTCGATATGTAAAGCTGAGAATTCCATCTGAACAATCTGATAAGGATCATCATTGAGACGTTGATAGGAAGAAGAGGAGAATCCAAAGAATCCCATACCCTCGGATATAACTTTAATGGTTTGAATTTCAAACAATAGTATAAGAATATGATTTTCTTGCGATTGTGGTGTATAATATATTGATTGATATAAGTCTCGTCACAATCAACGTTTACGTTTAAAAATAGGCTGTATCGTTGGTTGTGGTCGCAAAATTATTCCAAACAAATTCACTCATTCACCAAACTACTTTACTTTTTTTTTTGTTACACGAAATGGCCCAGAGGCCTAACAAAAAGGGGAAAGGGGGAGGGACTTGTCCCTTGAGATGAACTCGCCTAGGCCTTGTTTGGTTTCGGGTGGGTTGGATTTGGATCCATTTGGATCCAACCCAATATTTTATTTACTCCAATATATTATTTATCATTATTTTATTAATTCTATTATTTTATTATAAATTTTCTCATTAATCATTCAACATTAACAAATAAAATAATATTAATCAATTCACTTTATTCACCCACTACACTATTTTAACCATTACTTTTTCAATATAATATTTCATTAAAAAATTTCTCACCAATCATTTCTTCAACTACACAAATTTCAACATAACATTTCAACTTCATAATCATTATTTCACTATATTTTATTTTACTTTCTTTTTCTTGAATCCATTCAATCTCAATCCAACCCGAAACTAAACATGTCCCTAGGATCTTCAACCAAAATGGTAGCAACCTCATTAGGAGGGTCTTCAAGGGTGGAATACTAAAATAAGTTTATTTATTAATAAAGTAATTTTTCTCTTACTACTTCTCGCAACATATCACTTTCACTTTATTCGACATAATCAATATAATTCAAACAACATTTCAACCAATACATATTTGTTAAATTATAATAAATCCGAATAAATTCATGTCCAACCCAAGACTTAGGTAAGCGGATTGACACTATAGTCAATTTACTTTAAAGGCACCACAATGAAATTCGACTAACTATAAAAACGAATTTATAACCAAAACTCGATTTTAAAAAGGGACAATTATTGAAAAGGACGTATATTGGACTTAATTAGGCAAAAAGGACATCCAAAACAAACACTTAGTTATAAAGACAAAAAAATAGGTAGATAGACCCAAATACCCTTAATGAAGAAAGAAAAAAAAAAAGCGGAACGGACGGCAATTAGTCCTGAATGTTTATTTACTGCTGCTGTTGCGTTTTCCTTTCTTATTTTTATTTATTTATTTTATTTTATTTACAAATGCAGGATCTGTGTTTTTTTTTTACCATCGCGATGGTGTGACCACCCCGATTCATTGAAAGCCGCGATGCATTGACAATCCCGATGCATTCACCACCGCGTTGCCGTGTCCACCCCGATGCATTGACCACCGCGATGCATTGACCTCCACCATGCAGTGACCATCGTGATGTATTGACCATCCCGATGCAATGACCACCACCGATGCAGAGACACCGCGATGAGGTGACACAACGATGCAATAACAACCGCGATGCAATGACACCGTGATGCATTAACCACCGTAATGCATTGACCATCTCGATGCAGGGACACCAAGAGATGCACTAACAACCGCGATGCACTGACCACCACGATGCATTGACATCGGTAATTATATATGCAGTGACATCGATAATCATATATGCGAGACATCGGCAATCATATATGCGTGACATCAATAATTTATGCAGTGACATCGGCAATCAGATATGCAGTGACATCAGCATTTTATACAGTGACATCAGCAATCATATATGAATGACATCAACAATTTATGTAGTGACATCGGCAATCATATATGCAGAGACATCGTGATGAAGTGACACCGCGATGCATTGGGCACCCCCGATGTAGAGACACTGCGATGAAGTGGCCATTCCCGATGTAGAGACACCGCGATGCAGAGACCATCGAGATGCAGTGATCACCGGGATGCAGTGACATTTGATGAACCAACACCGTGATGACATTTGATATTTTTCTGACTTAATTTCAGAAAATCGATTTCTTTTCTTCATAAAATCGACTTCAAATGGCTATATCTTTTGATATAAAACTACGATCAACATAAATCTTTCACATTAATTCATATTTTTATGCAGTGACATCGGCAATCATATATGCAATGATATCAACTTTTATGCAGTGACATCGGCAATCATATATGCGTGACATTAACAATTTATGCAGTGACATCGGCGATCAGATATGCAGTGACATCAATGTCACTGCATCAATTTTATTCCAAATCATTGTCAAACACATCATCAAATTCATGTCATTGCACCAATTTTCTTCCAAATCAAATTAACTCAAACCTGGAGAAAGAGATTAAATGAAACTTCCTACTTAGAGGGATGTTTGAAATACTCCAACTCTAAATCAAAGCACAATTGTTGTTCTTGATTTATATACTATATCTACTGGCAAACATCAAAAGATCAAAATTAGAATTTATCTGTTACATGGGGCCAAAAAACCAAAATACAATCATCAACAACAACATCATGATTCAATTTACTTCCCTTCTTAAACACTTTACTCTGCATTACAGAGCCTTCATTCAAACCTGTAGCACCCATCAAAATTCCTACACTAGGAGCTTCAGGAGAGTACATCAGCAACTTTGGTCAAAGTATTATCAAAAGGAGCTGTAACAGCAGCATTTACAGCAACATATTTAGCCACAGCAGGTTCACACCTCAAAACTTTAGTAGCCAACAAATCAACACCTTTCAAAACACCAACAAAAGCAGGAGCAGTATTAGTTACACAAAGCACATCAGGATCAGTCAACAGAACATCATCAGGGACAATCTGAGTATCAACAGTAGCAAATGCAGAAGCAACAGGCTCAATCAATGCATCAGAATCATGATTAACAAAAACTGCAGTAGGTTCCATTCTCAAAACAGGTCCATAAACATCAATCAAAGGAGCAAAGAACGGCCAGGTGCAAAAACGTGCATCCAAAACAAAGATCCTTAATCGCCAAAGAATCGGCCAAGAGCAAGCAGGCAAGAACTTTGTAAAGATGCAGTAGCAGGCTGATTTAAAACAGCACCAAACTTTCCAGAAAAACCAGAAGCAGCACCTAATTCAGACCCCAAAAACTTTGTAAAATGTATATGCAGTGACATCGATGTCACTGCATAAATTCTCTAAACAAGACCAACCAATACATCCACCGAAATGGTCCACATAACAAGCACGCAGTAAGCTTAATGTGAGCAAAGTAAAGCTTGTTCTGTGAACAATTGCAAAAACTCGGTGGTACAATCGTTTACTGGCAAAGAATTGTAGCTCTTACAGCTCAAATTCCATTCTTTTCTGTTTGATCATTGTTTTACAGCCATTAAACCCAATTTCATGTTACACAATTGGCAAATGGCTCTGAAAACCATCATCAGTGCTTCAAGGACTGAGGTTTAAAGTCATTACAACAAAAACAAATCGCAACCTAAATGGTCCTTATTACGTAAATTGAACAACAATTACTAACTCTTGCAATAGAACTTCAGACGTAATATCAAAAAAGAAGACTGAAACAATGTCTAAAGCAAATAAAAAGCACATTGTAATTCCCATCTTGCTAAAGAAACCAACAATAGAAATGAATAAATAAACAACTGCTTGTTCCTGACCTGTATCATCTTCATCCACATGAGCCATCAAACTCAATTTCTCAAACACAAAGCTTCCCAGGAGCAGTATAAAAACAACTAATTCAATAAAGACACTAGAAATTTTCGGGGTCGTAATTTGATTTTGGTTTTCATTTTGATTTGGGGGGATTGGAAATTTGGAAGGAATTCTACTCGCAAAATCGTAAAATTTTCCGGTAGAGGAAATCAAATCCAAGAGTTGGTCGATTGTCGATCTCACCGCGCCTTTGCCGTGTCTCGAAAGTCTTCCGTATGCCTCTCAAAGTCGATGTATAATAAACAACGAATTTGTTTTCCCATTTACAGGGCAGAGATTTTGAAGAAGCAAATGAATAAGGGGAAAAAAAGATTCGAAGACAAAAGGGAAAGAAATGAATAATGCTGGGTTTGTAACAGAGGGTAATTTAGGAAACATAAATGAAATCCGTCCTTATAACTAATGATTTTTAAATGGGTCCCCAAAGCAATTAAGTCCCAAAATACGCCCTTATAAAGAAATAACACTTTTAAAAAAGTCTAAACGAAATTTCAACCACCGTAAAACATCTATGTTTGGGGTTTGATTGTGTAACGTATCAGCTCAGCTGTTTTGGGTATTATCGTTTTTGGCCCTTCCAACCGGAACCTAAGTTTTATGCCGGAACTGCCGCCACCCTGATTTTAACCAGCCAGCAACCACCAAAAAAGCTTTAAACCCTTGCAATTGCCTTCAACCACCGTCTTTTGGGTTATAGCAGTAATGGTGATTTCGCAGATACTCAAATCACAAAGAACCAAACAACAGCCGGCCACCATTTTAAAGGAACTAAAGAATTGGAATGGAAGCTGTATTGACAGTCATGCCGTTGAACTGAATCTGTTTCTCTCACGCGCGCTCGTAAGTCTCTGTCTTTTATTCCTTTTTCTCTAAATGGCTTTCTACATATGCATCGTCTAAAACAACGATCCATGGATAGAGTAACACTGGGGAAAAAGGTTATGAAGAAGACAGCTGAAGAAAAATCATTTCTTCCTGATGAAATAATCACCACACATATTTTAATCAGGCTCCCAGCTAAAAGTGCAATCAGATGTAGACTTGTTTGTAGGAAATGGAGAGATATAATCTTAACTCACGATTTTGTGGACTTACATCAGAGAAGTAGCATTCCAATTATTCTTGTTGCAGATTCTAGGGACTATACTGAATTAGACCTCTATATGCTAGATAAATGGTGGGAATTTACAAGAACTAGGTTTCTGATTCATCGATTCCCTTTTATCCTCGAGATTACTCCGATGCATCTGACATTATTTTCTCATGCTGGTCTAGTTGTCTTAAACGAATGCCCTTACTTGCAAACGAACCTTCGTTATTTTAAACCCTGCTAGGCCTAGACATGAATGTGTGAAGATATCCCTTTGTAATGAATTACTTAAAAGCGATATTTGTGCAGTATATTATCATCCTTCCCTGAAAGAGTATTGCTCTCTTTTGAAGATTGACAAATATTGGTTGCTTGAGTCTGTAATGGAGGACAAGTTTAGTGGCCGTAATGATATCCTAGAATTTGATATTATAACCGAAGAATTCATGGTTATACATTGTCCCGTTCCTTTGAATACCGAGTGCAGGAATCACCAAACACATTTGCTAATTAGTAATGGTATCCTCTCATTCCTATTAATTCTACCGAATAAAATCACTGTATGGCGATTAGAAGATCATGCACAACATTTGTGGACAACCAACATATACGCCATAAGCATTGGGATTGGTCATTGTTACGAATCAATTCGTGTAATTGCTTTTGTCGATAGAATGCTAGCTTTCCGGTGGAGAGAAAGACTATTTGTTTGGAACCTTAAGGAGGGAACGATGAAGAACTATCCAAAAGGGACGTACAAGGGAGATATATCATTTTTGTCTCATCAGATGAGTCTGGCTCCACTAAAGAACTTCAAGTCCGATTTATATATAGACAAAGACGGCAAGGTGTTGGTATGATGAGACGATCAAGTGTCTAATCTCCATTATACTCTGTCTTTGTATAATTTTGAGTCTCGTTCTTTTGTAACCTACCAATATTGTTATCGTAGCACTTATAAAATATCATTTTGGAGTTTGTACGAGACAAAACAACAGCCTGATCTCCGATAACGAAGCATTTGTACGTATATTGAAATTGTTATTGTTACATGCTTGTGAAATTTGTACGTATATATATCTAACGTGTCTCTCACGTGTGTGCTTGTACCATAACGAAGGATTTTATGGTACAACCGTTTCACCGAAACTAATATATTGTGTCCACGTGTTCCTAATCTTTAATCGATAAGCATATCATCCCTTCATATTGTTTGGCAGTTTAATTGTTTCTCTTACAATGAAAATTTCTCACAAAAGTATTCATTCCAATGAAAGTCCCGTAAGCCATATTCATGTCGAATAGCCTAAGCATCTCTTCTCCTGCATCATAATTACATATGTTTTATACATATATGAATAAACATGAGTTTAGCTCGCATACGTTCGATTATGTTCACAAACCCGTTTATTTAGATATAAAACAACGTACTACAATATTAACTTAACTTGTCACATGATAAGTCATCTATTCATATGGAGTAATTTTATAGAATTTTTCAAATTCCTTTTACAGTATGATAAATGAAACATTATACTATAATTTGTTTATGATATGGATTCTTTATACCTTGACAAGCCGAATGCGAGCCGAATGAAAGCAAAAAAAAAAACCGTAAAATACAAAAGGTGTAAATTCTGCACCATACGTACTGCACATTTATAGATTCTCTATTCATTAAACATTGTAGAGATGTCGATGCATTCCACAATGAGCCAAACGAGTACTCTCGCTTGTGGAAAACGACCAACATGAAGAGGCGTTCTTGAATTCGAAGTAGGGATCTGGATAACTCGGGGAACTATTATATGCATCAGCTGGCAGATGGGTTGATTTCCAATAGAGCAAGTTTTATACTAATAAATGAAAGGACAGATGCATAAAGTTCCGGGATGTATTTGGATTGAGGAGGAGGACAGAGACGCATTTAATCCATGTATTTATAGCTTTTGATATGATGGATCTATCACCTGATCGGAAGAGATGTATGCGGTTTTCGATAGCTTGAGTAATGTGATGAGATTGGAGCAAGATTGATGCAGAACTTTTACCTCCACATTGCAATTGAAACATATGCAGATGAATGCTACTTTTCAAATGCAACTCCACAAAATCGCGGGTTAAGATTATATCTCTCCATCTTACTAGGTTCTAAGAGACCTCAACAAAAAAAACAAAAACAAAAAATATTCATTGTCCTCACCTTTTTCATCTTAATTCAGATCTGTGAAAGTTTTAATGTGTAGCATACGCTGATCTTTGTCATAATACATGTTGACTTGGTCTCTGACGATGCTGGATTTTGTCATGTATAATTTGAGGCCAATTTAATCTAGGGATGATAGAATCAAGGATGATTTTGGGGGTGATTTTGGTGTTTTATGGCTGAGTCCAAGAATGTATCTTGGATTGCCTACGTATCCTGTGTAATGTCCAGGAATCAAGCCTTACGTAGTTCCTGGAATGATGTATTTATAGGCACATGCCCTTTTCCTGCCCTAGAACTAAGGGCGGTGAGGTCTATTGACATAAATACCCTTAAATGGGCCTTGCCCTCTTGCCCAAGTAACCTGCTGGATGGTGGGCCTAGGAGCCTGGACTGAAGTCCATGGTATCGACTCGATGGACACCGACATGGGTACTCGAGATGGAACACTTGCAAGATCTGGCATGGTGCGGTGGTGATCACCGATTCATCTCGTATTCGACCCGATCGCGGATAATATACTTGGACTTTTCCACATGCCATTTGGACCAATTAGATAATTCCACGTGGAGGGTGAAATCCGTATCGTCATAAGCCCCCAGACCGTCTCGAGCTCTTGAGGTCGGTCCGATCTGTCAAAGGTATATCTCGCCACTTTGTCATCCAATGCTCAATTTAAATCGCCATGCGGACTTACTTCTGTGGAGTCCGACATACGGCCTTTCCATGTCTCGCTTTGCAAACTTTTTTATCTTAGCATTATACATCCCTAGGACTTATAACGTGTGGCTAAGTTGACATCGACTTCGATGCCGTGAAATTGTCGAAGGAATGATGAGATGTCCAACCTGGGATTTGTCTCGGTCGAGGTCGACTTCTCGAAGAATCTGATTTGCTGGATTTTGGAGTACGGCATGCGGATCTCGAATGTTAGTCTAACAGTCTTGAGACTTTGCCTTAACGCCAAAAAAGATGCTTCTTCTTAGTCTTTGCCCTTTTTAACCATCGTTGTCGTTGGCTTCCATCTGTAAAAACAATTAGCCGGTCATTTGGACTTGGCTTATTCTTTCCTTGAAAAATTGTTACATTTTTCCTTCTTTTCTTTGGTCTTTGAAGTAGACCATCTTGCTTTATTGCGGCCTTTGGCCTTATTTGCACATCGGCCTCTCTCATGTCGATGCATATATGTCGATATCTGCCCTCCAAGTATCATGAGAACCTTAGGTTTGGATCATATTTGGCCAGTCTTTGTGACTAGGCTTTTTTGTTATAAATGCTGAAATTTTTACAAGTATTTGGTGTCAAACACTTTTGTTGCATGTCGATTCCCATTCCTTTGCTCGCTTTTTCTCGAGTATTCAATGTCGACTCGTTGTTGCCTCCAAAGTATAATGCAGATTCATCATCTTCGTTATACTTTCAGTAGTTCCATTTGTCGACCATATGTAACTTGTCTTCCATGCTTTAGCATTTTTTGGACTTTTCTTTGTTGTTGCGTGGTAGAAGAGATGCCCATGGTTGTCTCATTTCGTTTGTCGGAATCGATGCTCTTTCGGCTGTCGCTAGATATTTCCGGCTACGATGTCCTAGTACTTACTGTCTAATAAGACTGGTAATACGTAAATGTCGCTCTGGATCTCGGTGTCGTGGTGTTTCTTTGTCGTTCATGACTCATGACACATGACTGCCGAGAGTTTTGGACTTGGTCCGAACTCGATGCCTTAGCCTTTTGGTTCCATGGAACTTTTAGCTTCACTGGCTGTCGATCGAAATGATCATGTTGCCCGGCCTCGATGCCCAAGTAAATTCTCTCTCTTGGGAGTTAGATTACGCCGTTGTCGACTCGGACTTCGATGCCATTGCGTTTTTGTCCTATTAGGACTTGTAAACGTTGACTGTCGACACTGAAGGCATCCGACTTGCGGATCCTCGTAGACCGTTGAGTAGATCGCTGCGGAGTGGATCCTCGAGATCGCCAGGCACTAGTCAAAAAGTCGCAATAACCATAGGGATAGTTCCCGAAATAAGAAGGCTCGTCCCGCCATGCTCGGCTAGGAGAGTTCCAAAAAAAATAGCTCGACCCGCCAGTTCGGTAGGGTGAGTTCCAAAATAAGATAGCTCGACCGCTTGATTCGGTAGGGTGAGTTCCAAAATAATATAGCTCCGAGGTAAGATGCGAGTCGAACTCGGACTTATTACAGATTCACTCATCGGTGAGCTCCAAATATACGCCTAGTTTTATTTTGCTTCAATTTTTGCGATATGTTGCTTGTCGCTTTTGTTGTCTGTCTTTCACAATTCGATCCCAGGACTTTTGAATTATGAATTTTGAATTCGACCTTTCCTTTGAATGTTGTTTGTGTTGTTGAATATTTGCCTAGGGTGTAGTCCTTTGGACTTAATTCCCTTGCAAAAAGCGCCTTAATGGGGTGTAGTCCTTTGGACTTAATTCCCATGTGGCCCCTCAAAGTGTAGTATGAGTACATGACTCATGGTACACTTGGATATGAGTCGACCTAGCACTATCATTGCCTTATCGGCTTGACTTGGCTATCTCGGTCGGAGCTCGAATCATTATCTTGCCTCGTCGGGCTTCGACATGGTCGAATTGAAAAATCCTACTCGATCGCCGCACTTCGTGGTGCTTCGAGGCTGGTCGAATAGGGTATCCATCGTGGGATCTTCCAAGCGCTTAGCATCGTGGCTTCTTGGCGGTCGGGAGTGATATAAGCTCACGTCGGTGACTTGGCTTTTTTCACTGTTTTATTTCTACTGCATCGTGTCGAGGTGATATAAGCACTGTCAGTGACTTGGCTTTATTCACCATATTATTCCGACTTCATCGTGTCGAGGATTTGTAGTTGTGGTTGACTTTTGCCTCTTTTATCTTTTAATCACATGGACTTCTTTTGCTTTAAAGGTTTGGTCGAATTTTTTGCCTTTGCCATTTTGTATCGTGGTAGATTTGCAATGTGAAGGCTGTAAATCATAACAAACACAAAAGCGTCTCGAGGAAAGACATGCTTAGTAGAATATTTATGAAATTGTCACATGGACTTATTACAAGACATAAAAATGTAAAAACAGAAGTTAATTGAGATAAGGCTTAGCTTATTTGGTGTAGTCTGTTGGTATCATGCTTAGATGGCAAAGCGGACTTACATAAGATTGCCTTCGAGCTCGAATATTATCCGAGGCCGGCTTGGTCTTATTAAAGATGCGCTCGAGAGAGCTCAAATATGATGCCGAGGCCAAGCTCGGTCTTATAAAAGATGACGCCGAGCCAAGCTCGGTCTTATAAAAGATACGCTCGAGAGAGCTCCAAATATGATGCCGAGGCAAGGTCGGTCTTATAAAAGATACGCTCGAGAGAGCTCCAAATATGATGCGAGGCCGAGCTCGGACTTATAAAAGATACGCTCGAGAGAGCTCCAAATATGATGCCGAGGCCGAGCTCGGACTTATAAAAAGATACGCCGAGAAAGCTCCAAATATGATGTCGAGGCGAGCTCGGACTTATAAAGATACGCTCGAGAGAGCTCCAAATATGATGCCGAGGCGAGCTCGGTCTTATAAAGATGACGCCGAGCCGAGCTCGGTCTTATAAAAGATATGCTCCAGAGAGCTCCAAATGATGCCGAGACGAGCTCGGTCTTATAAAAGATACGCTCGAGACGAGCTCCAAATATGATGCCGAGACGAGCTCGGTCTTATAAAAGATACGCTCCATAGAGCTCCAAATATGATGCCGAGTCGAGCTCGGATGTAGGGCAAGACGAGTCCGTAGAGCTCGAATGACGGTGCTCGATATCTCGAGTCTTTGTGGTGCAATGCGATTGTGATAAAAACATTACACATATAATAAAGACTTACAGAGTATATAAGAATTTAAAATAACAATCGTAAGAACCTGGAGAGCTAAAGAGCTCGGCTCGATCCTTGGAGCTCGAGAACTAAGCAGCGGATAGCTAGATACTGGTGAGACAACTCGCAGAGCTCGACGGCGCCACAGCAGTGTCTTTTTGGTGGCAATAAGACCTCGAAACGGATTCCGATCGGTACGAAATTTTGAGGGTTTGTTCGTCCCTTCTTCTTCTTCAAACTGAACGGTGGAATTTGTATTCCAACGGCTCAATCTTCGGGAATAAGCCGCCGATCTGGCAGCTGCTGTCCAGAATCCTGCTGCGTTTCTGGTGCCTGCAGTAACTTCCTTGCCACGATCGAGAAATCAAATGAACTCCGATCGGCCTAAAATTTTGAGGGATTCTTCGGTCCTCATAATTCTTGAATCTGACCGGTGGAAATCTTGTTCCAACGGTTGAAACTCCGTCAATAAGCCATCGATCTGACTGCGTTTCTGGGGCTGTTGCATTTTGCTGTTACAGCAGCAACCTTCCGGCGACGATCGGGTATCTAAACGGACTCCGATCGACACAAAATTTTGAGGGTTTGTTCGCCCCTCTTTATTCTTTGATTTGACCGGTGGAGATCGTCTTTCAACTGCTCAATCTCTGTCACGAAGCCGTAGATCTAACTGCTGTGTCCATTGCGTTTATGGCGGCGCAGCAGCATCTTTCCGGCGGCTTTGTGCCTCCAAAACGACTCCGATCGTCATGAAATTTTGAGGGCTTGTTCGTCCCTCCTTATCCTTGAATCTGAACGGTGGGGATCTTGTTTCAACGGTTAAAACTCCAGCAATAATCCGTCGATCTGACTGCGTTTTTGGTGGCTGCTGCGTTTTGGTAATACAGCAGATACTTTCCGGCTTCGATCGGGCATCTAAACGGACTCCGATCGTCACAAAATTTTGAGGGCTTGTTCTTCCCTCCTTATCCTTGAATCTGAACGGTGGGAATCTTGTTTCAACGGTTCAATTTTCGGCAATCAACCACCGATCAGACTGCGTTTTTGGCATTAAATTGATCACGAACCACCTCCTTGATCCATCACCGATAGAAAGACCCTCCTTCTAGCGCCAATGGCGATCTTTGGATTTTGTCATGTATAATTTGAGGCCAATTTAATCTAGGGATGATAGAATCAAGGATGATTTTGGGGGTGATTTTGGTGTTTTATGGCTGAGTCCAAGAATGTATCTTGGATTGCCTACGTATCCTGTGTAATGTCCAGGAATCAAGCCTTACGTAGTTCCTGGAATGATGTATTTATAGGCACATGCCCTTTTCCTGCCCTAGAACTAAGGGCGGTGAGGTCTATTGACATAAATACCCTTAAATGGGCCTTGCCCTCTTGCCCAAGTAACCTGTTGGATGGTGGGCCTAGGAGCCTGGACTGAAGTCCATGGTATCGACTCGATGGACACCGACATGGGTACTCGAGATGGAACACTTGCAAGATCTGCTGGCTGCGGTGGTGATCACTGATTCATCTCGTATTCGACCCGATGCGGATAATATACTTGGACTTTTCCACATGCCAGCTGGACCAATTAGATAATTCCACGTGGAGGGGTGAAATCCCGTATCGTCAGTCTCCCGCCTTCAAATTTCTTTCTCTCACAATTTGACTCCATCCACGCCGAAGGCAATAACGTTTTAGCTCCATGTCTTTCATGGTTCCATCATTATGATCTTTAACACTGTTAAGTTTTGTGACTTGATCTCTAAAGCGGGTGGAACTAATCTGAAAGCAAAATCGAGTTTTGTGAAGTGGCGAGTTTTGGGAAAAGCGAGAAAAGCGAGTTTTGTGGAGGCTGAGTTTTGTTGAGTTCTACATCTGAGTTTGTTGATTACAAGTGAGTTTCAAGAAAAGTGAGTTTTCTGGGAAAGTCAGTTTGGAGATGAGTTTCGTCTGGTGGATAACAGCTGGAGCTGGGGTCCACATCTGGGGTATTTATGTCAATTCCGACAAAGATCTTTGACGGTTAGGGTTTGGGATTTGTGTCTATAAATACCAAAGTTGTAATCAATGCAAAGTGTGTGTCTTTCAAAGTGTTATTCACACACTTGTGAAAACCTTGTAATTCTATGCATAATTAAATATATCTTTTCTCGTCGTGGAGTAGTCGGCACAACGCCGAAACCACGTTAAATCACCGTGTTCTCTTTGTTTCTGTGTTTTATCAATTTCCGTCATTTTTACTGTTAGATTGCATCTGTTTTATCTTTCTTCAAGTGCAAATTTCTCGTCCGTGTTTCAACAAAGCGGTATCGAGCGTATGAGTTCAAGATTCAGAGAGATTTGCAGGTTGAACGGAGTTGATCTTCACCAAGACCGGTGACCGGTGCTAGGATTTTGTGATCAAATGTCTGTTCTTTAGCATGAAAGATGTCAGCAGTTAACGTAAATATTGATAAATTTACAGGGAGAAACATTTTCAGTCTATGAAAAATCAAGATGCGGGCCTTGTTAAAACAACAAGGATTGTGGACTCCTTTATCCGGTAAAGGAGATGCCAGTGCAGTAGATTACGCCAGTCTGGAGGAGAAAGCACATTCCACCATCATGTTGTGCTTATCTGATGATGTTATCACGGAAGCTGCTGAGGAAGCCACCGCTGTTAAGTTATGGTCAAAGCTTGAAACACTGTATATGACTAAGTCATTGACCAACAAGTTGCTGCTAAAGCATAGGCTATTTAGTCTAAGGATGCATGAGGGGGCTCAGCTGAGAGATCATCTTGATCAGTTGAACACAATATTACTTGATCTCAGGAATATTGATGTGAAGATTGAGGATAAAGATCGACTCGATTTTGTTGGTATCTCTACCCGGCCTTCTTATGAGAACTTTGTGCAATCCTTCATAGTTGGGAAGGATCTGATTTGCATTGGAAGATGTAAGGTCAACTTTACATGTCAGGGAGCTGAGACATAAGGCAGCTGGGGCAGACAGTCAGGCTGTTGGACTAGTAGTCAGCAGTAGTGGTGGAAAAGGGCATGGGCAGCAATTTGGGAAGAAGAAGAAATCCATGAAGACAGGGTCCAAAGGTCCTAAATCCACAGATGTGTGCAATTACTGTAAGGAGCAGGGACATTGGAAGTCCAAGCTGTCCAAAGAAAAAAAAGCAAAGGAGAAGCTGTTTTGGAGCAATTTCTTGTAGTGGTGAGTTTGATTCGAGAAGAGGACATGGTTCTAGTAGTTTGGAGAATCAAAGACATCATCTTTGATGTGTGGATTACGGACTCTGGAGCATCTTATCATATTTTTCCACACATAGAGTGGTTCTCAAGTTATCAACAGATGGATGGTGGTCATATAGCTATGGCAAGCGGCAAGGTGCAAGATAGTTGGGATTGGCTCGATTCGATTGAGGGGAGAGGATGCTAAATTACGTATGTTGAGTGAAGTTAGACATGTTCCACAGATGACCAAGAACTTGGTGTCTCTCGATCTTTTAGGCGAGAAAGGATTCGATTTTAAGGGTGATGGTGGAAAGCGAGTGTCTACAAAAACTCGAGCCAGATTCTCAAAGGGAATCAAAAGGGGAACCTTGTATATTTTGCAAGGATCAGTTGTGTCTGGGTCTGCTGGTTGAGAAAGATGGGTTCTATCCCAGGCCATACTCTCGTTTGATCCATGTAGTCAAGTAGTCTAAAGTAGGAGATGGTGGGAAAAGAAAGAGATCGGCGGATGGTAGCATCTCTTTGAAGTTTATCGATCCTGATTGACAAAAGCGTAGCACGTGAGCTTGGGTCACATGGGTGAAAGGGGATCTGATTCTTTCTCGTAAAGATCTTCTTGGGGATGTAAGGTCAAGAATGCGGACTTTTGTGAGCATTGTGTGTTTGGGAAGCTTCATAGGGGCAAGTTCTCAAAAGGGATACACAGCACAAAGTCATCAATTGATTACATTCATTCTGATTGTTGGGGGCCATCAAAGGTGGAGTCATTGGGTGGTCACAGATATTTTGTGTCATTCATAGACGACTATTCAAGAAAGACTTGGGTTGTGATGATGAAACATAAAAGTGAGGCATTCAAGAGCTTCATGAAATGGAAGGCTCTAGTCGAAAATCAGTTGGGGAAGAAGATCAAGTGGCTTCGTACATATAATGGTGCTGGAATCTACTTTGGAATGAGTTTGATGAGTTGTGCGAGAAATGAGGTATTTCGGACATCATACGATCGAGAATACTCCTCAGCAAAATGGTGTAGCTGAAAGAATGAATCAAACTCTTCTAGAGAGAGCAAGATGCATGCTCTCTCATGATGGTTTGTCAAGAAGATTTTGGACAGAAGCTGTGAGCACAGCTTGTTACTTAATCAACAGGAGTCCTCACACAGGGATCAGTTTCAAGACACCAGTTGAAATGTGGTCAGGAAAGCCTGCTGATTACTCAGTTCTAAGGGTATTTGGGAGCACAGTTTACTATCATGTCAATGAAGGGAAACTGGAACCAAGAGCCAAGAAAGGAGTGTTTGTAGGGTATGGTGATGGAGTTAAGGGTTATAGAATTTGGTCATCAGCAGAAAACAGAGTTATTCTCAGCAGAGACACAGTTTTTTATGAAAATTCTAAGCTCAGTTCATCAGTGAGGAGGATAACTAAAATCGAAACCAGATCTTTGGCGAGAAAAGCGCGATAAGGTGGAGCTTTAGGTGGAGTCGGTGAGATGCAACACTCTCGGTGAACAAAGTCGATTTTCATCGATCTCAGTTCTTGAACGAGGCCCGAATCAAGCGATCGGTGAGCAGGGTCGGTGAGCGTCAAAAGCGATATTGGTCAACAAAGTATAGTGTCGTGAGCTAGAAGATCAATGTTGGGATACCTCCCGGAAGGTATGGGTTTGAAGATTTGGTTGGATATGCACTTCAAGATTGCGAGAAAAGGTGGATGGCTTTGAACCTTCTACGCACTGAGGAATCGGTGACATGTTTCGAGTTATCTCGATGGCTTCTTTGCCATGGGAGATGAAATAGAGTCATTCTTGAAAAATCGATTTGGGATCTTGTTAAACATCCGGTGATAGGAGATTTGTTACATGCAAATGGATATTCAAGAAAAAAGGAAGGAATGACCGAGGCGCGAAGGAGTCAAGTATAAGGCACGTTTGGTTGCTAGAGGTTCGATCAAAAGAAGGGTGGACTTTGATGAGATATTCTCACCGGTGAGTCGACATACTTCAATCAGTGTTACTAGCAATGGTGGCACAGTAAGATCTTGAACTTGAGCGATTAGATGTGAAGACAACTTTTCTACATGGCGAGGTAGACAAGCAGATATACATGACTTCGCCGAGAGGATTTCAAGTTCTGGTAAAGAAGCATTTGTTTGTAAGCTAAAAAGTCCTTATAATGGATTGAAGTAGGCTCAGACAAAGTGGTATAAAAGGTTTGTGATTACATGATCGGTTGGGTTATAGCAGAAGTCCTTATGATTGTTGTGTCTACAATAGTCAATTTGGAAGATGGATCATACATCTATCTTGTTTTGTATGTGGATGATATCTTGATAATTTGCAAGAGAGAAGTCTGATATTCAGAATCTGAAAGACCTTCTTAGTGCTGAATTTGAAATGAAAGATTTGGGTGCTGCCAAGAAAATCTTGGGGATGGAGATCTGGAGAGATAAAAGTCAGAAAAAACTGTTTTTATCTCAGCAGGGCTATATACAAAAGATTTTGGCCAAGTATGGTATGTCTACTGCAAAGCCAATAGATACTCATATGGAGTCAAATGTTCATTTGTCGATTTATGCTTCACGGGACGGTGAGAAGAAGGAATATATGTCAAAGTTCCTTATGCTAGTGCGGTTGGCGATCGATGTATGCCATGGTGTACTAGGCAGGCGATCCGCTCGAGCAAATCGGTGTTGTCGCAGATTTATGGCTCAACCTGGAAAGGAACACCTGGAAATTTGTGAAAATAATGTTCGGTACCTTAGGGAGTGCGGTGATGTTGGTCTCATTTATGGAGGTGATACTCGAGTTTGGTCACGAGGATCTTTGTGATGCGATTATGCAGTGATGTGGGCGATAGGAAATCAATGACCGGTTTATGTTTTCACATGGGGAATTCGGTTGCGGTGGAAAGCAACTCTGCAAGCAACGGTAGCTTTATCAACAAATCAAGCGAGTATATGGCTCTTCTTGAAGCGACCAAGGAAGCAATCTGGTTGAAGGGTCTAGTCAGTGATTTGGGGCTGCAACATGATCAAGCTGAGATTTATTGTGACAGTTTGAGTGCAATTTGTCTAGCTAAGGATTAGGTTCATCATGAGAGAACCAAGCATATTGATGTAAGATATCATTTTCTGAGAAATGAGAAGAGGGTTGTAGTGAAGAAGATCAGTACCAAGGAAAATCCTGCTCATATGTATACTAAACCAGTTCAACAAAGCAAGTTTCAGTTGTGTCTAGACTTGCTTAACATTCAAAACTTATAATCCGTTTTCTGGAAACTCAGTTGAGGGCAGGTCAGCAGAGTGGATTCTGTGGAGAAGTCTGGTACAAGTACATCCTGGCATTGACGAATGCATCTGGTACAAGTACATCTAAATTATGCAATCTGGTGACGTTGAATGAGAGTTCAAGTCAAGGTGGAGATTTGTTAAGTTTTGTGACTTGATCTTTAAAACGGGTGGAACTACTCTGAAGTTTGGCGAGTTTTGTGAAGTGGCGAGTTTTGGGAAAAAGCGAGAAAACCGAGTTTTGTGGAAAGCGTGTTTTATGGAAACCGAGTTTCTTGACTGACTACATCCGAGTTTGTTGATTACAAGTGAGTTTCAAGAAAAGTGAGTTTTCCGGGAAAGTCAGTTTGGAGGTGAGTTTCGTCAGTGGATAGCAATGAGAGTGGGGTCCACATCTGAGGGTATTTATGTCAATTCCGACAAAGATCTTTGGTGGTTAGGGTTTGGGATTTGTGTCTATAAATACCAAAGTTGTAATGAAATGCAAAGTGTGTGTCTTTCAAAGTGTTATTCACACACTTGTGACAACCTTGTAATTCTGTGCATAATAAAATATCTCTTTTTTTGTCCGTGGAGTACTCGGCCGGAAACCACGTTAAATCACCGTGTTCTCTTTGTTTCTGTGTTTTATCAATTTCCATTTCCGCCATTTTTACTGTTAGATTGCATCTGTTTTATCTTTGTTCAAATGCAAATTTCTCGTTCGTGTTTCAACAATCACGAATCCTACCGGCTCACCTTTGTTGAAGGTGTGTTGATCAGCATTGCTCAAGTGGTGCACAATTTCAGATTATACTTGTCCTCTTGGAAGGGATACTCGACCAATATGAGATGCATCACTTTCGGACAATGTCTTTTGAATCGTCCATGGAGGATTTGCCATTGTTGAAGAGCTGGTAGCGGAAAAATATTGTTAAAGAAATTTTGATATATCCATTTTAATCTTACTGCAATTTAGGAGAAGGGCTGGATAAAAAAGACGAGAGGAGACTTACGAGCGTGAGAGAAACCAGTTCAGTTCAACGCCCTCAATACAGCTTCCATGCCGATGGTCATGGACTCCTTAGATTACCTTTTTAATGGTGTCTGTTTGTTTGTTTGTTTTTTTTTTTTTTTTTTTGTGACTCCTTTGAGTATTTGATGAACTCTGCAAAATCACAGTAAGTGAACGGCGGCTACCATTACTGTTATAATTGACCCGAAATAGCGATGCTGGCTTCAAAGTTTTATGGTAGATGACGTTCCCCGGAGAAGATGATCGTCGTGGCTGGCTGATCAGAAAAAGGTGGCGGCAAACTCCGGCTGAAACAACTTAGGTTTACTGTTTCCCTTAAAAATAAAAATAAAATTAAAAAACGATAATGAATGTTTAAAGAGTTTTCTTTCTCTTTTTTTCTTCCCGATATTATGTTCCGGATTAATATTTTCTTTTGAATTGAAAAGAGAAATGATTAATTAAAAAACACAATATAAATATTATTGTTGTCTCTCAAAGAATCGAACGCAGTTCTTTTGAAGTTATCTTGTTAAATCAATTATTGCCAATACCTTATTTATTTTAAAAATGCAATATATATATCTTATTGAGTTAAAATTTCAGGCGCCACTTAAATTCATAGATTTTGGGAGGAGGCCACAGTAGCATGGCGCCTGGCCTCCTCAGAGGCGCCCTATCGATACATCACATTATCTGTGTAATACGATAGATTCAATTATTTGATAGTCGATTTTGAAGGCTGGGAAAAAAAAACGACTTCCAATAGAAGTCTTCATCTAAGGCTTAAATGGCATTTGAGGCACATTAACTACACACTTACGGGGAGGGAAAAATCTCAATAATGATAGTTTAGTATAATATGTACAAATTAATGATCTTTATTTTTTTAAGTTTTATAAGTTATGATTTTTTTTTTCCACCGAAATAAAATTACAACAATATTATTATTATTATAATAAAGTACGACCTTTTTAGTTGAAATGAACCTAATCTTTTAAAATTGCTTAGTTTATGTCGGGTCGGGATAGAGGGGTTTTGTGGGCGAGGGAACTCGCCTTTTGTAGCAATATTTTTATTTAGTCAACTTTTCACTAACTTTATTTTAAGAATAAAAACAGTTTATTCCATGTCCGAGGAAATCGCAAGAAGTAAATGAGAAGGTGGAAAAATACCACATTCTACACACTCTCTGAAGACGGAGATATTCTGCAGTAAAGATGTGCAGACATATTGCCTTGTCTTTTGGCAAAAGAATAAGAAAAAAACATAAAGGCTCGTAGCAGAGTACGACAATCCTCAATAATTCCACCAACGGAAGACCAATCTTTAGATGAAGAAGTTAGATGTTGGATATTAGATAGAGAATCACCTACGAAAATGACCTAAAAATAACCTCAAGTAAGAGCGAACACAATGACGTGGTAGATATCGAGAGCTTCCCCAACTAACACCTCATAGTTTCCTTTTAAGAACTTAGAAAAACTTCAAATAATCAAACCTTGATCATGAACGGATCAGGCCACCAACATGAGTAGTAGCATTATATCGACACACACTTTGTTTGAAGTAGGAACCTCAAAAGATAACATATTTACCGAGCTTGGAAGATTTCATAACAAAAGAAAGAATGATACTTGATTTGAACAAGAGGCAACACGAAACAAACTTTTGATGAATCGGGTTTAAGATAACCAATTTTGAAATGATTAACAACAAGGATTGTTTGGTCACAAGTCTTGAAAGGTGAACACTAGTGAAATAACACAACTAGGCAAGCTAAAAGAGAGTATAAAACTCTTACAATAAAAAATATGGTGAGTTGAAACCAGGAAAGGATAAACTTAGAGTAAGGTGCATAACGTCACCTTTGAGCGCCAAGCGAAGGTTCCTAGGTTAGGTAAAGTTTCATTACTCTGAAAGGGTTAGGTGGTTGATTGGCACATCAACATGAACTTACGCAAAGAGATCTCAAGGAGAGAAGAGTTTCAAATTTGATTCAAAATTAAAAGATGGGCATTGAATAAAAAATGCTCAAGATGAGTATCAAAATTTAGAAAACACCTTGAATATGTGATTCCTTTAAAGAAGTGGCATCTTGTAAAACAAGGTGGTTTGCGAAGAATTCTTGTCAGCTTGAAAGAAAAGATAAAGAACATTTACAAGAGTATCAATATGTCAAACACCGAACTTAGAAACATCCAAAGCAGATAAAAGAACGTTTGGACTTAAAAGCGATTAGTTTGAAACTTTAGTTATTGATTAGATTGTCAAAAGAATTTCAATCCACAAGAATCCTGAAAAATATTGCTTAACAACAATGGTTGGAAAAGCAATTTCGAGCACCCAAAAAAATGTAGAACTAACTTGAGGGAAACAAAAGGAAAGGATAAGAGTATTTACTATGAAAATTCTTTTTGGATTAAAATCAAGAACAATTAGTCTTGAAGTGATGCAAAAGAAATTACTGAAAATCTTCATATGGATACAAATTGTGAAGAACTTGAGAGTGCCAACTTGATAGAAGTTGAGATTAACTGAAGCTATTTAGAAAGAAACTCGGTAAACAACTATCTTTTCTTGAAACGAGAATCTAAAAGTTCATACTAGACATGTTGTGGATATACCCAAAAAGATCTTTATTACAAAAATATTAGAGATCTGATCAAACATAGAGATACACACACTTAAATGGTTACATTATTGAGTACAAAAGGTTGACCATAACAAAACATCTTTTAAAAAAGGTAGTTAAGGGTAAGCATAACAAAAAGGTTTGTCAGGCTTGATGTGAGCGAACGTTTAAAATTTTAGTACAACGATTACAAAACTATAAGGAAACTTGTTTCTCATTCAAAATGATAAAACATTGAGAACCTCTTAATAAAAGAAAGCATAGGGTAAAATACTTTTAGGACATAACAAGGCAAAAGGCATAAAAGGTTTAGCTGGGTCCAAATTATTCGGAAGAAAACTTGGTTGGTGAAGGACAAAAGGAAGCAAGAAAGTATGCGGTGTGTTGAAAGGTAACTGCTTGTTTATTCACGATCGGAAAACGTTAAAACGTCGACTCACACAACTTCCTACCAGACTACCTAGCCTAGGAATAACTTAACTTAGAGAAACAACTCCTCAAAACTATTCCTCTTAGCACAACAAAATATATACCACAACCCTACAACCATAAGGTGGATTCGTGGGAATTACCATCTTAGATTATGCAAATGAGAAATTGAAATTATTGCGTGCAATATGATTAAAAATTAATGACAGGTAAAACTCAAATGAAAATGATTTTGAGAATGAAGAAATATGAGAATTATAGATTTTGGAGTATTCTAAGTGGTAACCAAAAATCGGAATGTCGGTTAAAAATAACTATTTTTGTTCAAAAGAGACGTTCATCAAAATCTTTTTCCAAGTTAGTAAACACCGACTTAGGTTGCTGATTGTGATCAAGCTAGAAAGGATTTACACTTGGGTCCAAGATAGAGAATGTAGATCAAGTGTTGGTTACAACATATTAAAAGATCGAGCCATTTGAATATGTAGGACTTACTCAAAATGGATCAAGAAAATATAGTTTGCAACATATATTTCTTTTAAACATATTTTCACTATATTTTCTTGGTCCATTAAAAGTTTGCAAACATATATTTTTGCAACATATATTTTCTTGCTCAACATATATCAAGAAAATATAGTTTGCAAACTATATTTTCTTGATCCATTAAAAGTTTGCTAATTTTCACTCAAAATTTAACTATTCAATACAATGACTCTATTAGCTTTTAATTATCCCAATGACTCAAGGAAATAAAACAAACTAGCAATATGGGATAATTAAAAGCTAATTTTCGCCACTTTATTTACTAATGAACTTAACTTGACTTTAATAAGCCCAAATGGCTTTTATTTCTTTGAAAATAAATGCTTAACCCAATATCTTATCATATAGGCATCTCCTTAATGAGCTTTTGGCCTTTTACTACTAAAAAACATCATAAAAGACTCTAAGTATTAATTCAGGCCCAACAACACAATAATGGTCTTCATGGCGCATTATTTCAAGTCGAAGTTCGGGGACGGATCACATCATTCCTCCTCGGTTGGAAATGATTAGTCCTCGAATCGGAAAGGACGTCATATAGGTGATCAATTTGCACAAAGTCTAGAGAACCCATAAAAACGCCAATGATATTCCGGGATCAATATAATGCGTATAGACAACTTCAAATGATTGGCATGGTGATATGGCGATCCATGCTTTACCAATGAAAAATCGAAATAGCTCTCGCTTGAGCGTGAATGTGGTGAAGACACGGAAAGAAACAATATAATCACAACAATTCGTATACTTGGAGGTATCAACATGCGCACAAAGCGGGTCAACGAATGTATGCTCCGGTTTGCCATAAATATGATTAGGATCAAGACAAACCAAAGGCAATAAAGGGATGCATTGGGCGTATCCAACAGCCCGGTTTCCACTTCATGAGGTTGATCATCATGTACTGCGAAGAAGATTCAACACAAGTGGAACAAGAATTCAATAGCATAGTTCTTGCATTTTCCATAACTATAATCAACTCCGTGTGTGTCTCATACACAATTGACTCATCAAGTGTCTCCACGAATGCTTCCTCCACAATAGTCACCTCATGCACCTCTACTTTCTCACCCACAAAGTCAGGCTCATTCTCAATATTCATCTCCACCACACTCTTATCTTCATTGTTTTTCAAATCTTTCTCTGGAGTGTTAACAATCTCTTCGTTTATCGCTTCTTGTTTCACCTATTGTTTAGAAGGTCGCGATTCAATGACATACTTCTTTCCATTTAACCCACAAAAAGAATACCGAGTATGGGAAGAATTATACCTTAACTCATACACATCTAACCACGCTTGTCCTAAAACCATATCTTCACTTCTCAATGGAAACACATCACATAATATGACAGTTTTATAACAACCAATGTCAACTGGAACACCAATGTCAACGGATCACATCATTCCCTCCCGGTTGGAAAGGATTCATCCTCGAATCAGAAGGACGTCATATAGCTGATCAATTTGCACAAAGTCTAGAGAACCCATAAAAAATGCCAATGATATTCCGGGATAAAATATAATGCGTGTAGACAACTTCAAATGATTGGCATGGTGATATGGCGATCCATGCTTTACCAATGAAAAATCAGAAATAGCTCTCGGCTTGACGTGAATGTGGTTGAAGACCTGGAAAGAAGCAATATAATCACAGCAAGTCGTATACTTGGAGGTATCAGCATGCGCACAAAACGGGTCAAAGAATGTATGCTCCAGTTTGCCGTAAATATGATTAGGATCAAGACAAACCAAAGGCAATAAAGGGGATGCATTGGGCGTATCCAACGACCGGTTTCCACTTCATGAGGTGATCATCATGTACTGCGAAGACTATTCAATACAAGCTGGAACAAGAATTCAATAGCATAATTCTTTGCATTTTCATAACTATAATCAACTCCGTGTGTGTCTCTGCCACAATTGACTCATCAAGTGTCTCCACGAATGCTTCCTCCACAATAGTCACCTCAGGCACCTCTACTTTCTCATCCACAAAGTCAGGCTCATTCTCAATATTCATCTCCACCACACTCTTATCTTCATTGTTTTTCAACTCTTTCTCTGGAGTGTTAACAATCTCTTCGTTTTGTCACTTCTTGTTTCACCTCTTGTTTAGAAGGTCGCGATTCAAGGACATACTTCTTTCCGTATAACCCACAAAAAGAATACCGAGTATGGGAAGAATTATACCTTACCTCATACACATCTAACCACGCTTGTCCTAAAACCAGATCTTCACTTCTCAATGGAAACACATCACATAATATGACAGTTTTATAACCACCAATGTCAACTAGCAATGTGGGATAATTAAAAGCTAATTTTCGCCACTTTATTTACTAATGGACTTAATTTGACTCTAATAAGCCCAAATGGCTTTTATTTCTTTGAAAATAAATGCTTAACTTGATATACTATCATATAGGCATCTCCCTTAATGGGCTTTTGGCCTTTTACTACTAAAAAATATCATAAAAGACTCTAAGTATTAATTCAGGCCCAACAACACAAATAATGGTCTTAATGGACGCATTATTTCAAGTCGAGAGAGTTGGGGACGGATCACATCACTAGAGGCAAGGAAGTTGTAACACCCGGTTTCCAATCCCGTCGGCCGCGGTATTGGTCACCGTAGTGCCACTCATCACGACACCGCGATCGTGGCGGTAACATTCAACATTCTACAATGAGAGAAATTAAACATCCACCATTCATTGTTTAAAATGTAAAATAAGTGCCATCTCTTATCAAAAGGTGAGAACATGCGGAACAACAATAAAACTTAAAGTTTCATAAATCGACAAAGTGGAAAGTAAATAGTTGTCTATAACTACGCGGCTCTCAAGACCCCGCAACATTCCCGCAACGAGCAATCAATCCAAGGACTACTCGCTAAGAGTCCGCTCCCCAAAGCGGATCATAGCAGGATCAACAAAAATAAGCTGTCAACTAAGCGTTGAGTAAGGATAAATCTAGTATGCGTAAGATGAAAAGCTGTTAACAAAATTAGGAAAGCTTCCAAAACAGATATCAAAACCAAGACAAAGCAAATACAACCAACACATAGAAGATACAATCCATCACACTAACTCAACCTAAAGGTCCCGAGATGTGCACATTCTAAGGGTCATCCAATGGTACCATTACTAAAATGGTCCATAACGCATCTTTGGGTGCAAGGATTTCCTCTCCGGGTTATCGGATTCGGGGTTACCTATCCGCCCAACATTTCAACTGTCTGCAACTCCCCAAACACGCTAAGGTCATTAAAGTTGTAAGGAAACCTTCCCGGGTTACGGCTTTGGGAGCTACCCTATCCGGCCCAACCATTACGGTCTACAACTTCAATGCCCAAAACCAAGTTCCATCATAACAGCAAGATCCTTGACTCAGTAAACATAACTCACAACCATTTTATAAGGCTAGACAACAATCCACAAAGAAAGAAAAAGGAAAACAAGCTAGACATCAATTTAAGGCCTGGACGCCCGTCTGGACTTTATGGACGCCCGTCCAGAGGTAGACGCTCGTCCAGATAGTTCGGACGCTCGTCCACCAAACCAATTTACATCCTGTATCCAAATTACGTGCACTGGGCGCCCGTCCGATAAGGTCGAGCGCCCGTCCAATGAACCAATTTTACATCCTCAGATCGAAATCCACCCCTGACGCGCACCAAACGCCCGTCTACACTGGAAGCCGGCTGGGCGCCCGTCCAGGACCAGGACGCCCGTCCGGCTGGACTTCAACAAAACCCTAAAAGCGACTCAACATGATCTCCTCTTCGTTTCTCAGGCAACAACAAATGACAAAACAACACAACAAACACATAATTCCTTATCAGAGATACCATAACATCATAGACTTCTAACCCAAGTATCGATACACTAAATTGGATGTTTAACATCCCAAAACCTTTTTCCCACACATAATTACATCATCCGGGATTATCGGCATTATAATTTCTGTTTCAAAACATAATTTGATCATCTACACCTCACAAAAACACGAAGAAAGCAGTCCCAACTTACGCTTAAAACTTTGAACGACAATACCAAGCATCCAAGAAATCATACACAACCCCTGCATATGCTTAAAAACTTCATCTTTTAAACCAAGCGAACACGTAAACCATAGAAATATCCTTACCGTCATTTGCGTTTCTTGAAGGATCTTGCTAATGAATTAAAACCGTTCTTCTATGAAGCTTGAATTTATATCTATAGGAAAGGAGGATAACACAATTACAACAAAATCTGATGAACCAAGAGTGCACGCCCTAGAATTGAAACCACCTTCTTCCATCACGCATAATTGGATCGGCCATGGCCTTTGGCGGCCGATCGTCATGCTCGAATTGTAGGAAGCGAGAAAACGACACTTACCCACGATAGTGACGGCGACAAAATCCTTAACCCCAATGAGAGGTCTCTCTCCTTCTACTTCACAGGGGAGGCGGCGGCAATAGGGGGGAGGAAGGAGATGTCTCACGTGTTTTAGGAAAAGAATGGTGGAGAGGAAAAGAAATTAAAAGATATCCTCTAAACGCCAAACCTTTCTTTTTAATAAGGAATTATATAAAATATCCTTTTAATTATTAATCATACTTTAAAGTACCCATTTTAATTATATAAAAAAATATCCAACTGGTAAACATCTCGATTTCACAAGTTGTTGGACTTTGACTAATCAGTTAGGGAGTCGAAAATTCGGGATATTACAGAAGTATCTAATGATGAACATTATGAACTCATAGATTGCACCATGAATGAAAATGTTAAAGGGTTCAAGTGCAAATACAGATACAACAATGTTATCACAATGAAAAGTTGAATGCATAATAACATGCCGGTATCCTTGAGAAATGATAAACCAAACAAAAGAAAACATCGAAGAAAGGAAGGATCCGTGAGATTTAAAGAAAACGAGAGGTTCTATTAAGGTATTTAAAGGGATCCAACTTGAAGGTTCACCACCCAAGGCGTAGGCCTAAAACTTCACCTTAAAGGTTCACGTAAAGGAACTCACACTTCGCCTAAGGTCACACTACACGAAGCTTGGGAATCTAAATTTACTGAGCTCTAACACTTAGAAAATCTAACTTAGGAGGTCAACACTTGAGAAGTCTAACCTCAAAATCCAAAACTTAAAGGTCTAAACTTGATAAGTTCACATCTTAAGACATTTAAACCTATGCAACGGTGTTACTTCATTCTACGATACCAAGCTGTGACAACCACGATCCAGATACGAATCCTTAATCGGAAAGGACCGCACGTATATAATTAAAAAAATCAATCATATACGTAAGCCTGACATCATCAATAACAGAAAACAAGCAGAAAACGAAAACATAGACTCAGGAAAAACTTAAAAGATCAATGCAACGATTAACAAGTAACACGGGGCTGCAACTAAAACAAAATCCCAAGAAATAATACACAAGGTTGAATATCCATTCAACTATTACAAACCAAATGTACGATTGTCTTAATCTATTTCATAAGAAAAGGAAGATTCTATACCATTTCTACAACAAAAAGTAAGAAAGATAGAATTCAATTCTTTGTGACTTCAGGAATCACTCTTAAGCGATCTCGAACTCAACCTACAACAAAACCACCTTCTCGGGGTGGGGAAACAACATACTAAAAGGTGAGTACGAACGTACTTAGTAAAGGTATAAGCACAAAATCTACACATGCTATATCACAAGGATTACCAATAATAATAAATTAATAATATCACAGGCAAGTCTAGCAAATATAACAACACATATGTTTCACTCGCTCACTGCACTCTACAAGTCTCACTAGTTGACTCAACCAAATAAGACATTTGTTACACGTTAATCCAAGGACACTTTGCTGGGTGAGAATGCACCGAGACATATCCTCAACACCTCTATAGGACATAAGCGCTCATGATGCGATTCATGTGGATCATTACACGAGTCCGGCACAAGTGTCTAAAATTGTGGATGTGTAATAATATCGTGTGAGCGTGGTATAAGCGTGTCGCACCAAGGACTAACATGTTTTAGCTTTTAGACTCATCAAGTACGTATTTAAGCGTTTAATCTAACCACTTAAGTTTATTGCATATAAAAGGCTTCTTATGGACCACTAGACCCTAGACCAACTCTAAATTACTCTACTTAGCTCATTGCACTGACATATTGGAATCTAATCCAATACCCACGAGGCTAAGGTATAAGGCTTCCGATGATCCCGAGTATCTCTCGCAGAGGGCTCCACAAGTCTTTGAGTCAAATCCACGTAAACCGAACCCTTAACTTCATCATGTTACAAGTCGACATTGAACTCAACTCAAGATCTCATAAGGTCACACATAGAGTGATCCAATGCTCCCGTGAGACACGGTGCGGAGCCAAATCCACTAGAACACGTAGACTTGACTTTACAACATTCCCACATAACTCTTTAATCTATTTTTGCCTAGAAAATCAGCCAACACTCTAGGATATAATTCCATGTTTTCTTCACCATTTTAAACATTAAATCTACTCCAAATCCATACAAAAATAATACGAAAATTATTCTACAACGTGCTTGTAACATTATATTTGATCTAAACACCAATATAACATGAAATTCAAGTCAAAGTGATATGTAATTACTCCAAAACATGCTTGAAGTAAAAAAGCTACATGTAACCACCAAAATAACATATTTAGATTTGATTGAATACTCCTTTACCTTTGATTTCATCAAAAAGCTCCAAAAACAATCCAAGAAGATTTAGATCCACAAGAATAGCTCCAAGATTCTAGACAACCCACTTTGAATCTACCACCAAAACGATGTCCTACGATTACTACAACCTTTAAAACATTAAAAAGCTAAGAAAACACCTAAGAAGACTTATAGATCTAGAAAATGGGTTTTCGAAACTCTTACCCGATCGGAATAAAACTTGTATCAAAATTAAGCTCTCTTCAAGGGAAGTGACAAGGGTCGGACTAGCCTTTGCCACGTGTCATTCATGGAATGACCACATAGTAATGTAGAAAGAGAAAAGTAACAACACTAAAGGGCAAGGGCCCAGTATCGAGTTATCGAACAGGCCAACACCCCAGGTGGGAGGTCTGACCCGTTCTCCCGATTAGACCAACGCAGGCCGGCTCGGTCGTATCGAGTGCAGGTAGTCTTGACTAAGGTCGAGAGGACCTGAGGAGCTCACCGCAGGTCGTCCATAGCTTTTCTTATCCGATATTTAAACACGTTCCTATATTATAGGATAAACATGGAAATAATCACATGGTATGATGTCACTGATCCTATCATTTAAACATATTTATAATTATCCCTAAATCAACGGGATTGACATAAGATAATCCTTAAGGACCAAGAAAACTGAATCCTTGTTGGACAAGAAAAGGGACGATATGTCCTCTATATAAACGATCCTTAAGAAACTACGAGAGACTTGATTCCTGATTGATTAACAAGATACGTAGGCAACTTGAGAAATAACCCAGGCTCAACCTAAATATTCTCCAAAACACCATCCCTTCATCAAATTGTTCTTGAATTAGTTGTCCCAAGAGTAATTACAGACCGGAATTGATATTAGACGATATCCAGCATCGTCCGGAAGCATTTTGGCGTAATTGCTTTGTGATTTTGACGGTCGGATTGCCCGGAAACAGGAAGTTTCCTTCTGTTTTCTTCTTTTCTCCTTCCTCTTTTCTTTTCTTTTTCCCTCTCTCTTCCTTACTTTCCAGCGGCAGTATTGTTTTGTAAAAGGTGGGAAATGAAAATGGAAGGATTTTGGGTGGAGAAGGGGGTCTGTGTGTATATATATATAAGTTGGTACATTTACCGTTTTGCCTTTATTAAAAATTACACGTTTAAAATACAGTAAATCACTTTAACACTTATCGTTACTCTATTTATTTAATTAAAGCATAACCCATTAAAAACATCTAGGTCACACAAAATTGTAAAAAGACTTCTATACACTTTACGAAGATACGGGGTATCACAACACTCTACGACTCAAGCCATATTCCCAAGGTGACGCTTCCTCCAAATTGCACTAGGGATCTAGCACTCTGACAAACAATGCCAAGCAGTTTCTTAATGAGACAGACAAAGTTTGGCATGTACCATCATTCAATCCTTTTGCTGTATATTAATTGATCACACATTATGCAAAATGAGACAGACAGACAAAGATTTCGGTAAACGCTTGAAGGTGATGGTTTCGGATTTGTCATCTTTTGATGACATGTATGCAAAATGGGGAATCAAAACCTTCACTTTGGTCATTAAAATGGGGAAAAGCTGTTTAAATATGATGGAAGGAAGATTACGGTAGGTAGGTATAGTCCCTTCTTTAAAGCATTACACATGCACGCATTGTTGATCTTTAAAGCATTACACATGCGCGCATTGTTGTGTTGATCAATTCTAAGCCGAGTAGGAGGTTTCGACGATGCAATTAATAAAGATTTGTATATATGCATCTGCTGGCAGATGGGTTGATTCCAATAGATCAAGATTTGTAATTAATAAACGGCGCGCAGATGCATGATAAAGTTACGGGACGAAATCCATGTATTTATAGCTTGTCATAGATCTAACGCCAGATCGGAAGACAGAGACATACACCATTTTGGATTTGCAAGATTGATGCAAGAACTTGACCTCCACATTTCAATTGAAACAAGTGCAGAATCTTTTGGTATTAATAATGACAGATAAAAAAAAGTGAAAATTACATGTCCACGCAGAAACTTCACCACCATGTCATCAGTTTTGTGGAAAAAAACAACATAAACAACATGTACAAAACTTGAGGTATACTATTGATTAAAAAAGAGAGATGTTAATTCACTATAGCAAAATGAAATTCAAAACTACGCAAGTAACGATTACAGTAAGGTTACAGAAGAACGAGAATCTAAATTATACAAAGACAAAGCATAGTGGAGATCAGATTCTTATTTGTCTGATAGCAACACCTCGATCACCGTTTTCATCGTTTAATATATTATGAAGACTTGCGATTCTTTACGAAGCCAAACTCATGTGATGAGACAAACACAATGCATATCACCCCACTATACTTTTCCGGATACTTCTTCAGAGTTCCCTCCTTAAGGTTGCTGACAAAAAGCGTTTCTCCCAACTCGAAAGCTAGCTTTCCATCGAAAAGAGCAATAAAATCATGAAAAATCTCTGTGCTTGTCCACTACTGTTGAACATGATCTTCCAATCTCAGTATAGTGATTGGCTTGAAACTTGAAAGAAAATGGACACAACATGATACTTGTCAAAATCAAATATTTATCCCTCTGGCTCTAAAAAAATGGTGGCTGAAGCAAATATATTATATATACACAGTTACACATAAGACAACATTTGTTAAACATGAAAAAACTGAAGAGTCTAATGATAAGTACTCGTAAAAAGATTTGTAAAAAGCAACAATGGGAATCTGTAAAATTCCCTCGGATTTCAGGATATATAAAATGATGAAGTAATGAAGTGCCCTTCAAATTTTTAATAGAGATGATAATTCAATGTAGCAAAATGAAATTTAAAAGTATGCAACAATAACAATTTCGGTCAGCAGGTTACGAAGATTGAAGCATCTAGATAAATTTTACAAGGACAAAACACAATGGGGATCAGACTCTTGATTGTTTCATACGAAACACCTTGCCATCTTTGTCTATATATAACGGGGACTTGCAGTCCTTTAACGAAGCCAAAGTCATTTGATGATTCAAAAACAATACATTACCACTGTACCACCTCCTTTTCGGAAAATTCTTCACAGTTCCCTCCATAAGGTTGCAAACAAAGAGTCTTCCTCCTGACTCGAAAGCTAGCTTTTCATCAACAACAGCAATTATATGAAATGCATAGACATCTAGATAACTCTTCAAGCTTGTGGTATATTCGGTGGATGTCCACAACTGCTGTACATGATCTTCCAGCCTCCATATGGTGATTGTGCTTGGAAGAATTAATACGAAAGAGATAACACCATCACTATTTAACAAATTCGTTTGATGCTCTTTGCACTCGGTATTCAAGGGGATAGGACAAGGTATGACCTTAAATTCTTCGCTTATTATATCAAATTCCAAGATATCATTACGTCCACCAAATCTGTCCTCTTGTTCAGACTTCAGCATCCAATATAGGTTATTGTTGATGGATACTGGATATGCATACTCGTCTTTAACCCGGCAACTAAATGGATTACGAATCCTTTTAAAGGATGGTTTGGAACCTAAATTAAGTACCTGGTACTGAATTGGTTTTGGGTGGCCGGATTTGTATATCTTCCAAAGAGAACAATACTCTTCCAGCAAAGGCTGATAATATACTGCACAAATGTCGCTGCCCCCTGACCGAAATTCTTTTGAAAGGTTTATCTCCACACATTGATCACTAGGCCTAGCAGGGTTTAGAATACTGATTTTTCGTTTTGGGATAAAGGATCCGTCTAAGACAATCAGGCCAGCATGAGAAAAGTTTCTAATCAATGCATAGGGAAAATCAGCAGCACAAAAAGGGAATCTATGAATCATACACCTAGTTCTTGCAAGATCCCACCATTTATCTATTGCAAATTCAAATTCGTACCTACAATTAGTTGGTGCAACAAGAATAAGGGGAATGCTATTTCTGTGATGTAAGTCCACGAAATCGCGAGCCAAAATTATATCTCTCCATTTCCTACAAACAATTTCAAATCTGACTACAGATTTAACCGGAAGCCTCATTAGAATATTTGTGATTATTTCATCAGGAAGAAATGGTTTTTCTTTCACCCTTTTCCTAACCTTTTTCCCTACTTTATCCATTTTATCTTACCGAATCCGTTAGAGAAAGCAGCTCCTCCTTTTGAACACAAACAATACAGCTTCCCCACGCCGATTCGTACCTTTTAAACGGAAATCTCGCCGGATAACTCTGGGCTAAAGTGTGAACAAATGGGGGTCGTTTGCTTCTTGTGATCGAACATTTGATGAACTCTGCAAAATCGCAGTCATTACGGGGTGGCGGCAGCTTCTTCCAACGGAAACGACTTAGGTTAGGATTTCTATGAAGGGGCGAATATTGGATTGACCATCTTCACGGACACAAATTCTGATAATTCATTCATTCATTGCTTGTGGTAATAGTAGGATTTATTTGGTAACGAGGAGACATCCTAATTAGAGCCGTTAACGAGAACCGAATATTTAGATATTCATGTTCGTTTTTTTAATAAATGAACATAAAAATATGTTCATGTTTGATTCGTCAAGTTCACGAACGTTTGTTTAATAAACAAACAAAAACTTATGTTTAAGATATCTTATTTGTAAAGAAAAAAACGATTGTTAAGACATACGTGATTACCTCATCTATATGCCTTTTAATTGAACATAATCGAACGTTCACGAATTTGTTCATGTTCGTTTGTTTAGATAACGAGCTTATAATTTTATTCAAATTTGGTTCGTTAAGCTAAATTAAAACAATGTGTTTGATCTTATATTGAGATGTGAGAAAACCTTATATTATGTGAAAGGTTTAAAAAAAACCAAAATGTCCTATATTACGGGACGGAAGAGTACATGAATTTTTTTATCTACATCCAGTGGCGGATGCACATGTTCTTATATGAATTAAGAAAACTCCACATTTTACTTATCGACAAATATTTCGGACCCTATGAAAAAAAATCATTTACTTTGAAAATAATTTACGGACTCCGCTGAATAAAATTTATGGATCTGCCACTGCCTATATCTACCTTGTGTCCCGGAGTCTTAGATGCATTACGTATAATAAGGCAAATATTGTTTCAACAACATACACATGTCATGCATACAACGGTTGGATGCATATAAAAATCCTCCGAATACCCTTTTTCACCCTTAAGTGCTTTTGCTTCAAACTCAATGGTTACTAAGTTGATACTACCATTTCCAACACAGTAGAGTAAGGTGACATTGATAATTTTCATCATGTTGATGAACTGAAACAATAAAATAATGCAGCAGGGCAACAGCAAGAGTGAACAAACAAGAACAGCAGGTTCTTGTATACAATAGAATATGAGAAAACAAAAGGATTCAATTTTTAATCATTCTAGTTAGTTTACAAGAGGTTTATCTAGTTATATATACAAGTTAGGAAGCTGATTAGGTAGTTAATAAGTCTAACTAACTAGTTAAATAACTTAATTGTGACTTAACTGGAGTAACTAACTTCTAACTGCTTCTTGCTTTAGCTGTTCGACTTAATGCCCCAATGAGGAAAGTCTGCTGAATCTGGAGTGTGCAGCTTGCTGTTTTACCATCTTCAACAGACATGGAACCGAATGTTATAACTTGGAGCGTTGTGATTGGTGGCCTTTCCAGGAAAAAAAAAGGACATGATAGAGGAGGGCCTTAAAAATGCTGACCAGAATGAAATTGACGGGGCTGGAGCCGAATTGTCGAAACACTAGCAGGCGTTCTTCCTTCAAGTTCAGGATTGCAGAGCCTGCACCATGAGAAAGAAATCCATGCCTACGTTGCTCGTCATGATTATAGGTTCAACCCTTTTTGTAGTGAATATATATGGGATTGCTTGATTTGTACAGAAGGTGCAGTGATATGGTAATTGAAGAGGTTAAAGCTATGTTGGGATCCGTCACAAAGGGAAAAGAGTTGCATTCTAATTATATTGTTTGAGACCTGATGTCTATGCAGTTGGAATAGCTACAACATCTTGTTCTAGGTTCATGCATACGCGATTAGATGTTTCTACGAATCAAATCCACATATCGGAGCAGGGCTTATCGATATGTGTATGCAAAATGTATAACTTTCTTGTCAGCTCTTTCATCTTGACAAGAAAGCTAAGGATCTGTTGCTATTCTGCTACAGCATATCACTCTTTTTTTTTTTGTTCGAATTCCACCTTTGGGAAGGTAGTTCCGAAAAATAAATAAAGACAGATCTGATGTAGACTGTTTGGAATTTGTTTGTGAGCTTTTCTTTTGGTTGTTATTGAGGATTGAAAAGTATGCACATATCTCATATCCAAATTTCGTACAGGTTTTGTCTGCCCATCTCTATGGTATCACGAAGGTAATTCTGCCATAGAGGAATTTGAAGGTCTTCGTTGAAGTACCATTTACCATCATTTCCAGCTTAGAGATAAGCTTTGCTTCATTATGCTTATGGTGCTTGATTGTAGCTAGAAGTTCTAAGGAAATATATAGTAATTCTTCCCTGAGCACTTGATGGAATGATAGCTTTCGTGTATGAAAGAAGACTCTTTATTTGCAACCTTAAGGAGGGAACCGTGAAAAACAGTCCTAAAAAAAGAAGTACGGTTGTGATGCATTGTTTTTTTCTCATCAAACGAGTTTGTCTTCGTTAAAGAACAAGAAGCCCGCATTTTATATAAACAAAGATGACGAGGTGTTGGTATGAGATAAACAAGAGTCTGATCAGTGATCTCCATTATGTTTTGTCTTTGTATAATTTTGATTCTCGTTCTTCTGTATTGCATACTTTAAAATTTCTTTTTGGAGTTGGTACGAGACAATCAAGAGTCTGATCTCGGTTATGTTTTCTTTGACTAATTTTGATTCTCGATCTGCTTTACTGTTTAGTTTGATGCCATTATCCAACAACTTATTAAACAAGGCAATTCCTTCATGATTATTGGTTACTCGTGATGGTCTGATTGTCTTAAGAGGATCCCCTCTCTCGGAACCAAAAATCAGCGTTCTAAACCCTGCTAGGCCTAGTGATGAATGTGTGGAAGTAAACTATTCCATGGACTTTTGGAGAAGCGTCGATATTTGTGCAGTATATTATTAACCTTCCCTGAAAGAGTATTGCTTGCTTTGGAAGATAGAAAATCCGCCCCAATCGGTGAATTGATCCAAAGACAAGTTGCTTATTTTAAATTTGAATTTATCCTTTAAAACGATTAGTGATGTGTTTACTTACGAGTACGAGGATGCATGTCCATTATTCATCAACAAACACCTTTATTGGATGCTTAAGTTTAAGTCCGAATAAGAGGACAAGTTTGGTGGCGGTAATGATATCTTGGAATTTGATATAATAAGCGAAGAATTTACGGTCATACCTTGTCCTATCCCCTTGAATATCGAGTGTATGGACTATGGAGCATCTAACACATAGTGATGGTGTTATCTCTTTCCTACTAATTCTTCCAAGCACAATCACTATGTAGAAATTGAAAGATCACGTAGAGCACTTCTGGAAAACCACTGAACATACCATAAGCATAGATATTTGTCATGATATAGAAGAAGTTGGTATAAGTGGTGTTGTCGATGGAAAGCTAGCTTTCGAGTCGAGAAGAAGACTCTTTGTTTGCAACCATACCGTGAAGAAGTATAAAAAAAAAGTACAATGGTGTTGTATTGTTTTCGTCTCATCATATGAGTTTTGGCTTCACTAAAGAACCGCAAGTCCACATTATATATATAGACAAAGATGGCGAGGCGTTGGTATGAGACTTTTTTTTATATAGACAAAGACGGCGAGGTGTTGGTATGAGACAAAAAAAAAGTCTGCTTTCCATTATGTTTTGTAAATTTTACAATATAGATTCTCGAACTTTTGTAACCTACCAAAATATTTATTGTTCAGTACTTTCAAATTTCATTTTGTGATATTGAATTATCCATCTCTTTTAAAAGCTTAAGGGGATATAAAGTTTATACATTCGTATCCAATGCGTCTTTCGGTTAAAAGTTTAGTCCGTTTAGTCATATTCAACATTTCCATGGATTACACGGCCACTTTAACATCGCACCCCTCCCCCAGGTCACTAAATCAGGCTCCATTGGCATTTTCCTTATGACATCCATTGCATCGTCGGAATATCATCAACAATACATGTGTAATGATATCAGAGCAGGGTGGGATTCGGTGCTTTAACAATAACGATTCCTTGCTCGTTGCTCATCTGTTTTTATTTATTTATTTATTATCACGATGGTATTGGGATTGAATTCCCATTTGGTGTTCATAGTTGTAATATTCCGATTTTCGGGAAAGGGCAGACGTGTCATTTTGCGAAAACGAAATATTGGGTTCGGTTCCTTTTATTCGGAGTTTAAATATTTTGTTAAATATATGTATATTTTCGAGATATATATATATATAGTTTAAGGAAAATAAAATCCGATTAGTAAGGGTAATTAAGGAAAATAAGGATTAGGTTAATTATTGGGATTTTCCTACTTAAGGAAAATAAACCCAATCAGTTTACCCTAACCTTTTGAATCATATTTTCCACCTCCTAAACTTATTTCCTGCGTGTGAAGAGCAAGAATTAGGGCTGCAAGTTTTCGATCAGTTTCTAAGTCAATTCTTAACGGTTTTCAGATCAGAGTAGAGCATCGGAATCGTCGTGAAGAGAGCGTCGATTCAATACCAGAAAGTTGGAGCTTTTCTCAAGGTAATTAATTCGACCTATCTGAGTTCTTGGTTGAGTTTTGAGGATCAAAACTCATACCTTTCGTAGTTTATTGTTTGGAATCGTGTGATCGATTTTAATGCGAATTTGAATTGATCATATAGGTTTGCTGCAGAAAAGAGATCATTTTTGCTGCTGTTTGTCTGAGTTTGGATTTGGAATTTAGCTTGCTAGAAGGTAAGAAGCTCTTCCTGTTAGGTGTAGTGCCCGAAAGACAATTTGTGTAATTGTTTTTGGTGACATAATTTATCTCACCTTATTACTTGCTTTGTGCTTGTAAGTAATACACTGCTGCAAACCCTAAGTATATCAGTATGTAACCACTTAAGTCAGTGTATGGCATGCACGTGAGGATTGAGTTAGTGGTGATATACTTAAACTGTTAGTCCTTGGTGAACTTAATCAGAGTTTAGGGTCTCTTGATTAAAACACCAATAATGCGCCTAGAACACCTTAGGGTGTGATAGTCTTATCCAAACTATCGGTAGATGGTACCTACGTGGGGCATTTATATATGATGACATTCATATAGGACTGGACCGATTTAATCTGAATTTCTCGATATAATTCCGTAATCGAGGAATCTTATTAAATCATTAGATGATCATATATGGATCAACCTTAATCCTGAGGTGATCACATGGTGTTGCTTGTCTCGGGGTAGTGTTTGATGTGTTAGTTACGGTTCACTTAAATATGTGTTCCAAGCCACTTCTCATTGGCACTATCTCCTAATGAATGAGTAGTTCTGATTTTCACAGACATGGAATCCATTCCTTCCTGCGGGAAGTAGAGAGACAGTCTCCTTATTTGTTAGCCCTAAGAAAGTGATCGATCGGCCGAGTTCATATTAGACTAATTGATCACTAGTCAGATATATGAACTAATTGATCATCAGGGGGTTAATGGTAAATAAGGATAAGATATTCTGTGTCGGGTTCACGGAGACTTCCTACTCAGAATGGACAGTCTATGGAGGGTTAATCCGTATGTAGTGATAATATCAATGGACGCTTATTCACTCTATGGGTTGAGTATAAGTATACATCTATAATCGGTAGAGTTCGGTTTTGAGTTTATGGTGGCGTAATCCCGGAATTAATAATTAATGTACTTATTCATTCGATGAATAATTAATTATTGAGCTACTCTTGAGTTATGGAGTCCATGGTCCCCAATGTGGCTTCTATAATTCGGGCTGATATTCTTGTTATTTGGGCCTCAGTGATAATTAATTGGTTGGGCTAATTAATTGATATGCATGGATATTATTTAGTTGAGCTAAATAATATAATACACATAAAAGACATTTTATGTGGGCTTAGAAACCCTAATTGTGGCGCCAATTTGAGTCTTATTTATCACAAGAATTAATTTTCTTGTGTTATGGAAAATAAAAGATATTCTTGTTATATGATTGGTTGGATGACTTGTTATTTGATTTCCTATTGGTCAATATACATGCCACAATTAGTCATTAGGGAAAATATTCTTTTATTTTGTTTAATTAATTAATTATTTAATTAATTAATACTTGGAGACCAAGGATTTACTCTCCTATAAAAAGGAGAGTTATTCCAAGTGTAATTGGCATTGGTAAAATTCGACCTACACCACATAAAAGAGAAAAAAAAAATAGTTTTCTTGTCTAGGGTTTTAGAATAAGAAAAACTACAAGTTTTTCTTGGAGTTGCATATCAAGGAGGTGCTTTTATCAAGAAGGAATGCCACCAACCACCGTTTGGAGAACACATTGGAAGATCAAGGCTTCTCTTCCCACTATTGGTAATATAATCTTAACCTTCTTGTAGTAGTTAAATCCTTTATTTATGTATTGTGATATATAAATCGTGATCCATCCGCTGCGCGTAGATCTAATTCGTTTAGATCTAAGATCCTACATCCTTCACTTCCTACAATCTAATTATGGTTTGGAGTAGTTAGATCATGTTTTTGAAACGTTTTCATACCAAGGTTTCTTCTAGATGTTGTTTATAGATTAAGGGATGTTAGGATCTGAGAAAGTTGTGTTTTTAAGTTGTTTTTCTAATGTAATTCATGTATAATAAGTTTGGATTCGAGTAGAGATTGTAAAGAGATGAAAGCCAGGTTATTAGGGTTTTTCTATGCTGAATGTGCACGCATTCCTGTTACAGGATTGCCTAGGATAGTTTCAGCAGGTTCAATGCGTACGTATTCAAGGGAATGCGCGCGCATTTTTGGTTCAGAGTTGATCAAGATGCTCCCAGCACGAACAATGCGCACGCATTGGTTGGGCAGTGTCTTTCAGCTTAGGTTCTGGTCAGGGAATGCGTACGCATTGATGACAATGTGCACGCATTGGTTGAACATAGAGTTTTCAGCATGCTTTTAAGCAGGGAATGAGCACGCATTCCATAAGGATGCGCACGCATTGCCCCAGTTTTTGATAAATCATGTTTAAGCTACGTCTTGGAATTTTAAATGTTATAACATGATCAAACAACATTAATTAAACATGAACAAGCCCCGATTGAGTTTATGATGCGTTTGGTTCCGGCACCGGACGTACTCTTAAAGGGAGTTGAAGTTCGGGACCGTCGGAAGAGCATGAAAGGGCTTGTGCTTTGATGAACTAGAGTTCATCAATGTCTGTGTAATTGATAGGATGTGAAGTCTAGTTGTCTAAGTGAGGGAGTAGAGTTGATAAGGTGAGTTTTATTCTGAAAACACTTAGGTGCCTAGTTAATACACAATAATAATTACATAAGTGTAGTAAAAGCTAAAACGTCACTTATTCTCGGTTAGGCACTGATTCATATCGGCGATGTGATACGTTCATAAAAGGTGGACAACGCCATCGGCTCAAAAGGTGAAAGGGTAGTGGGAAATCCATCGAACGTATATGCATACCGGGGAGACCCCGGGACTATCGGTGCTACTCACCGTAGTTGGCAAGTATATCTCGTGGTGGAATTTTCATCATGCATAGTGTCCTTGAGTAATGATGTAACCAAGATAAGTTAAGCTGTAAACGATATAGTCATGACACGTCGATGGGCACGAAGTGAACCCTAAATTGAGTCGGTCTCATTAAGATAATCTTTTAATTATAAACCTTAATTAAATTGTAGTTTCTACTTCTTATTTTGTACAATGATATCTTTACCTCAAATGCATGTTTATTTATGTGTTTGGGGAGAAGACGAACATGTAAATTGTGAGTTCTAGGAGTGACTTCATGACGACGTTTAAGAAGTTCAGAAGTCAAGAGTTTCATTATTTATGTTTTATTTATTTCTTAGACTTGGAAGTTGTTGAGAACCTTGTAATTTACTTTTAGTTTGAGGATTCGTATTTTTGATTTTCGTTGATTCTTTTTTCCAATGTAATAATGTTACATTCCTACCCCTAGATTATGTATTTCTATTCTTGGATTATTTAGAAGAAAAAAATTACCCTAGCTTTTCTTCAGTTTCATTTTTATTTTGATACGACGTAGTAGACAAGCATATATAAAGTGAATTTATTTTATTTGATACGTCTTGAACGCTTTTTCCTGATAGGATAAAACGATATCCAGGAACGGGACGTTACAATAGTTCTCAATAAATAAATAATTTGGCATATGGAAGATTCTGTTTTGGCATCCATCATATTCCATTTTTTATATATACCAATGAAAAAAAACATATTTAATGGGTCAAAAGAAGTTTGCCAAAAGTCAAGAATTGTAAACATCGGAGAACATCAAATTTCATAAACACAAAAGGACACCGACAGACGAAAAAAGGTGTGTTTCGAAAGTCCATATCATCTGACACTTGACAACACCAAATTCCACAAACACAAAGATTTCGGAAGAGCCAAAAGGCAAAATCTAAACGTACTCTCGTTTGCGGGAGGATATTATGATATAAACTTCTATACCTGATCTCGCTTGAGGAGATATACTAGATAAAATGTCAATAATACAAAGATAATGTCAAAAGATATATAAGGTTGCTATATATATATATATATATATATATATATATATATATATATAGTTTTTTTTTATATATATATATTTTTTTGAAGTCAAGAAAACATTTATGGAACAAAATCCCAAAAAAATGTAGCAATTAACAAAAAAAAAAAAAACACACTACACTAAGCGCCATTTCATTAAAATCAAGATCAAATCAGAAATCAAATCAAATCTGAATATAATAAAGAATCAAATCAAAATAATAAGATCGTTTGATAACCAGATACATCTAAAATATTAAAATGTTTGAGTTTACGACTTTGCCCTTACAATGTTTTTATATATTAGAAAAAAAATATTATACATGTGAAGCATACATAAATATTCAATTACAACAAACTTATGTTAGAAGGTTTCTTTAGCAAAATATTTGTTTTCTTTTACAAACGATACTATAGTGTAACTATAAAATTTTCAAATATATTATTTTGGTATTTTTGAGTTTTAGTTTCAGAACATTTGTAGAATCAGAAAATATTATGTAAATATTAGGCACTTATTACTTAAAAAAAATAAAAATTAGCACGTTATCCTACCATTATATTATAAAAATATAAAGTCAGTAAAATAAACAGATTTGTAAAATAAAATAAAAAAAAACTAAGCAAAAAGAAAAAACAAAGGTAAAATGTTGTAAGTGACAGGTTTTAAAATGAAATGGTTGAGAAGGACAAACATATAGTAACACATGTAGTAACACATGTATAAAAATGTAGTAACACATGTAGTGACAGTCATTCTCAACCATTTAAATTTAAAACATGTCCTTATGGACTCTGACCCTAAAAAACAATTGAGCAATAACAAAATTCGCTGGACATAAAATAAAAATTGAAATAAAGGTGATGGGGAATAACTGTAAAAACGTGGGATGTAAAATAAGTTCAGCGTTAAGTGGTTGGTTTATCGCTTAAAATTTTCCACAATTTTATACAACAAATTCAGATGCTCTTAATAAGTTAATTAATAATTTAAATAGGGTTAAACAATGTTATCAAACACCACTTATAGTAACTACCACTTATTGGGTTAAACAAACACCCCCTAACCTTAATAACGAGAATTCCTCAAAAAAAAAAAAAAAAAAACCTTTATTATGAGAAAATAACCCCTGAATACGTCAAGATAGTCAAATTGGTCACCTAAACCCTGAAAGTCGTTTCCGTCCGAAGAAGCTGCCGCCACCCAGTGGCGGATCCACAGCCCCCAGGGGGGGTGCTGTGACCCCACTCAATTTATAATAAAAAAAAAAAAAAAATTTTTAGTATTAAAACTATGTAGTTTTGTTGTTAAAAAGTGTCATTTTATCGATAAAAATTGATGTTTTTAATTTCGTGACCGCTGGAATTTTTTTGGATAAAATATGTAGTTTTAGACTCCGGTGACCCCACTGGAATTTATTCCTGGATCCGCCACTGCCGCCACCCCTAAATGACCGCGAATTTTACAGAGATCATCATATGTTCTATCACAAGATGCAAACAGCCACCATTTTAGCCCAGAGTTAGCCGGCGAGATTTCCGTTTGAAAAAAAGGTACGAATCGGCGCGGGGGAAGCTGGATTGTTGGTGTTGAACAGCTGAAGCTTGGTTTCCCTTCACGGGTTCCTCCAAATTGAGGTAAGATTAAATGGTCCAAAAAGCAGGGAAAAAAGTTAGGAAGAGGGGCAAAGAAAAACCATTTCTTCCTGATGAAATAATCAGAAATATTCTAATCAGGCTTCCTGTTAAAAGTTTAGTCAGATTTGGAGTTGTTTGTAGGAAATGGAGATATATGAATTTGGCTCGTGATTTTGTAGACTTACATCAGAGAAGTAGCATTCCGGTTATTCTTGTTTGCAAAATTTCTGGTTACGATTTAGAACTTTTCGCAGTAGATAAGTGGTGGGATCTTTCAAGAACTAGGTCTATGATTCATAGATTCCCTTTTTGTGCTGCTGATTTCCCCGATTCGCGTTTAAAAGAATTATCTCATGCTGGCCTGATTGTCTTAGAATCCCTTTACTCGGAACCAAACATCGTTGTTATTCTAAACCCTGCAAGGCCTAGTCATGAATATGTGAAGATAAACGTTTCTAGAGAACTTCGGGGTGATATTTGTGCAGTATATTATCATCCTTCCCTGAAAGAGTATTGCTCTCTTTGGAAGATAGATAAATACAGCCCCAGTCAGACGGAACCAATCCGGTACAAGTTGCTTATTTTAAGTTCCAAACCATCCTTGAAAAGGATTCGTAATCCATTTAATTATAGAGTTAAAGATTATGCATATCCATTATTCATCAACGATCACCTCTATTGGATGTTGGAGCCTGAACAAGTGGACAAGTTTGGTGGCCGTAATGATATCTTGGAATTTGATATAATAAGCGAAGAATTTAAGGTCATACCTTGTCCTATCCCCTTGAATACCGAGTGCAAGAGACGCCAAACGCATTTGCTAAATAGTGATGGTGTTATCTCTTTCGTATTAATTCTTCCGAGAACAATCACTATATGGAAATTAGAAGATCATGTACAACAGTTGTGGACATCCATTGAATATACCACAAGCTTAGAGATTTATCAAGTTGTCTATGCAGTTGGTTTAATTGCTGTTGTCGATGGAAAGCTAGCTTTCGAGTCAGGACGAAGACTTTTTGTTTGCAACCTTATAGAGGGAAGTGTGAAGAACTATCCGAGAAAGTACACCGGTATTCTAATGTCTCATCAAATGACTTTGGCTTCGCTAAAGAACTGCAAGGACGAATTATACATAGACAAAGACGGAGACTTGGTGGTATGAGACAAACATGCGGGTGATCTCCTTTATGCTTTGTCTTTGTATAATTTTTGATTCTCGCTTTCCCGTAACCAAAGTGTTATTGTTGCGAAGTTTTAAATTTCATTTAGCTATGGTGAAAAATTGTTCGTCATTTTTTCTTCATTCGTTTTCCCCTCACCTTTTCAAGATTTTCTGCTTCTCTTTCATTTGATGAAATTAAAGACACGCCACGGATAGCAAAATGTCAAATCCATATTTTTCCAAATTCAAGAGGGTTTCCACGAAGGCATTATCGGATTCCTTTGTGTAATAAAATTTCAGCTTGGAGGTGTTTTCATTACACTGTGAATGTGACCATAAACCCTATAGTGAAGATTCACTATAGGGTTTATGGTCACATTCACAGGTGTGGTGGAAAACACCTCCAAACTGGAATTTGATTACACAAAGGAATCCGCTGATGCCATCGTGGAAACCCTCTTGGATTTGGAAAAATATGGATTTGACATCGTTGCTATCTGTGAGCGTGTCTTTCATTTCAGTCAAATGAAAGAGAAGCAGGAAAATCTTGAAAAAGAGGTGGGAAAACTGAACAGTGAAATGACAGAACAAAAGATTGAAAATTCGAAAATCGACAAAGAGATTGAAGAAATCAATAGGAAGCTAAGTGGGCTGCAGGAGAAGCTGTCTGGAGTTTTAGTTATGAAGGATAGTAAGACTGGAGAAATGGAGTCATTGAAGGGTGCTGAAGATAGCCTAAGTAGCATCCGTGCTGAGTTTGAAGGTCACGGTTCATGGCCATGATGATATCAAGATCACATGTTTCCCTACAAGAATATGTCTGAAGAGGTTATCGAAGGAGGATCTAGAATTTTCACCGTTTTTTGTTTCTTTTCTGTGTAAGACATATGTATGTGACTCATCTTTTACTACTGTTGTGTGGTACTGCTTCCGTTGGAGAATTCTATGTAATGTTTCTGTTGGCGATTTCTACAAACTTCTTGTTCCTTTTGTGTATTATATACAAGGGGTAGTTCTGTACTTTTGCCTCCATCTTTTTTTTTTTTTTTTTTTCTTTTTTCGAATTCCACCTTTGGGAAGGTAGTTCCGAAAAATAAATAAATAAAGACAGATCTGATGTAGACTGTTTGGAATTTGTTTGTGAGCTTTTATTTTGGTTGTTATTGAGGATTGAAAAGTATGCGCATATCTCATATCCAAATTTCATACATGTTTTGTCTGCCCATCTCTATGGTATCACGAAAGTAATTCTGCCAGAGAGGAATTTGAAGGTCTTCGTTGAAGTACCATTTACCATCATTTCCAGCTTAGAGATAAGCTTTGCTTCATTATGCTTATGGTGCTTGATTGTAGCTAGAAGTTCTAAGGAAATATATAGTAATTCTTCCCTGAAGTGGATGTCCACAAGTGCTCTTCACGATCTTCCAATCTCCAGATTGTGATTGTACTTGGAAGAATTAGTATGAAAAGAGCATACCATCACTATTTAGCAAATGTGTTTGTTGACTCCTGCACTCTGTATTTAAAGGGATCGGACAGGGCATGACCATGAATTCTTCGCTTATTATATCAAATTCTAGGATGTCATTACGACCACTTGTATCTATACTCTTGCTCAGACTTGATCGTCCAATAAAGGTAATTGTTGATGAATACGGGCTCATCACGCCATGTTTCGTTGTGTATTTAAATGAAGTACTAATCGTTTTAAAGGATGGATTGGACCCTAAAATAAGCAACTTGTACTTGGACTAGTTCGTTGACGTAAATACGGGCCAGTGCATTTATCTTCCAAAGAGAGACATACTCTTTCAGGAAGGATGATAATATATTGCACAAATTTTTGTTCTGTCAAATCCTTCGAAAGGGTTATCTTGACACATTCATTACTAGGCCTAGCAGGATTTAGAATAAAGATTTTTGGAGAAGTGCATCCATATACAACGATCAAACCAAAGATGAGAAAAGCAGAACAAAAGATCCAAAAGTAAAATCTCCAGGATTATAAGGGAGATAAGTCATTACTCTGGTTCTTGTAAATTCCCACCACTTATCTAGCTCAAAGAGGTCGAATCGAGAATAACTCTTAGAAGTTGAAACAAGAATCACCTGGAATGCTACATTTCAAATGCAAATCCACAAAATCACGAGCCAATGTTATATCTCTCCATTTCCTACAAACACTTCCAAATCGACTACTGATTTAACAGAAGCTTGATTAGAATATTTGTGATTAGTTCATCAGGAAGAAATGGTGATTCTTTGGCCGTTTTCCTAACAACCCCTTTCACTATCAGTATCCATTTAAGGTTACCCAAGAACCAGAGAAGAAAAAAAAAAAGACAGACTTACGAGCTTTGACGATCTTTGGATCTCGTCTAGTAATAATCCGGGCCGTTTAATCTAGGGTAATACGAACGAGGATGGTTTTTTGGGTGATTTTAGACTGAGCTTGAGAGTCTCTCTCAAGTTGCCTACGTATCCTGTTATGTTTGTGAATCAAGTCTTTCGTAGTTCCTAGGGTTGTTTATATAGGGAATGATTTATCCCTTTCCTTGTCCTACAAGGAATTAGATTATTATTATTATTATTATTATTATTATTATTATTTCCCTAAGGATTAACACGCATAAATCCCCCTAATTTAGAGATAATTATAGACATATCTAATGTCAAGATTACAGTCATTATGACCTATGATTCTTTCCTTGTTTATCTGATATTATTAAGCATGTGTGTCAAATACGAATAAGGAAGGCTCTGGCCGACCTGTGTCGAGCCCCCCGGGCCATCTCGACCTGTACTGCATTACCCGGCCTCCACTTTTACCGAGCCGACCTGCGGTGGTAAGTAGAGACAAGCCGAGATGACCTCCCACGCGGGGTTCAGGTCCGCTTTCTCGGTTAAACTCTAGGGCCCCTGGCTTTTATTAGCTATTAATTCTCTGTCTTCCATTAATGGTTAGCCGATATAAAGATGACACGTGGCGAGGGCTAGTCCGACCCTCGTCATAAGCCCCCCAAATCTGACTGAACCACTCGTTGTGAGGTCGGATCTGTTAGAGGTGTTGTTCGGCCACTGTCATCTAGACTTGTAGAACTTACGATGATCTTCTCTGCCAGGTGGCGTAGTTTCTGTTATGACGTTGTCATTTGTGCCCACATCTTCTGAAGTGGAACGGTTTTTGAGAACGTTGCTGCATTCCTTGTTTAGTGCCTTCTGCGGCTGCTGCTTATGCTTCAACGGCTCCCGCCGAGCTGCCCTAGGTCAATGCTTCGTGGAGAATCTTACTCATGCTACTGAGTCCGGATGTAACTCAACCCTTAATGCTTCTTAAGTTTTTGAACTTGCATTTCGTTTATGCCTCGTTGTATTTTTACGAGCCCGACCTGCGTAGCTCGGCTCGGGTCCCTTTGGGGACTTAGGAAGTTTACCTCGCAATCTTTGCGAGAGTCCGTCTGTGATCGATTTTATGACGAGTCCGATCTGTGAGCTCGGCTTTGAGTTCGCTCTACGAACTAAAAAGTTTGGTCTATGAAATTTTACGGAGGCCGAGCTAGAGAGCTCATACTTTTGATTGTCGTGCTGACTTGGTGAGTCCGATCCGAGGAGCTCAATCCGATGAGTTTGGCCTGCAAACTTTGTTGATTCTGACCTGTGGAATTCTGAAAATTGATGTATGTCAAGCAGACTTAAGAAAACTTTTCGGGTCCGGCCTTCGGAGCTGAAGCTTTCGAGTCCGACCTGCGGAGCTCAAACTTTGGAGTCTGTTTTGTAATACTTTGGAGAAAAGCTTCCAATTTTTTCATGTACAATGTTTTAATATATGCAAACTTTTGCAAGTTCTCTTGCCTAATTTTATTTTCAAACACTTACCAAGTACTTTGATCCGCCGTGTGGTGTCTTGCCCTCAAGATGCCATGCATTAACTTATAGTTTTTGGATGGCATACTTAGTAGCGTGTGTAGATTTTTGCCTCTGGACTTTACTTGTAGAGCTTTGCAATTCGTTTTCTGTCTGCAGACTTAGAAAGTTTGATTATTACAAACTTTCTATAATGCATCTTAGTTACGATTGTCGTCTCTGCAGACTTATTGAGTTTGTCCTTAGCAAACTTTTTCCGAGTCCGACTGCATGCTCGATTTCGGCCGCCGATCCCCGCTGACTTGTGAAATTTTGCCGAGTCCGACCATGGAGCTCGGCTCATCGATCTGGCCGACTTATGAGATTTTTCTCTGAGTTTTTAAGAATGTTGCTGCAGTTCCTTGGTGCAGACTGAGACTAATCAGGGCTCGGAGAGGACCAAACACGTTGATCTGCAGGAGACCCGATATGTGGGTACCGTCCTGAATTCCTCTTCACCGGCATTTATCCGAGCTTCACGACGACATACTGGGTCACCCCTCACGCGCCGGAAGGGTTGATCTTATAGAAGTGGATGCGGATGAGGAGTGGAGGATGTTGGCCTTAAAAGGAAAGAGGCGAGTTATAATCGCTGCTGCTACCCCACAAAGAGCGAGATCCAAACAGAGGAGGCCTGAGGCTCATTCGGATGACGATATCGAGGACCTGACCGAGGATAGACCTTCCTCGGGTTAGGGGCGCCTGTCTGACCACGACCTGGCAGCAGTGGTATCTACTCTTCTTTTTTGCTTGACCATTGATTGTGAGAGTTTAAGGAAGGAGAGGACATTGGGGCTAAGCATATTAAACGCCGCCTATTTCTTTCTAATCGAACGGCTCCTTCCTCAGCGGAGCAAAATCCTGGTGCCCAGAATTGATTGCCCTTTTCTCCAATTGTCAAGACATATATGTTTTATGAAATTTCTAAAAAAAAAAAACTTGTATGCTTTCTAGATGTTTGTAGTGTTCTGCCCACTGTACTTTTATTTTGAAATTTATTTTGAGGCTTGAGTACTTACCGGTACCTGTGCACCCTAAGTGTGGCATCCATTACTTATTGTAGTGGATGGCATACTTTGTTTTTGATTTTGAGCCCTGTATACTCTTTATGATTTGGTTTTAGCCTGATTTGCAGACTCGGGAATTTTTTCCATTGTATGCTTTTCGAGTCCGCCTGCAGATTTCGATTTTCATCCGTCTGCGGGCTTAATAAATATTGTCGACATATATTTGTTGAGTCCGACCGGCGGAGCTCGGATGTCAGTTTTAATGATTTGAGCGGAGTCCGTTCTTCGGAGCTCGGCTTGTCTGTCTTGCAGACTTAATTTTTTGTAGTCTGCTCAGGCAGACTTAATTATTTGATGTCTGACTTGCAGACTTAGTTTTTTGGTCATATCAAAACTCTAGAAGTTAAAAAATTATAGCACATGAATTTTTTTTTTGCAACTTACCTTGCCCTTTCCGGTTGTTTTCCTTGCAAATTTTCCGGCTATCTGTTCATCTGATCTGCTCTTCCAGCCCTTCAGTATGCCACGCAATAACTTAATAGTTTTTGGATGGCATACTAAATTTAAAGTTTGTCCTTTACGAACTTTTCGAGTCCGACTGCAAAGATTTAGTTAAAAATTTAGCCTTGACTGCAGACTTAGGAAGTTTGTTATTTACAAACTTTTGAGTCCGACTGCATGACTCATTTAAACCCCGTCCCGACTCGAGGACTCGGGAGCTTGTGGTATTCAAGCTATCCGAGTCGACTGCAGCTAACTCAGTTAAAATTCTAGCGACTGCAGACTAGGAAGTTTGTCTTTGCAAACTTTCCGAGTATGACTGACTCGATTAAAACCCGAAGGCGGCACGAGGACTAGGGAGCTTGTGGTATTCAAGCTATCTCGAGTCGACTGCAGGACTCGATTAAAATTCTAGCCTGACTGGCAGACCGAGGAAGTTTGTCTTTTGCAAACTTTCTCGAGTATGACTTGACTCGCTTAAAACCCGACCTGGCCTCGAGGACTAGGGAGCTTGTGGTATTCAAGCTATCGAGTCGACTGCAGGACTCGCTTAAAATTCTAGCCTGACTGCAGATCGAGGAAGTTTGTCTTTGCAAACTTTCCGAGTATGACCTGATGCCTCGGCTCGTCGATCTTTGTCGACTTATGAAATTTTCATTGAGCCCGGCTTATGGAGCTCGGTTCATCAATCCTGCCGACTTATAATTTTTTTTTTGTCGAAAGGTGTTCAGATTTGTCTGACTTCCCAAACTTTATTTGACCGAGCTGGGCCACTTTGTATTGACTTCCCGCATATGGTTGATCGTGTGTTTGTCCTGCAAACTCAATAAAGACCACGCATAATGGAAAACAAAATAATAGTAAGTTAACGTACCGTTTGCTTTATTGGTGTAATCTGTCAGTGCCGAACTGAAGTCGGTCTTATAGAAGGCTCGCTCGCCGGCGAGTTCCAAATATGACGCCGACCTGAAGTCGGACTTACAGAAGGCTCGCCCGAAGGTGAGTTCCAAATATGATGCCGAACTAAATCGGACTTACAAAAGGCTCGCCCGAAGGCGAGTTCCAAATATGACCTTGGAGAGTTGAGGAGCTCGGGAGGTCAGCTCGGACCTTGGAGAGTTGAGGAGCTCGGGAGCTCGGACCATGGAGAATTGAGGAGCTCGGCTCGGACCATGGAGAGTTGAGGAGCTCGGGAGGTCGGGAGCTCGGACTTTGGAGAGTTGATGAGCTCGGGAGGTCGGGAGCTCGGACCTTGGAGAGTTGAGGAGCTCGGGAGGTCGGCTCGGACCGTGGCGAGTTGAGGAGCTCAGGAGCTCGGACCATGGAGAGTTGAGGAGCTCGAGAGGTCGGGAGCTCGGACCTTGGAGAGTTGAGGAGCTCGGGAGGTCGGCTCGGACCTCGCGAGCCGAGAGCTCGGGAACTTGGACCATGGAGAGTTGAGGAGCTCGGGAGGTCGGGAGCTCGGACCTTGGAGAGTTGAGGAGCTCGGGAGGTCGGCTCGGACCTTGGCGAGTTGAGGAGCTCGGGAACTTGGACCATGGAGAGTTGAGGAGCTCGGGAGGTCGGGAGCTCGGACCTTGGAGAGTTGAGGAGCTCGGGAGCTCGGGAGGTCAGACCTTGGAGAGTTGAGGAGCTCGGGAGGTCGGTTCGGACCTTGGAGAGTTGAGGAGCTCGGGAGGTCGGCTCGGACCTTGGCGATTTGAGGAGCTCGGGAACTCGGACCATGGAGAGTTGAGGAGCTCGGGAGGTCGGGAGCTCGGACCTTGGACAGTGACCTGCAGCTTATTTTGGTGTTACAGCCGCAACTCTCGGTGGTCGATCGGACATCCAAACGGACTCCGATCTACACGAAATTTTGAGGGATTGTTCTTCCCTCCTTCTTCTTAGATCTGACCGGTGGAAATCGTTTTTCAACGGCTCAATCTCTGGGCATCGGCCGCTGAACCGACTGCTTCGTTTTTTGGTGATAAAGCAGCACTAGCAAATTTATGGCAACGATCGGGCCTTCAAACGGACTCCGATCGGTACGAAATTTGGAGAGATTATTCGTCCCTCCTTCTTCTTCGATCTGACCGGTGGAAATCGTTTTTCAACGGCTCAATATCTGGCCATTGGCCGCTGATCCCACTGCTTCGTTTTTTGGTGATAGAGCAGCACCAGCAAATTTATGGCAACGATCGGGCCTTCAAACGGACTCCGATCGGTACGAAATTTGGACAGATTATTCGTCCCTCCTTCTTCTTCGATCTGAACGGTGGAAATCTTGTTTTGACGGTTCAATCCCCGGGAATTGGCCATAGAGCAGACTGCTGGCCTTAGATCTGTCTGCTGCGTTTTGATGATACAGCGTCAACTTTGCAACAACGATCGGGCACTGAAACGGACTCCGATCGGCACAAAATTTGGAGGGTTTGTTCGTCCCTCCTTATTCTCTAATCTGAACGGTGGAATTCCTATTCCAACGGTTCAATCTCCGGAAATTAGCTCCGGATCTGACTGCGTTTTTGGCATGTTTTTGCCATTAACTTGATCACGAACAACCTCGATCAACTACCGATAGAAGGCCCTCCTTCTAGCGCCAATTGACGATGCTGGATCTCGTCTAGTAATAATCCGGGCCGTTTAATCTAGGGTAATACGAACGAGGATGGTTTTTTGGGTGATTTTAGACTGAGCTTGAGAGTCTCTCTCAAGTTGCCTACGTATCCTGTTATGTTTCAGGAATCAAGTCTTTCGTAGTTCCTTAGGGTTGTTTATATAGGGAATGATTTATCCCTTTCCTTGTCCTACAAGGAATTAGATTATTATTATTATTATTATTATTATTATTATTATTATTATTATTATTATTTCCCTAAGGATTAACACGCATAAATCCCCCTAATTTAGAGATAATTATAGACATATCTAATGTCAAGATTACAGTCATTATGACCTATGATTCTTTCCTTGTTTATCTGATATTATTAAGCATGTGTGTCAAATACGAATAAGGAAGGCTCTGGCCGACCTGTGTCGAGCCCCCCGGGCCATCTCGACCTGTACTGCATTACCCGGCCTCCACTTTTACCGAGCCGACCTGCGGTGGTAAGTAGAGACAAGCCAGTGACCTCCCACGCTGGGTTCAGTCCGCTTTCTCGGTTAAACTCTAGGGCCCCTGGCTTTTATTAGCTATTAATTCTCTGTCTTCCATTAATGGTTAGCCGATATAAAGATGACACGTGGCGAGGGCTAGTCCGACCCTCGTCAAGCTTGATAAACCAGGTTCTTCTATCTTCTCTCAACTCGACTCCTCCTCCTGTTCAACACAGCTTCCACGTCGATTCATTAAAGTACATTTTAATAGGAAAATTTAACGGTGGATGTTTGCTTCTTGTGATCGAATATTTTGCAAATTCACTGTTACGAGGGGTGGTGGCTCTTTAGAAAATGGGTGGCGGGAGATTCGATTTAGGGTTTCGGTTGGAGGGGTGACCCCTTTGGCTTAACAGAAATATGGTACGCTATGCCGATCAAAGCTAAATTATATTCAAATACTAATGTTACGAAAATTACTAATGTCACCACAAGGTGCATCGGTCTAGTGGTGAGTTAGACTATAATCGGTCATGAAGACCAGTGTTCGAACCCTCTTAGAGGCAAAGAAAAGAAGAAAAAAAACTAGTGTTACGAAAATTTGTGTCGCATCGACTTATATCATTAATTAATTAATTATGCAATAAAAAAAATTGTTGGGTACCATGATTGTGGTAGTAGTCACTCAAATGAATAAAATTGCTATAGAATTCCTGAACAATGGTAAATACTCTTTTACATATTCAAACATTTTGAATCCACACACATTCAGCTGTATCACAATTTAGTAACACCAAGTGTATTTGACAGATTTTATACATCATACCCTAAGAAATACGAAGGAATTCCCGGACTCTCATCGTCGAGTAGAAAAAAAACATGAATATTTGTTAGTGGAAAAACGAAGTGAATTTATTGAAACAATAACGTGACTTGATCAAGAAATTTAAGGGATTAACGAAAGTCAAAATTTTGTTTTTTACATCCAGAAACTCAATTTGAATATCTATACAATACGAGAACAGAGATCATCTTATGCCTTCTTGCATGGCGTGATGTTTGTTGTGTAAAAGTAAATAAAAATTAAAAATTAAAAACAATGCATCGTTTTGGTATATTACACTTTTTACACAACAAACATTACGCCATAAGAAGACCGCAGATTAAAAAGTAAATAAAAATTAAAAATTAAAAACAATGCATCGTTTTGGTATATTACACTTTGACATCAGGTGCTATGAGGAGGCTCCAGAGCAGACGATCTCAGTTCCGGTAATAGCATATATCAGATATTTTGGGTGTTCATGATTAAAGTTTTGTTCGGTTTTAAAGATTTTCAAAACCAAACAATGTCTGGAAAAAGAAAAAAAAAATTTCCATGTCGTCCCGGAGATCTAAATTTCTTATATTACCCCATAATATTTTATCTGCTGCAAATGACTATCCCAAACAGCTTAGCAGATTCTATTTGCCAGCTTCCAAAATGGAGAAGCCTAAGAAGATAGAAGTTTTGATCCAGGAAGCTGATTTTTATTTAGCACGAGGAACGAAAATCGAATCCCGGTTCTCACCAAGAAATATAATAGCATGTACCATTAAGCCATATTCGATTACCAAGTTTCAATCCTCTTTGTTAAAAACTGTGGTACCGAACAATCACAATTTCGTAGGTTACAAAAGTTCGAGAATCTATCTTGTAAAAGACAAAACATATATAATGGAAATCGGACTCTTTTGTCCCGCATCAACACCTCGCTGTCTTTGTACATATATAACGTGGACTTGCAGTTTTATAGTGTAGCCAAAACTCATCTCGATGAGATAAAATCAAGACAACACCATTGTACTTATTTGGTTAAGTCTTCACATCCCATCGATAGGATTGCAAACAAAGAGTCTTCTTCTCGACTCAAAAGCTAGCTTTCCATTGACAACACCAATTATACCAACTTCATCTATATCATGACAAATATCTATGCTTATGGTATGTTCAGCGGTTTTCCAGAAGTGCTTCACGTGATCTCCCAATCTCCATATAGTGATTGTGCTTGGAAGAATTAGTAGGAAAGAGACAACGCCATCACTATTTCGCAAATGTGTTTCGTTCTCCATACACTCGGTATTCAAGGGGATAGGACAAGGTATGACCTTAAATTATTCGCTTATTATATTAAATTCCAAAAGATCATTACGACCACCAAAACTTGTCCTCTTGTTCAGACTTAAGTATCCAATAAAGGTGATTGTTGATGAATAATGGATATGCATCCTCATATTTAACTCTGTAAGTAAACACATCACTAATCGTTTTAAAGGATGGATTTGAATTTAAAATAAGCAACTTGTACTGGATTAGTTCTGTGTCTAATTGGGGCCGGATTTATCTATCTTCTAAAGCGAGCAATACTCTTTTAGCGAAAGATGATAATATACTGCACAAATATCGCCGCTTCTCCAAAAGTCCATGGAATAGTTTGTTTTTACACATTCATCACTAGGCCGAGCAGGGTTTAGAATGCTGATTTTTGGTTCCGAGAGAGAGGGTATCCTCTTAAGACAATCAGACCATCACGAGAAAATAGTCTTACGGATGCATGGGGAAAATCACACCACTTATCTGTCGCAAGAAGGTTTAAATGGTAACTAGATTTTGATGCAACAAGAATACCGGAATGCTACTTCTCTAATGTAAGTCCACAAAATCGCGAGCCAAATTATTTATTGTTTTATTCTAACAAAAATTTAAAAAAACCAATAATCATGAGGGAATTGCCTAGTTTAATAAGCTGTTGGATAATGGGATCAAACCAAACAGTAAAGAAGATCGAGAATCGAAATTAGTCAAAGAAAACATAACAGAGATCAGACTCTTGATCGTCTCGTACCAACTCCAAAATGAAACTTAAAAGTATGCAATACAGAAGAACGAGAATCAAAATTATACAAAGACAGAACATAATGGAGATCAGGCTCTTGTTTGTCTCGTACCAACACCTCGTCATCTTTGTTTATATAAATGCAGACTTCTTGTTCTTTTAACGAAGCCAAACTCGTCTAATGAGACCACATACGAAGCCAAACTCGTCTAATGAGACCACAATGATACATCACCACTGTACTTTCTTTTCAGATAGTTCTTCAGCCATCTAATTGAGAGATTCTTTAATATCAAAGCCACCGAGGGGCAGAAGTTAGCTAGAAACTTTGGAACAAAACCAACTATCAACTGTCAATGCAGCAACCTCCAAAGATCAAATCAAAACATAAACGGCCAACGGAATGCATAGACAAACCAAGAGAAGTCAACATCGTTACAAAATGTACTACTATACCTTAGTCAGTAGTAGGCTACGGAAGAACGAGAATCCAAATTATAAAAAGACAAATCATAATGGAGATCAGACTCTTGTTTGTCTCATACTAACAGCTCGCCGTCTTTGTCGATATATAATTCAGACTTGCAGTTCTTTAGAGAAGCCAAACTCATCTGATGAGAAAAAAACGATGCACCACAACTGTACTTCTTTTTCGGATTGTTTTTCACAGTTCCCTCCTTAAGATTGCAAATAAATAGTCTTCTTTCATACAGAAAAGCTAGCATTCCATCGACCAACGAAATTATACTTATTGCTTCGTAGCTCCTATAACTGATGTCTATGCTTACTGTATATTCAGTGGATGTCCACAAGTGCTCTTCATGATCTTCCAATCTCCATATCGTGATTGTGCTTGGAAGAATTAGTAGGAAAAAGAGAATACCATCACTATTTAGCAAATGTGTTTGGTGATTCATGCACTCGGTGTTCAAAGGGACAGGACAAGGTATGACCACGAATTCTTCCCTTATAATATCAAACTCCAAGATGTCATTACGACCACTGTATTTATACTCTTGTTCAGACTTAACCATCCAATAAACGTAATCATTGATGAATACGGGCATAGCATGCCAATCTTTCATTGCGTATTTAAATGAACTGCTAATCGTTTTCAAGGATGGATTGGACCCTAAATTAAGCAACTTGTACTGGACTAGTTGTGGTTGACGAGTGAAGGAGTCGGATATGTCCATCTTCAAAAGAGAGACATACTCTTTCAGGGAAGGATGATAATATACTGCACAAATTTTAGTATTGTAAATTCGTTCACTGATAGTTATCTTCACACATTCATTACTAGGCCTAGCAGGATTTAGAATAAAGATATTTGGAGAAGTGAATGGGCTTAAAACAATCAAACCAGCATGAGAAAACTCAACAAAAGATCCAAAAGGAAAATCTCCAGAATTAAAAGGGAATCTATTAGTCATTAGTCTGGTTCTTGCAAATTCCCACCACTTATCTAGAGCAAAGAGGTCTATTCGAGAATAAATCTTACAAGTTGAAACAAGAATCACTGGAATGCTACTTTTCAAATGCAAATCTATAAAATCACGAGCTAAGGTTATATCTCTCCATCTCTTGCAAACAAGTGCAAATCTGATTACACTCTTAACAGGAAGCCTGATTAGAATATTTGTGACGATTTCATCAGGAAGAAATGATTTTTCTTTGGCCGTTTTCCTAACCTTTTTCACTACTGTACCCATTTAATCTTACCCAAGAACCAGAGAAAACAAAAAAAGACAGACTTACGAGCTTGATAAACCAGGTTCTTCTATCTCCTCTCAACTCGACTTCTCCTGTTCAACAAAGCTTCCACGTCGATTCCTTAGAGTACATTTGAATGAGAAACTTTGAAAGATAACTCGAGCTAGAATGTTATAAAATGGTGGATGTTTGCTTCTTGAGATCGAATATTTTGCGAAATCACTGTGATAAGGGGTGGTGGCTGTTTAGAAAATGGGTGGCGGGAGATTCGATTTAGGGTTTCGGTTGGAGAGGCGGAATTTCCGATTAAAAAGTGAGCCCTTTTGGCGAACAGAAATATAGTACGGTATGCCAATCAAAGCAAAAAAATAGTTGTGTCGCCACGTACTCCTTTTTTATTTATTTATTTATTTATATTTTTATTTTAATTGTCATCTTTTATAAATTGTTTTTTTTTTTTTGTCGAAACCGGATATTTTATTAATAATCAAACTGTACAAACTTTACAAATCAAATGAGAGGGAATTTACACTAACTGGAAGAAACGAACTCAAAATCAGTAAGTTTAATCTAAGTTCACGCCGTGACGCCTTTCAGATATAAAGATCAACAGGCGGGCGTGGAAGGTCCGAGTGGTGGCTTTCTTTATTTCTCCAATACCAAAGACTCATCACGATTTCACGGAACAAGAATCTCCAAAACGCGGTGTTATCGTGTTTATACATATTTATTTTCAAACAATTTTCCAACCAGAGAGGTGTGTCGAATGGGACGGACAAAGTGGTCCCAATGTTGCCGGTGAATAACATGTTTCCACATGTCGTGGGTCCAGGACAATCTCTCAAAGCATGCAACGTGGTTCTCGAGAATTTCCACAAATGGGGCAAGCACCATCATCACCGATAGACGCTTGAAGCCAAAAGACCGCGATTGGAAGGGCATCACGGTGGATCCGCCAAAGGAGAAAATTGCCACGAAGAGGCCCCCTTAATGGACCAAATGATACGCCATACATTGTCCCCGGGCCTTCCTCATATTGGTGGATTTCGTGGTAGGCCGAGTTGGTGAGAATTTGCCCGAGGTGTTTAATTTCCAAGTAACATGTCCATCGCCGTCGATGCCGAATGCGTTTCGCAGAGAATCAGCTGCCGAGCAAATATGACGCCAAATAAAGCTACAATTCGGCTTTGGTGTATCAAAGGGAGAACCATATTTACGTTTGAGCAATTTCACCCACAACTTTTCTGGTTCCGTCAAGAGCTTGTTAGGAAAATATCATCGCAACGGAAGCGATTTATGGATCTAGATCTATATAATACACGTAATAAAACATTGAATCTACATCTACAAAGGGGTTGTAGAACATACCTCTTGGATCTCTAAATCCAAGTTGAAGAACCGCAAAGGAAAGATTGCAAGAAGATGTGAAGAGCACCACGATCTTCCGTGACGTGTGATCAAGCAATTCGGTGGAAGGAATTCTCGACTCGAACCCTCCGATATGCTACCCGGAAAATCTCCAAGATTTTCCCTTAAACCCCTGGCCGAAATTATCACTTCTTCTCTCTAAGAGGAGAAGTCTAAATTTATTGTGTTGTTTTAGACTTTATAACTCTCTTAATATATGAGAAAGAATCATTGTCTCCAAGGATTTTATAATTAATACAAAATCAATTATAATAATCCTATTAAATAAAAGATAATCTCAAAATATTCTAGAACAAATCAAGAATATTTTTATCTTTATTATTTACCATAAATATTTATCCAATAAATATTTTACGCACGCATGTCTTTTAACACACAAAGAAAACTAATTCCTTGTCAAAAAAGGACATATGAGGCGCCACAATTTTTTATTGACCTAGTCAATATTAATTTTGCCATTACACAATAATTTGGGCCAAGATTATGGAAAATGTCTTTTCCACATATTTAATTATTTAGCCCTAACTAATTTAATAGTCACATTAAACAATTAATTCACATATCGTTTTAATAAAGTCAACATGAACTAAATTAATATTATTAGGATTAGACGTCCGAGAATATCTATGCTATATTAGGAGGCACGTCGGGGACCATGGACTAATAATCGTGGCTCCGATAAATCAAATAAATAATTATCTTACGAACGAATAATTATATTCGATAAATCAATCACGGGAATATGCCACCATAATCCCGTGGATCGCACTCCTCCGATTATAAGATTATATTTATCTCCTCACGAGAAAGTAATAAGTGTCCACCGATATAATCATTTCATATGGATTAATCCTCCATGATTATTCATTCTAAATCGGGAAGTTACCGTTAACCCTTTTCGTAACATCTTGTCCTTACTTACCATTAACCCCCAGTGATCAATAATTCAAATAACTCACCGGTAGCTAATCGGTGTAATATGAATCCCATGGATCGATCAATGTCCAGGATTAACTCGTAAGGAAGCGTCTATCTACTTCCATAAATGGAAGGAATGGATTCCGTATCTGTGATAACACGGACTACTCACTCAATCCAATTACAATGCCAAGATGGGGTAATTCGGATCACGGACTCGGTGTAATCCTTAACCGCCAAGTCAAACCTCATATCGATTCAAGCGATGATTGTGATCACCTCAGGATTAAGATATATCCATAATATGATCATCTAATGATTCGATAAGACTTCTCAATTTACGGAATTATATTGAGAACTCAGATCAAATCGGTCCAAATTACTATATGATATATCTATCATATATAAATGCCCCATTGGGTTCCCTTAACGAAAGTCCGGATAAGGCGATCACACCTATCGTGTTATGGGCGCATTAATAATACGTTAAAGGGAGACCCGATACTCTCGATTAACTTTACTACGGACTAATTGTATTTTAAGTACATCTTCACTAACTCAATCCTCCCGTGTATATCTCATACTTTGAGTTAAGTGATTACATAAACGATATACTCAGGGTTTTCTGTAGTGTAAATACTATTGTCACATCGGTGATTATGAGAATAATAAATATGAATAATAATATCATTTCATTTATTAAATAAAACAATTACAAAAATTGTCTTTCGGGCATCACACCTAACAATCTCCCACTTGCACGAAAAGCTTGTGATTAATTGTTTTAGAGCACACCCTATTATTTAAAACTACAAAGAAACTACATCTCCCACTTGCTACAAAAGCAATGGAGACTCATCCCGTATTTTAGTACCCACAAACCTTATCATAACCATTTTGATTCCAAAATACACTCCGAGTATGCCGTCGTAGGATAGGTCGTTGACTCGGGAGCACCTATATCTGAATGTCATGGGTCTTAATGATCGATCCAGGGTTGTCGGCTCGAGGCGATCCGTAGAATCGAAGCGTCGCCGGTCCATCTAATCATGTGGTACCTACTCAATATGCTCTTGAACTCAAATGATTTCGAAATCTTATAAGCTACCCTTCATTGTTTGCACAATGATGTGGTATCTCGCTTTCCAAATCTAGAATGACTCCCAGATATGGAAAGGAAATCCTTAAGCTATATCGCCTCTCAGCTACTACTGAAGCCGCTAATCCCCAACTAGTTAAAGTCGAGTTGGCGTTCTTTGGATTTCTCCAGGCAATAGCTTCAACAAGAGTAAACATCGAGCCCGAGATCGACTTTAACGATCATCCTCAATCGACTTAAAGTCAAAATCGTGTATCACACATATCCAAGCTCATACATGAATATGTCCGCATATTATTCCTTGTTCTCTCAAGATACTAAAGGACATACTAAACTTGCTTTGTTAACTGCCGAATTTAAGATTCGATCAAAATTGACGTTCAATAACCTGACCATCTCTTGTCACAAAGAGAATCCATCCCATTTCTCTTTATCCGAAGATTTAGAGAGTCATTCCTGAGGCATAGGGTAGAACTTCCTCGTTGAATGTTGCATACACAGATGCATCATCTTAACCAATAAGATGGATGGGAAACCAGTGACTGATTCTAATGAATTCGACCGAGTCAAACTCTGTAGAATGTTGTCCAAATCTCTGTTACAGAGAATTGTGGCTTTGTCAGATTCTGACTTCAGATAACACACCCATGTTGTTACCAACTGGTGCAGTGTCATCCTTCACAAACACTAATATATATTTATATATATTAACTACTTTACTAATATTGATATCTAGTCTACAAAAAAGACTTATCAATATGCTGGTCAAATCCACATGTTTTTAGAAACAGGTGACTTCTAATGACCAAGAGGTTTTCTTCTTATCCACAAAAGACATAAGCCTTGCGGTCATCCTGTCATGGGTTCTTAAGCGAAAACCTTCGTTCGAATGAATCCAGATTCCGTTTGTTCGGCATGAAAGTCTCGAGGAATCACCCCTATTTTACGCTTGTGAGCGAAATCATGCAATACTAAGTGGTAAGAGAGTCCACGGTCCGATTAACTCTCTACTTCTTAGGAATCACCCTTAGACCACTAAGCTTTGCAATTGAAAGATGAACTTTCCTATTCATTCTACTCTTTTCCGTGTAGATCCAATTACTCCCATCTGGGCTGAGACACTCAGGTGGTTCTACAAAAGTATGAATGACTACGGAGTACCAAACTCCATTCACTGGGGTTATGGCTTTTAAACCAACCTCTATTATCGAATCTATATGACTCACAAAAGAGCCATAGGTCATTAATCGATCCTGTAGACAATAAAGTCTGCAGAACCCATAATGGGTAATGGATAAACCATACTCCCACTATTTTCTTGGTGGATCGAAATGCGATTTAGTTCAAGAGTATTTAGTGTCATCACCAACAACCAATGTTGGATGTGGTTTGATCTAATCGATAAGTAACTACCTTGAGTAAGCTGTACTCCAAGGTTCAAGGTTTGTTGTTCATAGACTCTATCGAAAGGATGCAACAAAGATAATCGTCCTTTCCCGATTTCTAGAATCTGTATCTAACCTTTATACTCAATATGTTAAAAGATATAGCACGAATGGTCATTGACCGAGCGTATGCGTGAAACTTCCATCAAACCATCAAGCATCATGTGTGCTAAATGCTTATATTGACGGAATTTGGGTGAACCGAATCCACTCATTATCCGTTAATTCCAAAGCATATTCTAGGTAGACTTCTCGGTTCTACACTTCAATGTAAACCGTTATTTCACTTCCAATATCTTTATTGAGTTAAGCAGTGTATTGTGGCACATCTACAACTATGTAAAGGCAATTCAATGGTTTCTTCCTTAGTGAAAGCATTTCACTATGTGGCAGACCGAGCATCAGTCCCTAGGACTATGTGATGGCCCATTTATGAGTATAGAATACTCCATCTCTGACAGAATCCGAGACACCTTAAAATATTTTGGATAAACTTACCGGAGTGTTTGAATAGTTATCAGACAAGAAGTCACTACTCGGAAGCTCCTACTAGCTTGTATCTTTCATCAGACCCCGAAGGTCGTCATGAACAAGCTATGTTACTTCTTTATAACCATTATCCTTTCCCGATTGAAAGGAAACTTAGTCATTGAACCTTTGAGACAATATAACCAGACTGGGAGAAAGGAATCACCCTGAGCCAGTCTTCAGGTCTTGTCGTTTAGGGACTATGCACTAACTATGGAATATGAAGAAGCGTTTATCTAAATATAGAAACCAATTGCTTTTAATAGTTCTTAAGATATGTTTTCAATGATTGTAAGTGGTTTTGACTTTATCAAACAAAAGTCCGAGTCTTGGATTCATACTACAAATGGTATATTCACTTTCTATACGACAAACAAATTATCGAATAGAAGGTAAATCCTTTCGTTCCAACGAATCTTAAACAGAAAAGATAAATCTTCTGCGATATCCAAGGATTGAATCCGAGATTCATTTCCTCATATCACTCCCACTATTTTGCTAAAATTACTGCCCGTTGTCTATTAATCGTCAATGCACTACTATCTCGTTCTTCCAAAGAACATAGCCTAAGAGAAAATCACCAAGGATTCATAGGTTGGTGATCCGAAATCACTATCCTTATCCTATGACTTTCGATTTATTAATTTTCGGTTTTAGCCTTAAAATCAACTCGATTTTAGATGACTAATACTTTTAGACATACTCTCCCATTCTTGACTTTCCGTAAATGAAAGCAGTCTTGAACTAGCAGTTCGTGTGAGTAGACACTACTCTTGAACCGTGGGATGTCTATTTCGAGTGTTACTTGTCAGGACTTCTCGGATTTTCTAATATACCAGAAAAAACTACAAATCATAAAACTCCCACTAGTTCATCGATTCCAAATATCGTCTAACTAGCGACATTTCATGATTTTCCGATTTTTCAATTAGAATGGTTACGTATGTACTTAGTTACACTTTTCTAATGTTCTAGAAAAAACAACAAATCATAAAGCTCCCACTAGTTCATCGATTCCAAATATCGTCCAACTAGCGACACTTCATGATTTTCTGATTTTTCAATTAGAAAATTACTCGTGTAATCACTACACACTTAAAAATTCACTAGAAGAATTTCAAAGTCGAAATCACCTTTGATCAAACTAAGTTTGTCTCCCGCTTAACACGAACGACACTAGTGACATACCCATATGTCACTTTGGTTTTAAAAGGCTTAAGAGAAAATATCTCTTTCGAAAAATAATTGCATTATCAATTGACTAGTTCAACGTCCTAGTTACTTTCCACTTTTTAACGAAGTCAATACTAGTCAATTATAAATTTTAAAGCAATTTAGTAAGGGATATAATGCTGTAAATAAAATGACATATATTAATTCAAGTTTAACACTACTATATTATTGTATTTTAGGAATTGTAAACTAAAAGTAAGTCTACTCTACCATTCCAAGGTTTTAACCTTGCATCTCGATCGCTGCGTAGGGTAGGTCAAAGAGATCAACGGTTAAATCAATGAATAACTTGTGAGAATCGGACATCCCACGAGAATCGAACATCCCTTTATTCATTGACTACCTTCCTTTTTTAGCCTAGGTACCAAAAATACCCTTGATGAGTGTGACCTACTATATCGGATCTCTTAGGTACGCCCGAGTGTGCCGTCGTAGGATAGGTCGGTGACCCGACGAGTACCCGTAAATCCTATCCTTTCGGAGACCAAGCCATGAATGTTGATAGGGGTGAACACCATCCGTAGGGGACGAAATCAAAGCGCGCGAGGCGTCACCCTTCTCTCACTTACTTGCATCTATAGTAGAGGCCGTGGGGGGTTGTCGCCGCCCCGCTCCCACTCAATATTTTGGAAGTGGTGGTGGGTTAACTAACCACGTCTTTTGATGTTAACATAAAAGCACATAAAATCAAGGATTCGAATGGTGTCGGTGACGTAGGCAAGCCTACCCGTCCTATTCGTTGGAACATATGTGATGATCCCGGACGAAATCGGGTCAAGAGAGCCCTATTGAGATTAGAAGGAATCACCCTCCGCTCTCGGTTTGGCTTAGTCTTGCCGGACCCCGTGCATACATCACACTAGGAGGTTAAGTCGTTTGAGCGAAGCTCGATTGACCACCCAACCTAAAGGCGAACCGCTTTTATCCAAGATTTATTGTTCTTTTACCATCATTCAATCTCGTAGACACACTACGAATTGAAAACGTGATCTCGTTTCAAACTTTAAGGCGGTTCACCGAGAACACACACCGAAAGACTAACGATTTCATAACCCGTCCTCGGATCTTTAATTAGTTACTAAATTAATTAATTACCACGTATTAATTAAATTTCAACTAATTATGCGAGTTTGTATACATGCCTATTTTAATTGCCAAAATTAAAATTCTACATGTATGCATGGAGTGGATTTATGATATGATGCATGTCATGGCAATTCGATTTTATGTCATTTTATGATCAAACACATAAAAATAAAATTGCGGAAAATTTAAACACCGAGATGGATCGTTGGCACTTCGTAACTAATCTATTAGAAAATAAAAAAACAAAACAAAACCCTAACTAGGGTTTACTACTTTCTAACAAAATCTGCAAATGTTCGAACTCTTCGATGATCGGGAAACCAAACGAACTCGGATCGGGACGAAACTTTCCAGATATTTTCTTCACTTCTCGAATTCCAATATGGACGGTTGGATCGGAGCTTTGACTTGTCAATTTTCTCCAGTTAACCGCCCAACTTGCTGCTGAATCTAACTTTGATTGCACCGCATCAAGGACTTCCTAAGGCAGATCGGGAATCGAGATGAATCCCGATCGACCTGAAATTTTTATGGTACCTCCAAAACTCCAAGTTGATCAATCTGAACGGTCGGATTTTTGTTTCAACGGTCCAAACTCTCCCAGAAAATCGAGGAAGTCACAGGTAGTGTATCTGTGAATCCTGCGTTTTTCTGTTACAGCAGCCTCTTCGCAGCATCAAACGGATATCGAAACGGACCCTGATCAACGCCAAAAATTGTGGAGTTGATCATATTCTTCTAATCTTGATTCTGACCGGAGGGATCTTCGTTTCAACGGTTCGATAAACGGGAAAAGCAAAAATACTAAACAGCTACTAACTAGATCTATTTGCTGGAAATTAAACTTGCAATAAAGATAAATTACATATTTTCTATACTCATCGTATGAACGAATTTTCATCATTCATATGAGTGTACAATAGATCTAACGGGTAAACAATGCAAACACCAATCCATCTCTTCAACCACAACAATCGTAACAACATAAAAAATATGTAAACATGCATCGCCAAAATTTAAAATAAAAGCTACATGTTTTTCCACTCAGATCTAATATTTTATACGAATAAATATAGATCCCTTGGCGATCGATACCATGTTAGGAAAATATCATCGCAACGGAAGCGATTTATGGATCTAGATCTATATAATACACGTAATAAAACATTGAATCTACATCTACAAGGGTTGTAGAACATACCTCTTGGATCTCTAAATCCAAGTTGAAGAACCGCAAAGGAAAGATTGCAAGAAGATGTGAAGAAAGCACCACGATCTTCCGTGACGTGTGATCCAAGCAATTCCCGGTGGAAGGAATTTCGACTCGAACCCTCCGATATGCTACCCGGAAAATCTCCAAGATTTTCCCTTAAACCCCTTGGCGAAATTATCACTTCTTCTCTCTAAGAGGAGAAGTCGAAATTTATTGTGTTGTTTTAGACTTTATAACTCTCTTAATATAGGAGAGTAATCCTTGTCTCCAAGGATTTTATAATTAATACAAAATCAATTATAATAATCCTATTAAATAAAAGATAATCTCAAAATATTCTAGAACAAATCAAGAATATTTTTATCTTTATTATTTACCATAAATATTTATCCAATAAATATTTTATGCACATGTCTTTTAACACACAAGAAAACTAATTCCTTGTCAAAAAAGGACATATGAGGCGCCACAATTTTTTATTGACCTAGTCAATATTAATTTTCCATTACACAATAATTTGAAAGCAAGATTATGGAAAATGTCTTTTCCACATATTTAATTATTTAGCCCAACTAATTTAATAGTCACTAAACAATTAATTCACATATCGTTTTAATAAAGTCAACATGAACTAAATTAATATTATTAGGATTCGACGTCCGAGAATATCTACATCTTATATTTGAGGAAGACGTCGAGGGGATTATGGACTAATAATCGTGGCTCCGATAAATCAAATAAATAATTATCTTACGAACAGAATAATTATATTCGATAAATCAATCACGGGAATATGCCACCATAATCCCGTGATTGCGATCCTCCGATTATAAGATTATATTTATCTCCTCACGAGAAAGTAATAAGTGTCCACCGATATAATCATTTCATATGGATTAATCCTCCATAGATCGTTTCATTCTAAATCGGGAAGTTACCGTTAACCCCTTTCGTAACATCTTGTCCTTACTTACCATTAACCCCAGTGATCAATAATTCAAATAACTCACTTTGGTAGCTAATCGGTGTAATATGAATCCCATGGATCGATCAATGTCAGGATTAACTCATAAAGGGAGCAGATCTATCTACTTCCATAAATGGAAGGAATGGATTCGTGATCTGTGATAACACGGACTACTCACTCAATCCAAAGTACAATGCCAAGATGGGGTAATTCGGATCACGGACTCAGTGTAATCCTTAACCGTCAAGTCAAACCTCATCATCGATTCAAGCAAATGATCGTGATCACCTCGAGATTAAGATATATCCATAATATGATCATCTAATGATTCGATAAGACTTCTCAATTACGGAATTATATTGAGAACTCAGATCAAATCGGTCCAAATACTATATGATATATCTATCATATATAAATGCCCCATTAGGTTCCCTTAACCGAAAGTCCGGATAAGGCGATCACACTATCGTGTTATGGGCGCATTAATAATACGTTAAAGGGAGACCCGATACTCTCGATTAACTTTACTACGGACTAATTGTATTTTAAGTACATCTTCACTAACTCAATCCTCCCGTGTATATCTCATACACTCGAGTTAAGTGATTACATAAACGATAAACTCGGGGTTTTCAGTGAAGTGTAAATACTATTGTCACATCGGTGATTATGAGAATAATAAATATGAATAATAATATCATTTCATTTATTAAATAAAACAATTACAAAAAATTGTCTTTCGGGCATCACACCTAACAGAGCTGCCATGAAAGTTTCGCAAGAAAAGCGGTGTTCATGTCCCGAGAACTTCTTATTCCGAGCCCTCCCTTAAATTTTGGTTGGCAAATATGATTCCAGGCTACTAGATGAAGACCCCGTTCCTCCACATCGTGCCCCCAAAAGAAAGATCGGATTATTTTGTCGAGCTCATGGGTTACGGAGACAGCAATTTAACGATTTGCATTTGGTAGTAGGGTGTCGTGGAGAGAACCGTTTGGGATAAAATAGCACGACCGACTTTGGATAACGATTTGCTTTCCACGGTTGCGGCTTACCACGAACTTTGTCAATAAGACCTTGAAAATCCTCCTTCTTCACACGAGTATGATGTAAGGGTACTCCAAGGTATTTCTCAAGATGGGGCGTGTGTGACATACCAAGTGCACCCTCGAGATCAGAAATGGTTCGGCCATGGGTGTTGGGGGACGTGGCGAACCTTGACTTGGCAACACTAATTTTACGACCCAAATGTTGCGAAGCTAGTGAGAACTTGATCAATTATTGTGGCTCGCTCAACAAGTGGCTTCGAGAAAGAAGCAGGTCATCCGCGAAGAAAAGGTGGGATATTTTGGTCCCCACGGTAGAGAGAGATCGGTTTCCATTTACCATCATTAATCGACTGATGGATGAGACAACTCAGCACCTGCATAACAATGACAAAAAGATATGGAGCAAGCGGATCACCTTGCTTTAAGCCGCGACAAGGTTGAAAGCCTTCAAGAGGAAGTCCATTCCAAAGAATTTCGAGCGAAGTGCTCGATAGTGAATACATGATAATATCAATAAGCTCATTATTGAAGCCCACAAGGTGTAAGATATGACGGAGGAAGTCCCAATTAACTCTATCATACGCTTTCTCGAGGTCGAGTTTAATGATCATGATGCCTTTGTTACCTTTTTTCTGCCGCATAGTATGTAGAACTTCTTGGGCAACAATAATGTTGTCAGAAGTTTGCCTCCCCGGTATGAAAGCGCTTTGACTGTGATCCGCAATTTTTCCGATGATAAGCCGAAGACGATTTGCAATAATCTTAGTGATGATTTTTGCGGTGACATTAGCCAGAGCAATAGGACGCAATTGAGAGACCGACTCCGGTGGGTGTACTTTCGGTAATAGCGCAATAAAGGTCCGGTTCATGGCTGGTGGAAAATATCGGTTTTGAAAAGCATTGAGTACCCAATTTGTGAGAGAAGGTCGACCACGCCCCAATTTTGTTGATAGAAAATTGGCGGAAAACCATCAGGCCCAGGGGATTTAAGAGCCCCCATTTCAAAAACTGCTTTTTTCACTTCACCGGAGCTAACGGGACGATTAAGTAGCCTCTTATCTGTATGATTAAGATTCAGCCCAAAAATACCATCCGGGAGAGGAGTCACTGGTTCCGCAGTATAGAGATCAACGTAATATTGGCGAACCATAGAAGTAAGAGCCACATAGTCATCTATCCAGTTTCCCGTATTATCTTTTAATGAAAGAATCGGTTGCTTCTCTCCTTCCGTTTAGTTGATGCATGGAAGTATCGAGTGTTCCTCTCCCCATCCTCAATCCACTGCAACCGAGATTTTTGGTGCCAATAAATCTCCTCCTGAGATAAAATCACATCATATTCTTGCAAAAGAGATTTGTTTAATTTTGTTAAATAATTCGAGGGAGCATAAGATAGTGAGAGTTGGATCCCCGCGATTCTGGCTTTACACCGTTTTTTGCGATAAAAAATATTTCCAAAGACAGACTTGTTCCAATCCTTGAGTTTAGAACTAAAGTTGGCAAGAGCTCCCTGCAAATCATTTTCATTAACATACCAACTGTCTTGTACAAAGTTTTGAAAGTCCACATGTTTCAACCAGCAGGCTTGGAAGCGGAAAGGTTTTTCGGCATGATTTTGACTCTGCAAGGTATCCGGCGACAAAAGGATAGGGTGGTGATCGGAATGGACCCGCGGTAGATGGTGAACACAAGTGTTCGGAAAAGAGTCCCACCATTTCGTGTTACAAAGAGCCTGATCGATGCGTTGTTCAATAGCCGTGGAACTATGTATGGATTTGGACCAAGTGTAACGGGGGCCATGAAAGGGTATTTCGACGAGTCCAGCACTATTTAGTAGTCCACGCAATCGTTCAACATGGGGGCCTGTCACCGGTCGACCCCCCCGCTTGTCAGAAGCGTGAATTACCTGATTCAAATCACCAATAATACACCAAGGAACTAGAACGAAAGCAGACATGTAATCAAATAAATCCCAAAGCTCGTCGAGTTGAGGAGGGTAAGCGAGGCATAAGTAAAGGAAATAAGACATTTTACCAAGCCGTGAGAAACAGCCGCCATAATCACTGTTTGATCAGTAGCAAAGAGGAGCCGAAGATCAATGAAAGACGCGTCCCAAAAGATCCAAAGACCCCCACTGAACCCTCTAGCTTCAACCGCAACCATATTTGTGAAGTTTGCAAGGCGGAGAATACGGTTCGCTTTCGTACTATATGTTCTAGTTTCCATGAGAAAAAGAACTGTTGGTTTGTACTCATGAAGCAGAGACTTTAAATGACGGAAAAAGGCGGGGGAGCTAGCTCCGCGGCAATTCCATGAAAGGACTTTCATTGAGATTCGGGATGAGTACTTGAAAAATGCCCAGGGGCAGTGATATCCGGTGGAATTGAGGCTTGTATGGTGTTCATAGTGTTAGTTTCAGTCACAATGTCAGGTGGGTTTGCCTTGACGTAAGCTGCATCCTGTTTATGTGCGCTCTCTGTCGCTATAATGGCATCTACAACCATAGCTTCTTCAACAACTTTTGTAATGGTTTCCCTCCGACTGTGGGAAGTCCCTGCGTTATTTGTGATATCGTTTAGAGGGGCCTGGGGGTTATCGGAGAAGCGAACCGGGAGGGGAGGGAACGAGTCCAAGTTTGGGACAACCATTTCTTTGTTTCTTCCTTGGGGGTACATCGGCTTATCCTGGTTAGAGACACGAGTGGAGTGCCCACGTCCCCTACCCCGAACATTCGAAGGACGATCACCGCGTGTAGCTTGACGAATAGATGGGCTGGCGTTAAACTGGGGTATACTTTGGAATTGTTGCTGCAAAATGTTAATTGGGGTTTCAGTTGTGCCTGTGGTTTCTGTTGGAAAGGTGTCCTAAACCCAATCGGGTCGGACCGGATCCGACCGGGTCGGGTCATTTACAGTCTATTTAGTTCATGTAATAACTTTATTGTGATTAATAAAAGCACTTATGTTATTATATATTGTTTGTCTTCATATTATTTGTAGTATATATATAGTAACGTCCCTAGTATCGATCTGTGATAGAGAAACCATGATAGTGATTATGGTTGATGAGATCTCTAATCACTATAACAAGGTTGGTACTTAAATGTCTCTAGTCTTACATATTATCAAATGGGACATTGATAGTATAATCGGACTAAGACGTATTGGATGTCTTCTATCTTTTAGAAGGTAGGATAGATCTCGTCTATCGAAGTGTAGGGACACTTGGACCGCATGCGTGGACGTGTATTAGAGAATGCGACGTTGGGATCGACTCCACTTACATTAAGTGTCACACTATGTGGCGGTTGTGTAATTATCCTTTTGACCGAGTCTTCATGGCATCACGGTGTGGATTGTCATGCTTTGACACTATTGAGATTTCTCCTAACCACGGGGCGATCATGCGGTAGTGATTGGGTATGATATTGAAGCATGCGGAGTATACATGATTGGTCGTCCGGGAATCGCGTATCCTATGATTGGGATCGAATATCCGAAATGGCCTTCTTATAAGGAATGTCTCGCTCTCGAGAATCTTTGCAAAGTGGGAGTAAATGTGTTATTCCGAGAGAGCATGATATCCAGATTATAAGATACGATCGTCAATGTATTGACACTCGAGATACGATCGTATGGATATTATTATAGCGATAGGATTGTAAGTTACACGGTAACTGCTTCACATGAAAGGTAGTAGTCATTGCTTTTGACTCTTCCGATAATTGGGGGTCACGGTGTGTTGCTGACGCTATCCCGTGATCGTTAGGTATGAAGGGCATTTTAGTAAATTGCACTTTGTGTCTACGGCCAACATATTCGAAGCCTATCGGGTCACACACATATGAACATCGAGTCGGATTAAAATGCGGTTATAGTTGATAACCAAATAAGGAAAGTTTATCTACAGACTATAAAGGTTATAGTGGTAAATTAATATGGTGGTATTTATTTATTATGAATAAATAAAATACAAGATATTAATTATATATAAATTATATTAATTAAAGAATATTCCGGAAGTCAATTTATTGACTAAAAGGGCGCCACTTTTGAGTGTATGAGATACACTTGGATTCACAGACTTTAATTAATAAATATTGCCATAATATTAATATAGGATATTAATTGATTTTGGAAAAATAGATTTATGGTAATAAGATAATTATAATCAATATATGATATTGACAAAATATTATAATTAAAGAGATAAATCAATCTAATTGATTTTCCTTATTTTATTAGAAAAATGTTTTCTTCTCCACACTACTATATGGGCGCCACTTCCTCTATAAAAGGAAGTGGGTGTCAAGCTCTTTTGTACAACACAATTGCAAGAGTTCATAATTCTTGTGTAAAATAGAGAGCTCTCCATAGTGAGTTTGTGAGGAAGAAAATGTCCGATCTAGCGACCGGAGTTTTTACGATAGCAATCCAAGGAGGATTCCGGCGAGGGGTTCGTGTGGATTAGCGATAGAGGCCGGACGCGTGGGCGGCTTGCGCATTGATTGAACTACTCCGTTGGCGGTCAAAGCGACGATCTTGTAGATCATCTAAGGTATAACCGTCAAACTACTTAACGTGTTTATTGCATTAAAGCGAAGAACGGTGCAGAAAAGGAAATCAAATTTTAAATTCATTTGCGTTAAACTAGTGATTTCCTAACGGTGGTATCGAGAGCGGACTTGAGCTTAAGCAATAAGCATAATTTAAATGCGTAGTATTTAATCGATAGATGCAAGATTTAAATCACTAAACGTTAAAACAAAAAAAAAAAAAAAAAAAAAATAGGGTTCTTGGGGGTCGGCCGATGGCGGCGCCTCCTCTCAAAGGGCGGCGGCGGCGGCGGGCGGCGGTAACCCTAGGGTTGCCGTCCGTCGGCTCTCCTCTTCCAATGGGGAGATCAACCCTTTTCGTTTTGTGATATTTTATTGTGCATAGATATCTCGTTTGTTTAGTTGTGTCGTATGGCCAACCAATGGTTCAAATAGTTTGGACCATTGGGAAACCATATGGGACATTGGCCTTTCCAAATTTTGATTTGGAACAGCCAAGCCACTTCCAAATATTTGATTTGGAACAGCGCAGCCAGCTACTTCCAAAATTTTGATTTTGGAAAGTGGCTGTGCCTAAACCAAAATTATTTGGCCTTTCCAAATATTTGATTTGGAATAAGCCAGCCTTTCCAAATATTTGATTTGGAACAGCTTAGCTTAGCACTTCCAAAATTTTGATTTTGGAAAGTGGCTGCGCCTGACTAAAATAATTTGGCCTTTCCAAATATATGATTTGGAGAGCTTGCAGCCCTTTCCAAATATTTGATTTGGAACAGCAGCTTCAGCCAGCCACTCCAAAATTTTGATTTTGAAAGTAAATGTGCCTAAAGCTAAATTTAGTTTTGGAAATGAAACAAATGGGAGACTTTATAATTTTAATTTTATTTTGAATAGTTCAAATTTAATTAAAATTGAAATCGATTTAAAATTAAATGTTAATTTTAATTTTTGGTTAAGTCATATAATTAATTAAAAGTTATTTAATTATTTGACGTGATAAAATAAAGACGCATGAGTAGTAGTAGTTAAAATTAGAATTTAATCTTTTTCATAAGATAAAATTGTATGGATTAGATGAGTAGATATAATGTGATTATATGGACCCCGATTGATCATGGATTTGACCAACCAAGGATAGATGGGAATGTTTTCTTTATGTTGGTTTTTGAAAAATTGTCCCAGCCGTTATGAAGAACGTGACCTAGTTTACTTTTTGAATTTATCCCATTCTCGAGTTCCCCCGTGTGCGGCGGGTGTAATTATTTATTATGTAACAAGAATGGAGCAAGAAGTTCGAGACCAAGGAGAGATAAAGAACCCATTGGCGTCTAAAAAAAAAGATCCTATTGGCGGTTCTGAGATACCCTTAGTTTGTGACCAGCGGTTTCATCGGTTTGTATTCAAACCGCACTCAGGAAAAGTCCATGATCATACCGGTTATTTTATGCGCGGAATGTTGTGTATGTTTTACTTTATATGATATCGTAGTAATATGCACATAGTAGATGAGACCATAATTAAACCAAATTAATTAAGTGAATTAATTTAAAATTATTCCCACTCCAAAAATCGAGCCAAAATTGTCTCCCAATATTATAATGACGGTGAAGAGCCTTTGTTCGGATCCAATGATCGACCACCGTCGGGAGTTGACCTACCACACGGTATATCGTTATTATTGAGATATGATCGCCACGAGATCTCATGAATATTGGGTTATGACTCGACTAAAGTCTTTCGGTGATTGGCCACCGTCGAGTGCGCCTCGACTTTAGAGACAAGGGTTGACTATCACATAGAGATGTGAGACGCCAAAGAGTTGACTAGTCGACCACTCGGAGTCGATGCGATGTGGTGGTAGGAGTACCTACCTTCGAAATTGCCGAGATTGATCGACCACCGTCGGGATTAAGGCAACTAGATAGGTCCCAAACCCACTAAAGAATTAATTAAAATTCTTGAAAGCCAATAGGGAATAGTTGGCTAGTGGGAGTAAAACCTTATAAATTTCTTAGTGCAAATTTAGGTTTTTTTATACATGAGCTTTTACTTATTCTATCTTTATTTATTGTTGTAGAAAATGTCAAACAAATTGAACCTTCGTTTTATCATCGAAAACAAGCTTGACGAAACTAATTTTCTCGATTGGGAAAGAAACCTCAAAATCGTTTTGAGGCACGAGAAGATTGGCTATGTCTTGGACGAGGCCCTACCGGAAAAGCCCGCTGAGGGTTCGGCTGCAGATGTTGTCGAGAAGTACAACAAGCAATCGCATTCGACAAGATCGATGCTACATGTATCATGCTTGCTTCTATGACACACGGAATCGCAGCTTGACAAGATGAGTCCATGGACGCCTACTCTATCATGGTCCACCGAAGGAACTTTACGCTTCTCGGTCTCTGACCGAGAGGTACGAGGTCTCGAAGGCCCTGTTTAGTTGTAAGATGGCATCCGGGATCTTTGTGGGGTCACACGTGCTTAAAATGATCGGGTACATAGAGAGGCTTGGGGAAGCCGGGCCACAAGTTGGACGCGAGTTGAGTATTGACTTGATTCTCGCAATCTCTACCGACTCATTCTCGCAGATTTGTGATGAACTATCACATGAACAAGATAGATTGCTCCTGGCGGAGTTATTGAACATGTTGAAAATCGATGAGGGCCTTTGTAGGGAAGGAAAGCAAGTGTTCTTTGGTCACTTCGAGCAAGCGGCAAGGCAAAAGCCAGAAAAAGTCCAAGAAGGCGAGAAAGGTCGCACCTAAGCCAACGCCTAAGATAGCAAAAGACAAATCCAAGGATGCTTGCTTCCATTGCGGTGAGACCGGACAATGGAGAGAAAGCGCAAGGGCTTCTTGAGTACCAAGAAGAAGCATTCGATGCTTCGACTTCGTGTATATTTATGATTGAGATCAACATTACTTCTTCTAAGTCTAACCACCGGGTATTAGATCATCTGGTTGTGGTTCTCATATTTGTACGAATATGCGCAGCACTAAGAAGAACTAGATCCGAGGAAAGGAGAGGTGGACCTACGCGTTGGAAATGGAGCAAGTGTTTGCTACCGCCGTAGGAGTTTATTTTCTTTCATTGCCCAGTGGGCTAGTACTAGAACTCAATAATCTGTTATTTTGTTCCGCGCTTCTTTACGAAGAGCATTATTTCTATTCTCGCATTAGATGTTGATGGATTTTCTTTTACGTTTGAGAATAAATGTTGTTCTTTTCACGTGATGGAATCTTTTATGGTCTTGGCATACTTAGCAATGGTCTCTACATATTAGATATGAATGTTGATGTACTTAATATAAATAACAAGAAAGCCAAAACAAATGACTTGAATGAATCCTACTTATGGCATTGTAGACTTGGCCATATAAATAAGAATCGCATTTCCAAACTCCATAAAGATGGAATGTTGGATCAATTCGATTCTGAATCGCTTGATACATGCGAAGCTTGTTTACTTGGCAAGATGACAAAGTCACCTTTTAGTGGCAAAGGGATAAGATCCAATGAATTGCTTGAGCTTATACATACCGATGTGTGTGGCCCAATGTCAATTCAAGCCAAAAAGGAGGATACTCTTATTTTATCACTTTCACCGATGACCATTCTCGCATTATGGTTACATATACTTAATGAAGTATAAGTCTGAAGCCTTGAAAAGTTCAAAGAATTGTAAGTGAAGTGGAGAAACAACTAGGTAAAGAAATCAAAACACTTCGATCCGATCGAGGTGGAGAATACTAGATGGAGAGTTTCAAAGTTATTTAAAGGAGAATGGGATTCTACTGAATGGACCTCCAGGACGCCACAAATGAATGGCATATCCGAGAGGAGGAATCGCACTTTGTTGTTAGACATGGCACGTTCCATGATGAGCTATGCTGATTCTTCCAAAATCGTTTTGGGGATATGCTCTAGAAACCGCATCCTATACATCGAACCGAGTTCCATCAAAGACGGTTGAGTCCACTCCTATGAAGTGTTCAAAGGAAGAAACCAACACTAGGTTACATGAAACCTTGGGGATGTCCAATTTATGTGAAACGAACCATGCCGACAAACTGGAACCTAGATCGACAAATGTCTGTTTGTGGGTTATCCTAGAAACCAAAGGGTACCAATTTTACCACCACGAGGAACAAAAGGTGTTTGTTGCCGGGATCGCCACTTCTCGGAGAAAGAGTTTATTCGGATAGGGTCGGTGGGAGTAAGATTGATCTCGAAGAAATTCGAGAACCACTTACGGATAATGATCCGTTGATGGAAGTAGAGGCACCACATACAAATGTGGCGCCACCTCTACCGAGACACAATTACACCTCGAAGATCCACCAGGAACGCCGTGGACTCGAAAGGTACATCTGGCGTGTATCTCATGGAAGATGAGGACCCTAGAACTTATGAGGAGGTCTTTGTTAAGGCACGACAAAGAGAAATGGCTCAAGCCATGAATTACGAGATGGAATCCATGAAGGACAACCAAGTTTGGAACTTAGTTGATCCGCTTTGAGGAATAGTTCCCATAGGGTGTAAATGGGTCTTTAAGAGAAAGACCGACATGGACGGTAACGTGACCACCTACAAGGCTAGGTTGGTGGCAAAAGGTTATAAGCAAAGACAAGGAGTTGACTATGATGAAACCTTCTCGCCTGTTGCCATGTTAAAATCCATTAGAATTTTGCTCGCTATTGCAGCATACCATGATTACGAAATCTGGCAGATGGATGTGAAAACAGCTTTCCTTAACGGAACCTGTCTGAGGAAGTGTATATGACACGACTGAGGTTTCACAACCAATGACGCCTTGAGGATGGTGTAAAGCGCAAAGATCCATTTATGGATTAAAGCAAGCTTCTCGAGTTGGAATCTTCGCTTTGATGAGATAATCAAAGCAGCTTTGATTTCATCAAGAACGAAGATGAGCCCTGTGTTTACAAGAAGGTTAGTGGGAGTGCCATTGTGTTCTTAGTGCTTTATGTGGATGACATATTGCTCATGGGAATGATGTGCCCATGTTACAATCGATCAAAGCTTGGTTATCCAAGAACTTCTCAATGAAGGACTTGGGTGAGGCAAACTTATATTCTCGGGAATAAAGATCTATAGAGATAGATCTAAAAGGTTGCTTGGTGCTGTGCCGCAATCCACCTACATAGGCAGGATTTGAAGAGATTCAGCATGGAGCACCCAAGAAAGGATTCTTTGCCCATGTCACACGGGGTCTACACTGTCGAAGGAATGAGTCCTAAGACAGAGGAGGAAAGGGCACAAATGAGTAAAGTCCCTTATGCTTCGGCAATTGGGTCTATCATGTATGCCATGTTATGCACAAGACCGGCGTCTCGCACCTCTCTTAGTATGACTAGTAGGTACCGGTCAATCCAGGTGATGGTCACCTGGATTGTTGTCAAAAAATATCCTTAAGTACTTGAGGCGTATTTAGGGATATGTTCCTGGTTTTCGGGAACGATGATTTAGTATTGCGAGGTTACACAGATGCGGTTTCAAACCGACAAAGGCGACTTCAAGTCACAACTGGATTTGTTTTCACGCTAACGGGCGGAGCAAATGTGGTGGAAGAGTTCCAAGCGAGGAGACTCTGCGACTCTACAACGGAAGCCGAATACATAGCGACCTCGGAGGCGGCAAAAGAAGCGATTTGGATGAAGAAGTTCATTCATCGAACTTGGTGTGGTTCCTCCATTGAAGGTCCAGATGCACATGTCTTGTGATAATAATGGAGCGATATCTCGATCAAAGGAACCAAGGTCTCATGAAGTCCAAACATGTGCTTCTGGCGCTATCACTTGATTAGAGAGATAGTAGATAGAGGAGATGTAAAGATAGAGAAAGTCCACACGGATGATAACATAGCCGATCCGTTAACCAAGGCATTGTCTCAAGCTAAGCATGAGAAACATGTTCACTTGCACGGGCTTAGGCATATGGGTGATTGGCTTTAGGCCAAGTGGGAGATTGTTGGAAAGGTGTCCTAAACCCAATCGGGTCGGACCGGATCCGACCGGGTTGGGTCATTCTGATCTATTTAGTTCATGTAATAACTTTATTGTGATTAATAAAAGCACTTATGTTATTATATATTGTTTGTCTTCATATTATTTGTAGTATATATATAGTAACGTCCCTAGTATCGATCAGTGATAGAGAAACCATGATAGTGATTATGGTTGATGAGATCTCTAATCACTATAACAAGGTTGGTACTTAAATGTCTCTAGTCTTACATATTATCAAATGGGACATTGATAGTATAATCGGACTATACGTATTGTATGTCTTCTATCTTTTAGAAGGTAGGGATAGATCTCGTCTCATCGAAGTGTAGGGACACTTGGACCGCATGCGTGGGCGTGTATTAGAGAATGCGCGACGTGGGGATGACCCACTTACATTAAGTGTCACACTATGTGGCGGTTGTGTAATTATCCTTTGACCCGAGTCTTCATGGCATCACGGTGTGGATTGTCATGCTTTGACACTATTGAGATTTCTCCCAACCACGGGCGATCATGCGGTAGTGATTGGGTATGATATTGAAGCACGCGGAGTATACATGATTGGTCGTCCGGGAATCGCGTATCCTATGATTGGGATCGAATATCCGAAATGGCCTTCTTATAAGGAATGTCTCGCCTGGAGAATCTTTGCAAAGTGGGAGTAAATGTGTTATTCGAGAGAGCATGATATCCAGATTATAAGATACGATCGTCAATGTATTGACACTCGAGATACGATCGTATGGATATTATTATAGCGATAGGATTGTAAGTTACACGGTAACTGCTTCACATGAAAGGTAGTAGTCATTGCTTTTGACTCTTCCGATAATTGGGGGTCACGGTGTGTGCTAGACGCTATCCCGTGATCGTTAGGTATGAAGGGCATTTTAGTAAATTGCACTTTGTGTCTACGGCCAACATATTCGGAAGCCTATCGGGTCACACACATATGAACATCGAGTCGGATTAAAATGCGGTTATAGTTGATAACCAAATAAGGAAAGTTTATCTCTAGACTATAAAGGTTATAGTGGTAAATTAATATGGTGGTGTTTATTTATTATGAATAAATAAAATACAAGATATTAATTATATATAAATTATATTAATTAAAGAATATTCCGGAAGTCAATTTATTGACTAAAGGGCGCCACTTTTGAGTGTATGAGATACACTTGGATTGTGCACTTTAATTAATAAATATTGCCATAATATTAATATAGGATATTAATTGATTTTGGAAAAATAGATTTATGGTAATAAGATAATTATAATCAATATATGATATTGACAAAATATTATAATTAAAGAGATAAATCAATCTAATTGATTTTCCTTATTTTATTAGAAAAAGGTTTTCTTTCTCCTCCACACTACATATGGGCGCCACTCTCTATATAAAAGGAAGTGGGTGTCAAGCTCTTTCAGACAAACACAATTGCAAGAGTTCATAATTCTTGTGTAAAATAGAGAGCTCTCCATAGTGAGTTTGTGAGGAAGAAAAGGTCCGATCTAGCGGCCGGAGTTTTTCTCGATAGCAATCCAAGGAGGATTCGGCGAGGGGTTCGTGTGGATTAGCGATAGAGGCCGGACGCGTGGGACGGCTTGCGCATTGAACTACTCTCCGTTGGCGGTCAAAGCGACGATCTTGTAGATCATCTAAGGTATAACCGTCAAACTACTTAACGTGTTTATTGCATTAAACGAAGAACGATCTAGAAAAGGAAATCAAATTTTAAATTCCGCTGCGTTAAACTAGTGATTTCCTAACAGTTTCTTCATTAACAAGGATGGAAAATCGGTTAGGGGTTGACCTATTTGGGGGAGTTTGATTAGCATCGGCTTGGCTAGCAGCTTGCGTGGTGTGGCTTGTTGGTACTGTGGAGTTAGCTTCGGGAGTTGGACCTGCCATGTGTGGTGCAGCTCGGTGGGTAGGGGGCTTCCTTCTCCGGTTCGAGGCAAGCATCCAAGGGCCAAATGGGCTAGAATCCGTGGGCATATTGACAGTAATAGGGGGTTGTTGTTCATGTGAAATATCCATCTCCTTCGATTTTTGCGGGCAGTCTTCAGTTTTATGACCGTAGACGCCACACTCAAAGCAAACCATATGCAATCCTTCATACTCAATTTTATAAATCTTCTCATTTAACATGACAGCAACCGGGAGGGGCTTATTTAGCTCCACTTCAACACAAACACGGGCATATTTACCTCTTTGATTACGGAGAGAAGTAGCATCCACTTTGCTAGCAACGCCGATGCAATTTCCCAGATGAAGCAGCGTGTCTTCTTCGAAATATTCGATTGGTACTCGCGGTATACGGACCCAAATCAATGTGGATTGGATAGCATCACTAGAGGGGTGAAAGGAGGGCTTCCATTTCGAAATGGTGATGTAGTGGTTTTGGATTTGCCATGGACCATTTTCGAGGACAAAGTCGTAGTCTTCTTTAGAAATAAACCGGATGACATAGAAGCCATCCTCCAAGTCGGTAATTTCAACGTGTTTACCTCTCCCCCACATGTCAATAAGCCGGGCTTGGAGGGCTTTGAAGCTTACATTACGACCGAGAATCTTGATAATGAGGGCCCGACGCCATGGTTGCCAAAGTTTCTTCAAAGTTTCCATGGGGATCGAAACCTCCCTCACCCCAGTCATAGTGATTGAGGATTTTGTAGCAGATTGCCTATGATAATATTCAGTGAATTCGATTATGTCTTCCTCCGGTTCATCTACGCCGGTGTAGAGCTCAGGCGGAACATCAGTGGTGCGGAGCAGGTCTACACCGCTTCGGCGGTTCCATACGGATTCTTCGATTTGTGGGATGGGTGGGTCTTCGGTTGCTCTGCGTTTAAGACGGCTGGCTGAACGAAGGAGGAGGGCTTGCTCCTCCTCCGGAGCAGGAGGGGGCATTTGGATTAAACGGGAAAGGGGAACAGAGGCCGGAAAAAGCAGGTAATTTTTTCCTCAAAAAAAATCATTTATTATTTTTTCATATTTATCCTTTATTTTAATAAATAAATAATTGGTAATTTTTCATACACAAATATATATCAGACACAATAATCACTTTATTAACACGTGTGTTTATTCTTTCCGACAATTAAAAAAACGAAGAGAGTACATTATTAAATCATTGATTATTATTTATATTACATTAATTATTAATTAAACTCATTGCGATAGAATTTGTGAACAATGATAAGTACGTAGTATTTTACATACTCAAACATTTTGAACACATTTTGAATTCACACACATTCAGCTGGATCAAAATTTTGTAACACCAATTGTATTCGACAGATTTTATACGTCATACCCTACCCTACGAAATACGAAGGAATTTGCAGACTCACATCGTCGAGTAAAAAAAAAACACGAATGTTTGTTAGTGGAAGAACGAAGTGAATTTAAAGGAATAATAACGTGAGTTGATCAAGAAATCTAACGGATTAACGAAAGTCAATTTTTTATTTGTACTTTTTACATCCAGAAACTCAATTTGAATATCTCTATAATACGAGCAGAGATCATCTGGTGTCTTCTTCTATCGTGATGCTTGTTGTGTAAAAAGTAAATAAGAAATTAAAAAATAAAAAAAATGCACAAAAAACGACGACATTTTGGTGTATTACACACATCAGGTGATCAGGTGCTGTGAGGGGGCTCCACAACAGATGGACATCAGGTGCTGTGAGGGGCCTCAATGTTTAGTTCGGTTTTAAAGATTTTCAAAACCCAACAACGTAAAACCCGTTGTCTGCAAACCCGTTTCTCTACGATGATCCTTTACTCTTTTTCACAACCATAAATCACAATGGTAAACAAACCGTTCAGAAGGGAAATAAAAATTCAGAATCTTGAAATGTCTACATAAAAGAAGAACATAACATTGTTTCAGGCATGATAACAAGCAAACCGCGTGCTCCTAAAGAGCCAGCCATTCCAACACTTAAGTACCATGGATGAAACGATTGATGTTATAAAACTTATACAAGCCATTTTGAAACAATTTCTTTCAATTCATATCACTTCCCCTGCGAAATCGGTGCAAATGACTCAATGTTTTTAACAGTTGAAATAAAGGTTCGTGGAAGAAGTATCAACGCACCAATTTCACACGAGACGATCCATGCACCTCCTCTGCTACTACTTCTTTGGGTGAACAATGGCTTGTGCTAAAGCTTCAACCTCTTCCTTGACGCGTTCAAACACGCTAGGTCCCTTCACTTCATCAACTGGGGTGCTCTCATCAATGTCATCACTCGTTCCATGCGTTTCTTTGTCATGCTTAGGGGATTTTTCAGCATGAATCACGGTTCCAGTCACTTCCTTAGCTTGTTCAAGTAAATTGGGTGATTCCACATCTGCAATGGAAATAGAAGATGAAAAAGAAGATGTTTTCTCTGTTAGCTGTGTACAAAAGTCATCAATCAGCTTCCATCACATATATATCTCCACTGCGACACACACACACACACACAACGAACACCTATTATAAGCCAAGATTCAAACCCCCCACGCACCCCAAGAAAAAACCTCGGATCATATGCAAGATGGAATCAACGCCTCCGGACCGGATCAAGCCAGCCAACGTGAGAAAGGATAAGTAAGTCCATGACAAAAACCAATTCACAGGGCATTCAATTATCAGGATCGTAACTCCATTGCATATCGATAACACACTAAAAGGGAGCATTAATCTTTTCACCACCGATTCTACTAGTACAACACACTTACCGACCATTTGAAAGTCGATTCTTAAGCAAGAAGCTCAAAAGTCGATTCTGGCATTTGACCTTAGGAAAGTCGAATCATGACCCGTGAATCGACTTTCCAATGTGGTGCACAGTTAAATAAGATTTCAACAAATCTTTCACAACAGAGAACATTTGCAGAATCAAAAACCAATTCCGATTAAAGCCGTGTTCTGTCCTACACAAATATATTCTAAAAGTCAATTCATCCATGATTGGGACTTTAACGAAAATACAGTTCCGAGCTCCACAACCCTAATTGGACAGGACCCCCCATCACAATTGTAATAAACAGAAATGTAAATAGATTATTAATTAAACGAAATCCTCAGCCATTCACACGCAGCTCATAATGGAACAATCAAAACCCGATTCAGTTTCAACCCAAACAGGCCAATAATTAGTATAATAGCTGAAATTACTAAAAAGAATAGAAAAAAGTTCGCAAGTTGATTGAAAACAAAATTCATACCTCGAGTGGAGGATGGGTTTCTTCGATTATTTTCTTCCTCTGCCATGGTTTTACACTTTCTTCTTCTTTATTTTTTATTTTTGAGGGACACTTTCTTCTTTTTGAAAGTTGCTATGATATAGATTTTTATTTTTATTGGTTTTAAGGATGCTATGACACATGTAAGGTAATGAGCGTGTGAAAGGTATAATTTGTTAGATGACACTAAGGTAAGGAAATTGGATTTTTAAATGAATCAGAAGAACATAATTTTTTTTTTAGGTGTGTCAGGCACTCTAATTTTTTTTTCGAGTAAAACGTCCAAATTTGGAAGAAGTCGTCCATATTGGGTCAAAACGCCCAAATTTGACGCATGATATCGCCCAATTCCATCGATACGCATTTAACCTTCTAAAATACACAAAACCGCCCAAAATACACAAAACCGTCCAAATGTGGACGGAACGTCAAAT